>OV049924.1:221030565-221630565 GCA_920104205.1 Eupeodes latifasciatus
CATTATCATTATTATCATTATTATCATTATTATCATTATTGTCATTATTATCATTATTATCATTATTATCATTATTATCATTATTATCATTATTATCATTATTATCATTATTAATTAATCATTATTATCATTATTATCATTTATTATCATTATTATCATTATTATCATTATTATCATTATTATCATTATTATCATTATTATCATTATTATCATTATTATCATATTATCATTATTATCATTATTATCATTATTATCATTATTATCATTATTATCATTATTATCATTATTATCCATTATATCATTATTCATATATCATTATTATCATTATTATCATTATTATCATTATTATCATTATTATCATTATTTATCATTATTATCATTATTATCATTATTATCATTATTATCATTATTATCATTATTATCATATTATTATTATTATTATTATTATTATTATTATTATTATTATTATTATTATTATTATTATTATTATTATTATTATTATTATTATTATTATTATTAATATTATTATTATTATTATTATTATTATTATTATTATTATTATTATTTTTATTATTATTATTATTATTATTTTTATTATTATTAATTATTATTTTTATTTAGTTACTTATTATTATTATTATTATTATTATTATTATTATTATTATTATTATTATTATTATTATTATTATTATTATTATTATTATTATTATTATTATTATTATTATTATTATTATTATTATTATTATTATTATTATTATTATTATTATTATTATCATTATTATCATTATTATCATTATTATCATTATTATCATTATTATCATTATTATCATTATATCATTATTATCATTAATTATCATTATTATCATTATTATCATTATTATCATTATTATCATTATTATCATTATTATCATTATTATCATTATTATCATTATTATCATTATTATCATTATTATCATTATTATCATTATTATCATTATTATCATTATTATCATTATTATCATTATTTCATATTATCATTATTATCATTATTATCATTTATTATCATTATTATCTTATTATCATTATTATCATTATTATCATTATTATCATTATTATCATTATTATCATTATTATCATTATTATCATTATTATCATTATTATCATTATTATCATTATTATCATTATTATCATTATTATCATTTTATCATTATTATCATTATTATCATTATTATCATTATTATTCATTATTATTCATTATTATCATTATTATCATTATTATCATTATTATCATTATTATCATTATTATCATTATTATCATTATTAAGGACCCTTTTAAATCTGCAAGAACAATAAAAAGTGAACTATGCTTGGCTGTATCCATTAGGTCTGTCCAATGAAGAGTTGTGAAAGAAAAACCAACCGGCGAGACGCCTTTGCAAAGACGCCCATAAGATGGACTGTTGCTAAATGGAAGACAGTGTTATTCTCGCATGAGTTCAAGTTAAATCTGCAGGGTTCCGATGGAAAAAGGCAATTCCTCAGACCTAAAGAACAAAAATTAAACCCACGTTTCATAAGAGGAACAATAAAACACCTAGGAGGAAATACATTTGTTTAGGGATGATTTTCTAGTGCTGGAGTCGGTCCAATTCATAAGATAGAAGGCATAATGGATCGCTTTATGTTTAAAGGCATCCTTCAAAACATCATGCTGTCACACGCGGAAGAAGAAATGCAGTTACAAAAAATAATGCAATAGCAACAAAATATTGAAAAGCAAGTACCTTTAAGAACAACATTTAATTATGTGCTTTAGTTTTGTCGCTAATATTTTCAATGAATCTTTCAATCTTTTGTTAAATTTTCCTTAAGTGTGTAAGTAATATACATATATTTTGTTTGTAACTTAAGACCTAAGGTAACCTAAGCTGACTTAATAAAATTAATTCAAATTTAACCCAATGATATGAAGTGCTATTGTTTTGTCCGACACTGTACGTCGTCTCATTTTTGTCTAACTCGCGCTTTAAGCATTGTGATGATATACCTAAAATATCATCTTAATATTTATATAAGCTACTATGTAGTTTGCTTTATAAGATTTAATCGGTTTTAGATATATGTACAATGTACATGCATGATTAAATAAATTTTGTTAAGGGTATTTTTAAAAATACGAAACAATTGCTTGCACCTTTGCAAGAGAGCACCACTAAATAAAAGACGTTTTGTTATTTTTTAACTGTATTTTATTCAAAGTCAGAGCTTTAGATCCCTTACGACTGGGGAGGGGGTAAATGTTACGATATACAAAGTGAAGGTTGTTGGGCACGATAGACTATAAACCAAAAGATTTGGGACACATCGATCCCTTTCTATAAAACTTAATTGCTAACGTATGATAATATTCTCACACAAGTTGCTCAGGGGGCAAAAAGTGCTGAGTTACATTTCTATCTCATATCATCTTCTGTAAACATTGAAGCTATGCAAAATATTTAATTATTGAATTTGAATTCTAGATTTTGTGTGGGAATTTACTACTACTACTGAACGTCGAACTTGTCGAGTTGTAGAAGCTGAGTAAGGTCAATGATTCTCGAGAATTTTCTCCAGATGAGTCCTGAAACTAAAGGACGTTCTTATCCCTCTACCTTCCCAGAATCATCACCTATTCCCACATAAACAAGGCATACCAGCATACGTTTATGTCAAAATCTCTTGCGGCCAACACAGAGAAGGGAGTAGTGGCTAACCGTGGACCCTCCTCTGCTGTTGGTAGCAACGAGAGTATGAAGGTAGCGATACCTAATTTCAGTAGTGGCAGGGTTGTGAAAAATGGCCCTACCACTACTAATGAGAGTACATCCAGAAATGGAAAGGGGAAACTCTCAAAAAGCCTATATAGACAAAGGCGGCAAGCGGCGAAAATCCTAAAGGCCTCTGATGCATCATCGGGGGCTGAAAGGGCACCGCAGCAAACTGCTAGCGTCGAATGGGCTAAAAGCATACTTGTTACAACAAGGACCAGTAAGGACTCTACGTCTAAACGTGAAAGGTCTCTTGAGGGGGCCGTACCGACACCAAAACGGCCTCGGGTGCACAACACCAACACTCCCCTCAATCCCATCAGTTTCAGTGACGTCGCGAAGGGCAAAGTCGTGGTTGCGGTCATTGACAGGAGCGATGATGATGGCACAATATCGGCTGATCGTTGGCAGTTGGTCAAGGTTAAGCTCTCGGGTGGCTTTTTAAGCATTTTGAGGGAGCTTCCAGGACCACTTCCTTCCATAAGCGATGGGGGTTGGCATCAAGGCCATGTCAAACTCATGGTTTGTGGCGACCAGAGGTCTTGTGACTTATACAAGCTCGCTGTCAGCCGGTTAGGTGAAGTTTGGCCAGGTGCGAAGCTCGAGGTTGTCGCTAAGGAAGACATTCCTAGCAGACCTAGAGCCCGCATTTGGATTCCAATTGAACCTGCTGGTATCGAGGACATTCTCGAGATGATCAGAGTTTGTAACCCGTCCCTTCCGACGCATAACTGGAAGATAGCCAAGCTATAGGAGGTGAAGAATCTTTATAGGAGTGCCATTGTGGTACTCAATAAGGAATCCTTGGCTCCTCTAGGGTTAAACGAGGGCTCTATAAACTATGGCTTCGAATCCATCTTTAAAAAAAGATGAGGTTAACGCGGTTAGAGGGCCTCCTAAAACAACCGAAGGTGAACTAGCGGTTGGTTGGTCGTAGACAGTCCATCCTTAATGGAGACTGAGGACGACCTTAACATGATCCTTCTGAGCGAGGACGAACTCTTGGGTTCATCCTCAGACTCAGAGGATCAGAACAAAACCGTGGTGGAGGTTGATCTGCCTAATTGTAGCCAAAATGCTGCAGTTAGTACAGATTAATCTCCAACACTCCATAAAGGCCTCGGCCTCACTTCTTCTCCGTCTGGCAAGAAACGGGGAAGACATTGTCCTGATCCAAGAGGAATGGATTGTGGGATCCGTTGTTCGAGGACTCAGGACTCCTGGGTACTACACACTGTGTGTGACAGATAAAGGTGAACCTAGATCTTGCATACTAGTGAAACGTACCATTAATGTATTTTTACTCCATCATTTCAGTGACAAAGATACCACCGTAGCTAGGCTGGAAACAACCAAAGGAAGTTTCTGGCTAGTGTCGGCGTATCTTGGCCATGACCACCTTGGCCCTCTCCCTGGAAAAACCCTTGAGAAAATCGTCGCTGAAGCGGAAAGGCAAAGGATCCACCTAATTATTGGGAGCGATGTTAACGCTCATCACACGGTATGGGGAAGTACGAATATCTACGACAGAGGTGAGTCTCTTTTTGATTATATTCTTGGTACTAACCCCTTAGTAAGTAATGTTGGAAATGTACCAACCTTCATCACTAAAACTCGACAAGAAGTCCTAGACATAACTCTTGTCTCAGATACTATACACCATATGATCTTGGACTGGAAAGTATCCAGAGAACACTCGTTCTCTGATCATAGATATATCCAGTTCAATATCAGTGTGGATGAAAACCCGAGTCCATTGACTTTTCGAAATTATCGGAAAACTGACTGGGCTTCATATAGGAACTCGTTACAAAGTTTACTAAAACCTGGACTAACTAGTCCTTCCTCAAATGCTAATGAACTTGACAACAAAGTCAATGACCTCACCTCAGCTATGAACAGATCGCTGGAAATTGCTTGTCCACTTACATATACACATAAGAGGAAACCACCATGGTGGGCCTCAGAGCTTGACTCGCTCAGGAAAGAATGCAGGAAACTCTTCAACCGAGCCAAAGCTGCAAGACTAGCCTCTCACTGGGACTCTTACAAAGAATCCCTAAGAATTTACAAGAAGGCACTAAGGAAATCTAAGCGATCTTCTTGGCGATCCTTCTGTGGCACGATAGAAGAAACTTCTGAAGCCTCTAGGTTACGGAAAATTCTTTCAACTAGTCCAGCGATGCCAAGCTGCTTGAAAAATGCAGACGGCTCCTGGACAAATTCAAGTAATGAATCGCTGAACTTACTATTGGATACTCATTTCCCTGGTAGTTCTCTTACCGAAACTTGCAATAGTTATATGGCTCAAAATCACCAAGGTGCAGAATTGGCTTCGCTAGCAATTTAATGTCTTAAATCTTGACTTAATTAAGAAAAAAAAAATTAAGAAAATACTAAAACTAACCTGTTTTGTGTGTCTATCAAACAATACATACATTATTCATTTAACGTTAATACACTGACCTACAATTGAACAAACTTGTGAATGGTCAGTTATCACACAATCAATTTTGTTTTGAATAATCATGTTACCATTGTAAATCGTTGTGCACAAAATGATTCATTAATAGAACAATGACTGCACCTGAATGTGTCGCGGTGGCTAAGGCATCGAATTGCATTTGGGTGGATAGAATTGAATGTTCATTCTATTCAAATGGAATTCGAATCTTTGTCGTCATCCGGGCCATCATATGTGGGTTAATAATGATATTGCATATTGATTACAAAAATTAAAATTGTAATATTTAGATGTAAGAGTGGGGGTGAACCCAAATATTTGTAAGATAGATTTAAGTATTAATAGCCCTAACGTTTGAAAATAAAGATCAGTCTTAAAACATAATTTTGACTCTATTTATTTCGGGTGACGACCTTAGAAGAAAACGATCGTGCATTTTGATGCTCGGATTGAATCGGTTGGAGAACTAAGAAAAAACTCAAAAATAGGGAAATAATAATAACATTACATGGCGATCCTGCGGACTACGAACAAAAAGAAAAGTATTCATGACTACACTCGAAGAAATTAATAAAATCTTCGAAAAATGGGAGAAATTCTTGAAATATACACCAGAACCCATAACAAGTGAGACAGGAAACCAGGCACCAACCTACACCCCAACGCCAATATCAGCTGGCCCAAAACCATTGTCACTGGAGGAATACAGGAGAAGACAGGAAAAACAAAAAATTAATAGCCAGCAAATAAGAACGGCGGCAGTTACCCTAACTACAAAAAAGAAAAAAGGGCGTTCCAGAAAAGGTGTGCGGAACTACAAAAAATTATAAATATAAGTTCAGGAGCACAAAAAAAGAAGACTGGTTGAGGAGATTAAACAGCTAAAAAAAGATGGGTGGCAAGGAGTCAAAAGAGGAGATAATAAACAACAATGCAGCAGCAGTAACAACAACAACGTTTAATGATTTAGATAGCAAGATAATATATTTAAATTGTATATTATTAATAATATTAACATTATGTAAACTAAATGCACATTATAAGAAATATTTAAGAAAACACACTTTTAAAAATATTAGTAATGTTTAATAACAAAAAAAAAAAAAAATACATTTATAAACAATAAAAATATAAAGATAATTAAGACAATTCATTTATGGAATTCGAAATATTAGGCAAGTTATTAAAAAATTTAAAAAAGTCCCCAGGTAGAACATATAGTCAAGAATACATACAAAATACAAACAAACAAATTGACGAGGCATGGAAAGAAATTACAAAAAAAAGCAGACCTGAAGGACATTAAAGAATTAAAAGATAAATATACAAAAATTGTTGAACAGATAAATAGCTTTTTAAAAATTAAAAACACTAGTTCGCAGTCTAATCCAAAAATAAACATGGCAGATTTCGATTTAATTACTGCCTCAAAGGTAATACCAGAATTTCGAGGAGATCAAAAGGATCTAAATAATTTCTTGGGTTTGATTGAATTCTACAGCGACACTCTTAAGGATGACACTCAAAAAGAAACATTAATAAAGTTCATTCTAGCCACCAAGCTTGCAGAAACAGTAAAAAATAAAATTCTTAGGGAAAACAAGCCAACAAAATTTAAAGATTTAAAGAAGATACTACAATCTGCTTACAAATCAAATAAAACTGCATCTAGGTTACACAATGAAATTTCGAAATGTTATCAAGGAAATCAATCAGTTCTGACTTACGCTTCACGAATAGAGGCACTATTAGTTTCCTTAAATGAACTCCAAATTTCTGAACAAGGAGATGAGCATAGGGAAGTAATAGTTAAATTGAATGTTCAGGTTGGAATGACAGCTTTCAAGAATGGTTTATCAGAACCATACAAATCACTAGTGACAGCTGCAAGACCAACAAAGCTTGCAGATGCTGTACAAGTAGCATTAGAAATTAACCCAGACCGATCAGAACAAATAATGTATTTTAATAGGGTACAGAGAGGTAGAAGTAAGCCCAGAGGTAACTTCAACCGAAATTTCAATAGCTTTTCAAATTTCAACGGGTCACAACAAAATAATAGCAGATATTTTAGCCAATATAGGGGCCAGAACAACAGCAACAGAGGACAACACAGAGTTGCAGGGAATATTGACAGGCGAAATTTTCAGGGAAACGGGTACGTCCCCGGCCAACAAAATCCGGGGTCAATGTCAAGAAGAAGATAATTCACATTGAAACTTTAGAAGGACAGACAAATTTTATAAAATTTAGAGTAAAGGGTAGAAATCAGCCAATAAGTTTATTAATAGACACAGGAGCCGATATTTCAATAATCAAAAATAATGCAGTAGGTACTAATAGAGTAGAATATGGTAGAAATTGTGAGATAAATGGTATATCTGAAGTATCGATATTAACTGAAGGTATAGCAAAAATAGAGTTGAGCATAGAAGACATGAAATTGGAACATACATTTAATGTAACTGATGATAGTTTAAATTTATCCACAGATGGAATTTTAGGTAGAGATTTTTTATTAAAATACAATTGCAAAATTGATTATGAGACATGTGTTCTGGTAATCTCATTAAATGGAGAAGAAATAATACTGCCAATGAATATGGACACAAGAGACATTTATAGTAATATCACGATACCACCTACAACAGAGATAATTAAAAAAATTAATTTAGATTTAGATGAAGACAGTTTAATTTATGGAAAAGAAATTAAGAAGGGAATATTTATAGCAAATTCATTAATACCAGCTACAGGAATTAAACATGTGAAAATTCTTAATACAACTGAAAAAGAAGTAAAACTATATCATATTTCTTTAGGAATAGAACCAGTTTCCAACTACGCAGTATTACAGTTTAAAAATAATTTAGTAGATGAAGACAGATTTAATAACATTCGAAATGAAATAAAGGTAGACAGTTTAGATAATGATGCAAGAACAGAAATTTTAAAAATATGCAAAGAATACCAGACTATATTTCACTTAGAGGGAGAAACATTAACTAAAAATAATTTGTATGAACAAAAGATAACAACTATTGATAAAACACCAGTGTATATAAAAAATTACAGACTGCCTCATGCGAATTTGAAAGAGATAAAAGATCAAGTTGAAAAATTAATAGATGAAGATATAATTGAGCCATCTACTAGTCCGTACAACTCACCGTTGTTAATAGTACCAAAGAAAAGCACAAATGGAAATAAAAAATGGAGATTAGTAGTTGATTTTAGGTCTTTAAACAAAAAAGTGCTTGACGATAAATTTCCATTAACTCGTTTAGAAGATGTACTAGACAAACTAGGAAAAGCTAAGTATGTTTCAACATTGGATATGACAAGTTCATTTCACCAAATTATACTGCATCCGAAATCCAGACCTCTTACAGCTTTTTCAACAGATACTGGACATTTTCAATTCAAAAGATTACCTTTTGGATTGAAGATTTCGACGAATAGCTTTCAGAGAATGTTAACAATTGCACTTAGTGACTTGCAAGCATCTGCATTTTTATATGTTGATGATATAATTGTGTTTGGTTCAAATCTTAAGGAACATAATAATAACCTAATAGAAGTTTTTAAAAGGTTGCGTAAATATAATTTAAAACTAAACCCAAGTAAATGTAATTTTCTGCGCCCGGAAGTAGTATATCTTGGACATTTAATAACTGCAGAAGGGGTTACCACGGACCCAAGTAAATACAATGTTATAAATGAATACCCAAAACCGGATAATGTAGATGAGGTTCGAAGATTCGTAGCTTTTTGTAACTACTATAGACGTTTTATACAAAATTTTGCGGATATTGCGAAACCTTTAAATGAATTATTAAAGAAAAATAAAATTTTTAGCTGGACACAAAGTTGTCAAAGTGCCTTTGAAACCCTAAAAAACAAGCTAATGTCCCCACCAATCCTAAGCTACCCAGACTTTGCAAAACCATTTTTAATAACAACAGATGCTTCAAATTACGCATTGGGGGCTATTCTTTCCCAAGGAGAGGTAGGCAATGATAAGCCCATTGCCTATGCAAGTAAAGCATTGAACAAACACGAGCTAAATAAATCAGTTATAGAGAAAGAACTACTTGGTATTCATTGGGGGATTAATCATTTTAGGCCATATCTGTATGGTAGAAGATTTGTGGTATATACAGATCACAGACCATTAGTTAGTTTGTTTACACATAAGAACCCTTCATCTAGATTAACTAGAATTAGAGTAGATTTAATGGATTATGATTTTGATATAGTTTTTAAACAAGGAAAAATGAATACAAATGCTGATGCATTGTCTAGAGTAAAGCTAAGTTCAAAAGAACTAATAGAAATGATGCCAAAACAAAGTATTAATGTAATAACAAGAGCAATGAAGTTGAGAGATAAAGAAAACACTAGTGAAAAAGAAAAAAATCCGGAAATTATGCCCCCAGAGGAGACTGTACACCTCCACATATGGGAATGCATATCTATATCAGATACTAGAAATATTAAGAAGTTGCAACTAAAGAATTTAATGGGGACCCCTAGGGAAACAATATATGCAGTCAAAGATAGAATACATGTTGGATACAATGATAATTCTCTATCAGAGTTAAAATTGATTTTGAAGAAATTGTTATCCTATACAAAGCATGTGAAAATAGAAAAGCTAGCGCTAGCAAATAACAACGATATTTTTGAAACAATATCAGTGAATAAATTTAAAGAAGTATTTAACGAACTGCAAAAGAATAAGAAAGAAAATTGTCTAGACATTATATTATACACCCCACCAAAAGAATAGAGCAAGTAGAAGAAATGAATAATTTAATAAAGAAGTATCATGATGATAAATTAGGAGGACACAATGGAATACGAATATGTATTGCAAAGCTAAGGCAGAAATATGTATGGAAAAATATGAATAAGATGGTTAGGAACTATATAAATAATTGTAAGATTTGTAATGAAGTTAAAATAACTAGATATACTAAAGAACGATTCACGAGGACAGAAACACCAAATACATCATTTGAAGTAATAACAATAGATACAGTAGGACCACTTAGACCATCGAATGGATACAGGTATATTCTCACGATTCAATGTGAACTAACAAAGTTTATAGAAGCATTTCCATTAGTCACAAAAGATGCGATTTCAGTAGCAAAAACCATTGTAGAAAAATTCATTTTGAAATATGGTTGTTTTAGAAAACTAAAATCAGACAAGGGTACAGAGTTCACAAACGAACTATTAGTAAACATCTGTAAATTACTAAAAATAGAAAAAACCCCGTCCACTCCTTTTCACCATGAAACTTTAGGCTCAGTAGAAAGAAATCATAGAATTTTAAATGACTATTTAATGACAACAGATGAAAAAAATAACTGGGAAGAACTACTACCTTACTACACATACACATACAATACGACACCACACAGTACTACAAATTATTCACCATTTGAATTAGTATATGGAAAACTATGTGCTCTACCTTGTGAAATCATTAAAAACAAAGAAAGTATTTATAACATTGATAATTATGTAAATGAATTCAAAATGAAATTGCAATATGCACATAATAGAGCTAAAGAAAGCTTAGAACAAAATAAGAATAAAATGCAAAGAAACCAATCTAATGTAAATATATCAAATTTTAAAATAGGAGATTATGTGTATTTAAAAGTAGGAAATAAAAAAAAGTTAGATAAACCCTTTAAAGGTCCTTACAAGATTATTGCTCAAAATGAACCGAATAGTATAATTAGTGTTGAAAATGTAAATAGAGAAGTGCACAATAACAATTTAATAAGAGCAAGAAATATGTAAAATATAGTATTCAAAATAATTTTCTCATTCTTAAAGAAAAAAGAAAATAATTTTTTTTTAAAGGGTGAGGGTGTTGTGTATATACATACATACATTATTCATTTAACGTTAATACACTGACCTACAATTGAACAAACTTGTGAATGGTCAGTTATCACACAATCAATTTTGTTTTGAATAATCATGTTACCATTGTAAATCGTTGTGCACAAAATGATTCATTAATAGAACAATGACTGCACTTGAATGTGTCGCGGTGGCTAAGGCATCGAATTGCATTTGGGTGGATAGAATTGAATGTTCATTCTATTCAAATGGAATTCGAATCTTTGTCGTCATCCGGGCCATCATATGTGGGTTAATAATGATATTGCATATTGATTACAAAAATTAAAATTGTAATAGTTAGATGTAAGAGTGGGGGTGAACCCAAATATTTGTAAGATAGATTTAAGTATAAATAGCCCTAACGTTTGAAAATAAAGATCAGTCTTAAAACATAATTTTGACTCTATTTATTTCGGGTGACGACCTTAGAAGAAAACGATCGTGCATTTTGATGCTCGGATTGAATCGGTTGGAGAACTAAGAAAAAACTCAAAAATAGGGAAATAATAATAACATTACACTAAATTTTAAATGAAATCAATATACACGCATAGAAAATCATTTCGGGAACGCGTCCTAATCAACAATCTTCAACAACAAGTTCAAAATATAATTGAAAAATGTAAAGTATTCAACCCCGGTCATCACTTAATACCCCGTATTTTTTATACAAAATCTAGTTTTAGAAAGGATACTAATAGATTATTTATTTTTAACTGTAAAAAATGCAAAAACAGTTTGTCCGATACCGCACAAGTCATTTCAGTGAACATATCGATAATCGATCAAAAATAATTTTAAGTGAACGCAGCCATTCGGTGTGACACGTCAGTCGAGGTAGAGAACAATAGCAAAGCCGGCTGCCAGAGTATTTATCGTAAAATAAATTTTATCTAAATGGTAAGTACCTTTTTATTCATTATTCGTAGAGCGTACATCAGTAGCCCGTCAATCCGTGAACGCATTTATTATATTTAATTATTGATGAAATTCTTTTCTACGACACGAAATTTTAAAGTTACCTCAAATATTTTCCTATTGACAAAGTTAGATCGCATTTAAGATGACCGCCGTATAATTAAAGCGCGCGCTTATTTGAAATCGTCATTTCGGGAACGGTCATTTCGGGAACGTTCCCGGACATGATTTTTACGTATTTTGCTTGTAGAAGATTTTGTATGTATTGTTTTTATTATTGCTTATTTAATACACATACATATGTACATAATATACCCATGTTATTAAACAAAGTTTTAATTATGTACTTTGTTTTGTTTTTGTTGATTCTGTATGATATTTAGTACTAAAAAATATTACTAAAAAAGTATACAATTCTGTGCGCTGCCCTGTCAAAGTTTATTTATATACAATTTTTGCAACAGTATAAACTAAAATTCATCATCATAGCTTGCAATTTTTTTTGTCATAAAAAAATTTTGAAATTTGCAACCTTGGTGATTTTGAGCCATATACGTTCAAGTCCCAATACAACATACCCACAAGGTCTGATCACAAGGGACAAGCTACAATGGGCTCTCAACAGCTTCAAACCATTTAAATCTGCAGGACCGGATGGAATAATACTAGCCGAGCTACAAAAGACTTCCGACATAATTGCACCAATCTTTGAGGCAATTTTTACCAGCTGTCTTTACCTGGTCCATGTTCCCTCGGCATGGAGAGAAGTTAAAGTTGTTTTTATACCCACAGCAGGTAAATGCTCGCAAGTCAATCCTAAAGATCTACGACCTATAAGTTTTGTGTTAACCCACACAAAACCGATTTGGTCTTATTTTCGAGGAGATACAAAATTCCATTTATCAACCCTCCATATATTAAAGGAATCCAATTAAAATTCTCAGACGAGACTAAATACCTGGGTCTTGTCTTAGATAAAAAATTAAATTGGAAACGCAAAGTACAGGAAAGAGTCAAAAAAGCTACTGTAGCTCTCTTTTCTTGCAAAAAAGCTATTGGTAATAAATGGGGCTTACAACCCAGAATCACGCATTGGCTATACACATCGGTAATCAGACCGATTTTAATGTACGGTGTGGCAGTATGGTGGACTGCTTTAGAGAAAGGTATAAACAGGGATAAGTTAAATAAAGTCCTACGTTCAGCTTGCTTATGTATAAGCGGATCGCTTCGCACGACCCCATCTGCGGCACTGGACACCTTACTCTACCTAACACCTCTTGACATATTTAGCAAACAAATAGCTGCAAGCTCTGCAATTCGACAGAAATTTCCAGATTTCTATACCTCCCAGATTTTTTTGGGAGGATAGGACATTCTTGGAGGATGAGTCAATCCATTTTTATACAGATGGGTCAAAAACAAAAGAAGGGGTTGGTGGAGGTGTGTACTCTGAACGACTGAAATTAAGTCTCTCATTCCGCTTTTCCAATCATTGTAGCGTGTTCCAGGCGGAACTTTTGGCGATAAAGGAAGTCTTGTCCTGGCTTAAAGAAAACGTGATATCAACATCTGACATCCGTATTTTCTCAGATAGCCAAGCCGCTATCAAATCTCTGGACTCTGTCTCTACAAACTCTATAACAGTCCATAACTGTCGATCATCTCTAATGGAGATGGCACAACAGTTTAATATTCACCTTTGCTGGGTGCCGGGCCATAGAGACATTCCAGGTAACTGTAAGGCAGATGAACTCGCCAGGAACGGTACAGTACAGCCCATCCTACCACGTTTGGCACGTACTGGCATACCAATCGCTACTTGTAAACTGTTGCTAATGCAAGACGCTGTGAGGAGGGCAGGCACCAGGTGGAACAACATCACCACGTGTCAAGTCACAAAAAACATCTGGCCAACACTGGATTTAAAACGTTCAAGGTGATTGCTCTCTCTAAGCAGATCGCATATAAGCTCGATAATAGGTGTCATAACCGGACACTGTCTAATAGGAAAGCACGCCACGAGATTAGGCGTATTCTCAAATGACTTTTGCAGAAGCTGTATGGACGAGGAAGAGGAAGAAGCAGTTCTTCATCTTCTCTGCACATGCCCTGCTCTGGCTCGAAAACGCAAGAATTACCTAGAAGAATTCTTCTTTAACGATCTAAATCATATCAGCATAATCAGCCTCTCACGTTTCGTAAAAGACTCAAACTGGTTCCATTGAGCTTAGGAGGAAGCCTCAAGATTCATGTGGTATCACAATGGGCCATTAAACTGGCCTAAGTGTGTCCGTTTCCATCTTGGACAGCCACTATAACCTAACCTAACCTAACCTGTGGGCATTTATTATTTATTGGGTTCCGATATAACATATACTATATTTATTGTAACATTTAACGTAGTAGGCAATTTGTTTGAAACCTTATCCTGTATTTTGTTTCTAACCATAAATGCATTTGTGAATTTCTATTGTGCTTGGTGCATTCCACAAAAAACATGGCAAATTCCTTGCGTTCTGTTGATTTACCAGGGAATTCTGGCAAACTTTTTAACAAATATGGAGTTTTTTAAGAAATGTATTTATTTTATTGTTGTTTAATTATCTGTTATATTTTGTCTGTTCACATTTGCTATTATTTTTATATTAGATAAATAAAAGATATTGTTTAGCGGTACATTTTATCTTAGGTATTACAAATATTTTTAATATCAGTGAGAAAATTTTATAACAACTGATACTTTAAAGATGATGGTTTACAGTTGTTTCTATCTACCTTTTATTCCATTTGTAGATATTAGTTCAGCAGTACTATATGTTTTACAGATGATTTAAAGTTTATTCTGTCTTTCTTTTATTTCACCACTTGTCTGTCTTTTTTTCCTTTATTTTTCAGGTTTTATTTGTACTGGTTTTTACATTTTTTGGTTTTTGATTAAAATCTTAAAAGTGCAAGTTAATTTCTTTAATGCACCACCATTTATTCAACATTTTTCCTCCTTTTTATTATTCTTCTCTTCTTCCGGTCTTTTCACTTTTTAATTTATATTACCACATATTTTGTTTAACACGTACTTTGTAATACAAATGCACCAATTTTTTATTTTTATTTTTTACAAACACGTTTTTTAGGGAACCCGTTTTTGACTGCTCCAGATATGGGTTCGTTCACCAGTTAATTAAAAAAAATATTTTATTTTCCCAATTAAAAGAAAAATTTAAAATGTCTTTATTTAAATTTATTCATCTTGTTTTTCTATTTAATTAAGATTCTGGTCCCTTACCGTGTTGGTCGAGAGAAACTAAAGACTGCACGAAATGTTATTTTGAAAAGACCAAGATCGGAGTATTGTAAGCTTATTTATACCATCGCCAATAACCTGCATTTCAATATTCTGCAATATGATAACAACACCAGCATGATCCAACAGGAATGCTGGTGGCAGTAGATAAAAAAAGTACATCTCAGCATATTTATGTTAATAGCAACAAATGTTACTTTATTTGCTATGGAGAATTTAACTAATTTTGGTCAAGAGTATGTCGACGGAAACAGAAACCCACAAGCGACTACGCCTGATAACTGATTGTTTGTTTATGTATGTATTTTTCTGAAACTAATTTTCGCAGAGACAAAATATTGTGTTTTTGAAATTTTAAGATTCTTTTATGGTGTTTTTTAAATATAAAGAAAACCTTAACCATTTATCACATATAAACAAAATCTTAGTTTAGTTTAGTTTATTTCATCAAGCAGAGTTTTGCAATCTCTTATAGATTACTACTTATATAATAAATATAATAATAAAATAATAGTATTAATAAAAATAAATATAATAAATATGTATAAATATGTACAATCGGCGTTAGTAAATAAATAAATAAATATGAAATTAAATAACTATGTGTTGATTAGATAGCAAAACAAGCATGACATATCTTTTAAAACTATCTCTTCAACAGAGTTGAAATATATCAATGGAGTGTAAAACACTATTTGTCACTTTGATGCAACGAGATATGGGTTCATTCCTACTGTAGTTGCTTCTAAAAAATTCATCACGTAGGTAGAAAACCATACGAAGACTTCTGCAAGGAAAATACAAATTAATACATTCAAGCAAATAAGAACAATTTATATGGTTACTTAAGATATCTTTTACCATCATTACTGAAAAATATCTCCTTCTTAACTCAAGCGTTTGCATACCAAAGAGCTGACACCTTACAGGATATGGAGGTCTATCAATACTCCAATAAAGCTTATTAAAAGCATATCTAGTGAAGGATTTCTGCACTCTTTCTATTCTTAAGGAATGAGTGTTATAGTACGGATTCCAAACAACACTACAATACTCCAGATTTGATCTGACAAAGGCTGAGTAAAGGCATTTGAGCGCGTAAGGATCAGTAAATTCCTTTGTGTTCCTTCGTACAAAGCCGAGCATCTTATAAGCTTTATTTACAACAAAATCAATGTGGAAATTAAAAGAAAGTTTATGATCTAATATGACTCCTAAATCTTTTTTTGAGTAACTTTTTCCAAAACAATGTCATTAATTGAGTAATCAAACAAAATGTACGATTTTCTCCTAAAACACGTAAAACTTTGACACTTAGAGACATTCAGAAAGAGTAAATTTCTATTACACCACAATGCCAATTCATTTAGATCCTCTTGCAATAATAGACAATCATCAACAGATTTAATGGTTTTAAAAATTTTAACATCATCAGCATACAATAAATAATTAGAAAATTTAAAAGTATCAGGAATATCATTTATAAAAAGTATAAAAAACAAAGGTCCAATATGACTCCCCTGTGGAACACCTGATGTTACTTTGATAGCTTTAGATTTGAATTTATCTATTTTGACGAATTGGGTCCGGTTGCTCAAATAAGAGCTTATCCATTTTAAAAAATGAGAATGGAATCCCAGCAAAGAAAGTTTATGAACAAGAATTTCATGATTTACCCTATCAAAGGCCTTAGCAAAATCTGTGAAAACTATGTCTGTCTGAAAACCTTTATCAAAACCTTTAACTATGGAATTACATAAAACAGTGAGATAAGAAGTTGTTGATCTGCCTGACACGAAGCCGTGCTGAGATTCAGCAATTACATTTTTGGTAAAAAAATAAAGTTTATCACAAACAATCTTTTCAAATATTTTTGGAATTACAGATAGCTTACAAATTGGTCTATAGTTACATACTTTTTGTCTCGATCCTGCTTTAAAAATTGGAGATGAAAGATGTTTTCCATTCATCTATGAATTGACCAGTTCGCAGGGAAATATTAAAAATAAAGCAAAGGGGTATCGCGAGAGATGTTGCACATTTTTTAATGATCTTAGGAGAAATACCATCCGGTCCAGCACTTTTATTTTCATTAATACCTCTTAAGGCTTCAGATACTTCCATTAAGCTTAAATTGATGCTACCAACATCGACAACATTAGGTGGTGAAAACTGTGGAAGTACATTAGGTGATGTAAGAGAATATACCGACTCAAAATAATCAGCAAAAAGATTGCATATGGTTGACAAATCACTGGAAGTGCTGCCGCAAAACTTCATGCAATTTGGTAATCCAGTTGATTTTTTCTTTGTGTTAATAAATTTCCAAAAATGTTTACAGTCAACCTTGATTTGTAATTCAGCATTTAAGATAAAATTATTATATAAAAACTTATTAAACACATCAAACTCTTTTTGTAAGGTTAAATACTTATGAAGATTAACCAAAATAGTTCTATCCTTTTTATAATTCTTAAAGGCTTTATTTTTTCTATTTTTAAGATTTGATAGCATTTTGTTAAACCAAGGAGGGTTTGAGTTTTTTTTAACAATTTTTCTTGGAATATAACTATCAGAGGCTTGTTTTAAATACAATTTGAATATGTCAAACACTTGAGTTAAATCTTTATCCAAAAAGATAGTCTCCCAATCAATGGAACCAAGAAATATATTCATTGCATCAAAGTTTCCGCGTTTAAAATCATAGAACTCAATAATGTCATGAGAGTTTGAGATATATGCCAATAACTTACAATTAATAGATAGACATACATGATGCGTGGTGTTATTTACAACTGGAAAATTGATTCTATCTAAATATACTTCAAGTTCTCTATTAACAAAAACTAAATCAAGAATGCGATTAAGCATATTTTGGATATAATTTAATTGCGTAAGGTTAAACTCACTGTATAAATCAATAACTGAAATCTCAATATCAGTCGAAACATTAAATGGGACTAAACAATTTTCATCAGTATCTAACTTCCAAATAATATCTCCAATATTGTAATCACCCAAACAAATAACGTGGTCAGAAGGACCCAAATTACATAATAATGACCTACAATTATTTAGATGCAAGTTATAAAGTTCTAGAGAACTACCTGGCCGAATATAGCTCACACATAAATATAAATTAACATTTTTAACAAATGATACTTTAACAATTAATTGGTCTACATCAAAATTATGCGGCAATTGACTAGATATCAAGTCTATTTGGCAAGAAATAAATTTAGATTGTATAGCAATTAAAACCCCACCACCTCTATCAAACCCTGTTGTCGTCGCACAACGATCTTTGCGATATACATTATATTGTCTAGCATTAAAAATTTTACTCGTTAAGTGACTATCATTCAGCCAGGTTTCAGTTAAAACAATAATTTCATAATCTTGAGATGCAAAGTAAAAATATAAGTTATTCAATTTAGTTCTTACTCCTCCTACGTTTTGGTAGTAAATATTGAAATTATTATTTCGGGTATTAACATCATCAGCAACAACAGCAACATCAGGAACATCAGCAACACCGGAAACATCATCAGCAACAACAGCAACTTGATCTTCGATATTATTAACGATATCAATATTAGAAACATTATTTAATATGACTTCATCAATGCAAACGTCAACAGCGACATCATTCGATTCAACATTATTTGATATAGAAACATCATATACAGCATCATTATTTAAATTTACAAATTTCGCAACACCAGAAAAATCAGCAACAGCAGCAACATCCAACTCAGCATCATAATCAGCAACATAAACATCATTAACCTCGACATTATCAACAATGGCAACATCAATTAAAACAATTTCATCAACAGCGACACCAGCAACAGCCATTTCATCATTTTCAACATAACTTGCGATATTAGCATCATCGTCAGCAAAATTAATCAAGTTGGTCAGTTTTCCAGTATGACTACAGTAGGATTTTCGTTTTTTGACGTATCTTCCTGGTCCTGAGGCAAATCAATGTGTATTGGCCTGTAGCTAAACGAACGAATTTTTACTCCATTTGGCCAGAGCTCAGAATTAAAAATCATATTTGCGAATTCCAAAGGGGTTCCCACTTTAAAATTTACGTATTTCAGTTTAAATATATCTTCCTCTTCTTTATAATTATGCTTAATCAATTTATAGCAAAGGAATAACGAAGTATCTAAACTGGTTTTCGAAGAAATATATGAGATTATATCATCAGGTGTTGTTTTTGGCTTAAAGCTGGATAGATGAAACCACCTCATTCTCCTAATAACATTTTTACTTAGAATACATTGATCTACATTTTTACCTGACTTGGCAACATTGGGCAACAAATGTTTTTTTTGCATATTATTATCTATCAATTTATCATCATCATTTTTTTTGTCGTGGGATCACTCACTTCATCGGTGGCGGCAGCGGCAGCAGCATTAATGGGTATGATGTCATCAGAAAGAGACTTCTTCTCTATCACAAGTATATCGACATCGTCCGTTCCCCCAGAAGCTTCAGTTTGATGGATGGTTAAGTTCGAATCTGAACATGCAGGTAGAGAAATAGAGTCAGAGCCACCATCATCGTCTTTCGTTTCCAAATTTGCTTCACTCTGAGCTTGTTGTGCAGAGGAAGAAAGGGTTAATGAAGACGATGCTTGTTGTTGTTTTTGTTGTATTGATTCCACTGATAGTTTTTTTTGTGGATTTTTGCTACCACTCATTTTGGAAGAAACAGATGGGGAGGAAGAAGGTGAAAGAGTGCACTTGTTATTTTTGTATGAAAGTAAACGACTAGGCAATGAAGAATGCAGATTTTTTGTTGTTTTGATGGAATTGTTTATCTGTACATTCGTTTTTTGGGGTCGTTGACTTAATGTAGATGATCGCACCTGTCTAGTTACGTTAGGGGGATTGCTTTGCTTTAGATTTTTCACACTATTTTCATTATTAAAGAAGTCTATTTGATGATAATTGTCCATGGACTTTTGTAAAAGCATAAAACAAGCATTAAGTTTACTCTGCCACATAGACAGAGAGACATTTTTACACTTTTCACATCTCCAGCACAAATTCAAGTTAGATTTCAAGGTTTCAATTTCATTGGATTTCAAGAGAGAACAATTTAAGTGAAATATAGCATTGCATATACCACACGGCACAGACGTGCTTTCATCGAGTGATTCAGCACACTTTCCACACACAGAACGCATCTTTCAGTTTTTGTACTTATTAGAATAAATAAAACAATTTGCTTTTAAAAATGAAATTTAATTTTATAACGATTTGATTCTAAGTTACCACTGAGACGTGCTTTCATCGTGCTTTCTTAATTCTAAGAAGAACTGAAAAATAACTATAAATAGAGATCTGAACTTAGAAAAAGGTTATTATTACAACAAGATATGCGAAGTTCATACATTTTAGTTATTTATAAAATATTTTTAAAGCGACACAAACTATCCAAAGTACATATTTTGCAATTTCTTGTGAATTCAAAAAGAAAATACGCAAAGCGCATAGTTTGTTATTTACTATCTTTTTTTCAATTTATATTTATGGAAGGAGTTATAGTTGATGTTTAAACTTTTAATGTCATTACATTGCTATAAATTAATGTGAAAGTAACAAAAACGGAACATTAAAAATAGAGTCTAGTACAGACGGAGCACAAAATAGAAAAAAGAAACACACCAATATTTATTTATTTTGACACCTCCTTACTGCTACTATCTTCACTTAAAGATTTTTACTGTCAACTGTATGTTCTCCGTATTAAATTTTGTGATGCAGCGTATTCAAAACACGACTTATAACTATGTGACTAAATTGAAATATATCGATATAATATAACCTTAAACCCGTTTATGAGTTATGTATGAATATCGGGTGATTTTTTTGAGGTTAGGATTTTCATGCATTAGTATTTGACAGATCACGCGGGATTTCAGACATGGTGTCAAAGAGAAAGATGCTCAGTATGCTTTGACATTTCATCATGAATAGACTTACTAACGAGCAACGCTTGCAAATCATTGAATTTTATTACCAAAATCAGTGTTCGGTTCGAAATGTGTTTCGCGCTTTACGCAAATTTTATGCGTTTTTTTTTTTAAAAAAAGTTCTCAAGCTCTTAAAAAATCACCCATTATATTAAACAATGTCCTCTTTTCAATGGAGGACAATAAATACATAATGGGTGATTTTTTAAGAGCTTGAGAACTTTTTTAAAAAAAAAAACGCATAAAATTTGCGTAAAGCGCGAAACACATTTCGAACCGAACACTGATTTTGGTAATAAAATTCAATGATTTGCAAGCGTTGCTCGTTAGTAAGTCTATTCATGATGAAATGTCAAAGCATACTGAGCATCTTTCTCTTTGACACCATGTCTGAAATCCCGCGTGATCTGTCAAATACTAATGCATGAAAATCCTAACCTCAAAAAAATCACCCGATATAATAAAAACGACTCACCTTATAGTAAACATCAGGGACATACTGCTTATCTGTAGATTCACGTATATAACCGAGTTCGGGTGCATCTTTAGTTGGTACTAAACAATCATCTCTTACCAAAGCCATACATTGGGCAGTAACAGCGTAGCCTTCCATATGTACTTGTTTTGAATGATCACCTTTTTTATGGCAAACAAAATTGAATTACAATCACAACATTTACTTAAGCGGTTGCATACAATCTTATTACCAGTAACACAAATAGTTATAAACTTGGATCCAAAAACACCATTTGACGAATATTTGCAAGGATTTGGATGATTATTCTGCAACTGGCCAGCCATTATGCATTCTTGTGCTGTAAGAAAGTGAGTCTCAATGCCTCGAATATGTTTTACAGTACCAACTGCAGGATCTTCAGCTATAAGATCAGTAAAAATCCAACCAATCTAAATAACACGTATTGTCACTATGATTTTTCATAATTATTTTGTTTAAAGATAATTACTTTTTGCAATCCCAAAGCTTTGGCAACAGCATCAACGTCCTCCATACTTTCATCCTTCAGTAACTTAATGGAGTTCCTAGTCGATTCTTGAGGTGGTTCGTAAATAGCAGCTACTTTTGCTCTTATACCGAGAGGCACATCAGTGTGAGATTCATAAATACCATATAAAAATCCCATTCTCTGATGGCCAGTAGCACGCCAATAATTAAGAAAACGCTCTACAATTGTTGTGTTTTCAAACATTACATTATCAACATGACGATAAATTTGCCTATTCAAAGTTATAGCTGATGGCTGACATTTTGAACAGATTCCTTTAGGCCAAGGCGGATGTTCCCTACAACCTGGTTTTATTTTACAACTTATATCATCAATAGTGATGTATTTTCCGCGATCAACCCCAGACGTCTGCTTTCTTATATATGAATGAAAAGACAAATGTTTGATGTTTTGTTCTTTAAGGTATGTATCATCGTATGGTTCTATTGGAGAACAGTGTACACAACATCCATTCATATTATGGCGACATCTATTGAAAATTAAACAAAAAGTTACTTATTTGTAAATAATTATTTATTTTGCTTACAATTTACTGTCGCGACCACGTTGTATTCTACCATTTTCTTTAGCTAGTGTAAGATCAACATCGTCTTCTTTTATTTCGACGTTCTTTTTTGGATTTAATGTTGCATTAGAATTGCTTCCATCATTAAAAGTTTGAGGCAGGGTACTTGCACTGGGTCTCTATTAATTTGTACAACTAAATTTCCATTTTTTTTTTACAATATTCTAGAACCTACCCTTGTTGTCGCAGCCATTGGTTTCAGGTAAATCATGTCACCATGATTAAAATTGAATAAACTAATTGTTTGTTGTGAGAAATTCGAACTTAACTGGAACAGTAAATCACTTAATTTAAATTTAAAAAGACTATTAAAAATACTAACCTCTTTGGTAAAGTTTCGTTCCTTAAATAGACCAAATTCTCCATCAATTCCCATTGATTTTTGTATCGTTTCGTAAAGATCTTTTATAGTGGTATCCATTCCAATTTCAAATCTTTTTATTCCTTCTGGTGATTGCACCCGAATCAGCTTTAAAAATAAATTCAATGCGTGTATTTAAAAAAAATGATCACACTAGTCTATACATTTTCAAAATCATTGTGTATTAAGTATGATATGCGATACTAAATAGACTTTTCTGAATAAGCAACCAAGCTTAACTTTGGTGTTCTTAATCTGGAGCTAAGCTTTCAATTGATAAATGTGAAACATTACATATCTGTCGAACGACATCTTGTGATAAAAAACAATTTTGGTTTGAACAATTTAAATTTGATTAGCGTTGACAACTTAAGTATTTTAGGAGTTATTTTTAACAGTAAATACAATTGGAAATCTTACTGCCTGGATTTAAAAAAAGAGTAAATAAAAGTTTAAATGTATGTAGTTAACTGCCTAGCAAGTAAAAAATGAAATTTGCATGTAAATACGTTAGGTTATATAACAAAATCATATATTTTAAGTAAGATTGACTACGGGTTTTATATCTCATCAGTAAACCAACACATCATCAAAGCGTTCGCAAAAGTATTAATGCTTTCCCAACAAGTAATATCAAAAACATACTAGTAGAGGCTGGTTCACCCTCTATAGAAGAACGGATCGCATCAACTAGAACTAGACTCTACGTAAAACTTTCTTTCTCCAATGGATCTACAATTGACAGAGATGTTGCTGTCGCTCTGAAAAGGATGTACATTAAATGAATTCCCTCAGCTATATCCCTCTTTAATAATGCGGCGTGTGAATTAGGATTTACCATTAAAAAAATCGGGCATTATATTTCAAAATATCCACAATGGTCGTTACAAGCCAACTCTTTCATCATACAATTGGCAAACTACAACAAAAACAACACTCCGGAAAACGTATTTTGCCAAAGCTTCCTTAACATATCATCTGATTTGAGAAAAGAGGGATTAAAATTTGCCTTTTCTTATGGATCGAAAACAATGCAAGCACATCATTTGCATCTGTTTTGGAAAACGCACAACAATTGTGCTCAGGACTTCTTGGCAGCAAAACATCAATATTTAAGACCATAACATCTTGTACATTAATTACAGGCAAATTTGTTATAGCTTCCGGCAGCCTATCGGTGATTAAAGCAGTTATAACAAGAATTCGAGATTATATTACTATTAACAAAAACAAAATAAAACTAATGTGGGCACCCAGCCGCAATGGCATCTATTCAAGCATATCGCAGCATACCAACTTATAATTTTGTAATAGACACCCGACCGGATCTGCTTCACATCATTCAAAAGCATGCGTTTAAAACTAGGTCGGACTGGAACAATTACAAACATCGCTGCCACCGTGAACTCCGAAAAACTCCAACCTATATTTCCTTTAACTACCTCGAAACCAATTATTGTTTCATAAGATTGCGTCTTGGTCATACCATTAACACCCACCAACACCTTCGCAAAGAAAACCCACCGTTATGTCCAACATGCAAATCGCAGATCGATATAAACCACATTTTAGATCCCAACACCTGCCTATCCTTAACATTACATCAACAGCTTTCCACATCTTACCAACGACAGTCATTATCATTCAACAGAGCCTTAGAAAACCCAAGTCATGAAAACATTGTCGAAATTTACAACTTCATTAAAAAACATAAAATAGAAATCAAATTACACTTTTAAAAATTATCTAAAAATTCATCCTTATGATATGATTCATATTAATTCGTTTTTTTTTATATATATAATATATATATATGGTGAAATTTTAAAATGATTTCTATAAAATATAATAAAAGTATCATATTGGCTGTGTTTGAATAACATTCTTACTTTTCTTGTTTTTTTTCGAATGTCGTAAGCTTTGTTGGTCACAAGAATGTGTTTCTTTAATTAAAAAAGCTAACTAATAAAATGTTCCACTAGTTTGTGTAAACGTCTGGTAGCTCTATTCGGAATAAAAATATTTGTTTGAAAATGACTATCACATTTTTGTTGTGACAGCTTTTTAGGTATCAATTTGACTATCACCTTACATATGTAGATCAAATTCGATTATTTTGATTGTCATTTATCAACAATCACCTTAACCGATTCCACCCCTGAATAACTGGGGTGGAATCGGCTAAGGTGATTGTTGATTGTTGACAGTCAAAATAATCGAATTTGATCTGTGCAAGGTGATAGTCAAATTGATACCTAAAAAGCTGTCACTAGAAAATTTGATAGTCATTTTCCTACAAATATGTCGTTTCTACAGGTCTTGGTGAATTCATATCCAAGAACGACGAGACAAGACATGCTTTATGGAAACTACCAAGCAAGGTGTGACAAAAAACGAGTCGAGTCCATATAACCATATAAATATTCATTCGAATAATGTGCAGGCTGAGTATCGGTGGCGTGATGCCAGAGGTCTTGGGTTCAATCCCTGCCTATGCCATCTAAAGTTTTTTCATGGGTACTGCCTCTTGCGAGGAATTGACAAATTCTCCAAGAGTAATTCTTGTCATGAAAAGTGTTTTCTTAAATTAGCCGTTCGGACTCGGCTTAAAACTGTAGGTCCCCTCCATCCCTTACAACAGTACTCGCACACAGGAATGGTTGAGAGCTGTAAGTCACTAGGCCCTAGTAGTTGTCAGTGAAAGCTCGAGTGAGGAGGTTCATGTCCTCTCGTCGTGTTCTGCGTTTTGTATTAATTGTTGTCTTGTCTCCCGTCCCCGTCCCCGTCGCAGTCACGTTAATTTAATTTATTTAAAAAAAAAAACTCAAATAGAATCAAAACAAAACTAAAAAAATAGTAATACAAAAATATAATCAATAAAACTAAAACAACAGAAAATAATAATGATAAAAAAACAGTGAAAAACAACAGCAATATATAAAAAAAAAAGCAACACAAAGGGAAAAAAGCAACAATAAAAAAATACCTACCAGTACACAGTAAGTGCATTCCCTTCACTCTTTCTTTCATTTTCTTGTACAGTTGAGTGACTCAGCAGGTGCATGCATTGGTCTAAGCTTTTTGAAAGCTCGCTCAATGGTGTGTATGTGTTGGTTCATTCAATAACACATGGATTGTAGATTACTGTTTTGATTGTCAGGGTCCGGTCCAATTCAACGTCACTACTAAAGGCATAACAATAGTAGTGAGGTTGTATTGTAAAGACCTTTAAATAATCTTATACAGTGATTTACTTAGAAGTTCGTTTGTTTTGATTTTAGGATTTTTTTATATTGCAATGACTGGTAATTTTAGAGTAGATTATAGTAATGTTCGTGGGCTGAGATCGAATTTTCTGTCTGTATACATCCACATTAATTCTAACAGACCAGCTGTTTTGGCATTGAGTGAAACCCAAGTAGGTGAAGATTCCGATCCTACTGAATTTTTTATTCATGGGTATTGCTTGGTGCCATTATTCTTCTCACACCATGGTCTCGCCATATATATTAGGAATGATGTTGCATATCAACTTTTACCACAATACGGTCATTGTCCCAACTCCCTTTTTAATTTCATGTGGTTAAAACTTTCCGTGAATAAACACATCATTCACTATTGTTTTCTTTATCGGAGCCCAAACCTGGACAGAGTTTCAACTTCTCAGGAATTTGATGCTCTGTCTGACTCCATACAAAGAATTGTCTCCCTGTATCCTCACACTGAAATCGTTATTACGGGCGATTTCAATGTTCACAATTCTTCGTGGCTTCGCCATTCGGGCCAGACAACGCCCGAAGGAATGTGTGCTGAGATTTTTGCTGAGTTTAACCATCTTACTCAGCTTGTCAATGAGCCTACTCGGATATCGACGTTAACGGCCGAGCAGAAAATACACTTGACTTGTTTCTCACCTCTGATCCTGATAAATACACAATCAGTGTATTGACGCCTCTAGGCACATCGGACCACAGTGTCATATCTGCTAATTTCTCGTGTCAAACAAATCCAGTTAGAGAAAGAGCTCCAAAGAGAACCGTTTGGCAGTACGAGAAAGCCAACTGGGACGGTCTCAATAATTTCTTCAGGATCTTTAACTCGTCGCTATGCTTCCTCGGTAGCGACGTAGACTCCAGTGCAGATATGATTTCTAGTATGATTCATCTGGGAATGGAAACGTTTATCACGAATAGGGTTAAAAGTATTAAACCCAAGGTTAAATCATGGTTCGATTCGAGTTGCAAAGAGGTTATCAAGGAGAAAGAGGTGAGCTTCCGATGTTTTAAAGCCAACCCAACTGAGGAAAACCGGAAAAAGTTTAAGCAAGCCAGGAAGGCTTGCAACGCCTATATTCGAAGGACCAAATTTTTACATGACCAAAAATTACGGCGAAAAATACTGCAATGTCCCAAAGGCAGTAAGAATTGTTGGTCATTTGTAAAAAATATGAGGAATTCTTCCTCTTCCTCTTCCTCGGTTCCTACGCTTGTTGTCAATGACACTCCTTTAGTTAGCTCTATTGATAAAGCCAACTTATTTGCTAGGCAGTTCGCCGAAAATTCCACCTTACCAGATAGTGTCATGACTCCCCCAGTTCTTGAACGCGTAAATGATTCTATGGGACCAATCTTTTTTCGTACTCCAACTGTGGCGAGAGTTCTTAAAGATCTCAACATTCATAAATCCGCTGGACCAGATGGTATCCCCGCTATTATTCTGAAGAGGTGTTCTTCCACGCTAGCAAAACCACTGCGTAAGCTTTTCCATCTATCCTATTCTTCTGGTCTCGTTCCGAGTAGTTGGAAAACTGCATTTGTTCAGCCAATCCCAAAAAAAGGCGAATCTTCTTCTCCCACAAATTATCGACCGATAGCACTAACGTCCCTTCTTTCTAAGGTCATGGAAACGCTGATTAATTATCAGCTTAAGAAATATCTTGAGGAACGGGAGCTTCTTAATGACCGGCAATACGGCTTTCGTAGCAATAGGTCCACTGGTGATCTCATGGTTCATCTCACCGAACAGTGGAACAAATCTTTACATCGTTTTGGAGAAAGTAAGATTATTGCACTTGATATTTCAAAGGCATTTGATAAAGTCTGGCATCTTGCTCTCTTATCGAAAATGCGTGCTTTCGGTATCGACGAATCTCTTCTTCGTTGGATTAGAAATTTTCTTTCGAACCGTTCAATACAAGTTGTTTTGGACGGATTCAAGTCTGAAACTCATAAAATAAATGCTGGTGTGCCCCAGGGCTCCGTTTTGTCTCCGACCCTCTTCCTCATTTTTATAAATGATCTCCTGTCTGCCACTTCTAATCCAATACATTGTTTCGCTGACGATAGCACTCTTAGCTTTTCATATTCGTTTCCAGACTCACAACCCTCTTCTTCGGATGTGGAACTGCAACGGCAAAATATGATTAGCTCATTAAATTCCGACCTACACAGCATTGTACAATGGGGAATAAAAAATCGTGTGGAATTTAATGCTTCGAAAACGCAATGCTGTCTTGCATCGTTAAAGCGAGATAAACCCTCTTTGTCACTATCTATGAGTGGCACTTGCATAAACGAAACGGAAAATCTCGACATCCTCGGAATGTGCATCAGCAACCACCTTTTGTGGAGCGATCACATACGCGATGTTGCAAAAAATGCCGCAAGATGTCTAGGTTTTTTGACACGTTGCAAGAAATTTTTCTCTCCGTCTGATCTGGCTACAATCTACAAAACGTACGTCCGAAACTTGAATATAACTCTTATCTCTGGGCTGGTGCTCCAGTAACTTATTTAAGCCTCTTGGACAGTATTCAAAAAAGAGCTTTTAAAATGATTGGTGACATTAACATCATCAACTCGTTTACGTCACTCGAACATCGACGCAAGGTTTCTTGCCTCATCTTTTTTACCGTTATTTTAACGGGATTTCTGATTTCCGATCGATCAGTATATAATTTGCATTTCTAATGAAGAGTCAAGGACTCTTATATACTTATATTATAAACTGATCGATCTGATTGTCATTTGAAAATGAGGTTTGGAAAATTGCAATTAAAAATTGAGTGAGAAACAAGTCCATAGCACATAATTTAATTTTTTTTGACAAAATTGTGCAGAATATTTCTTAAATTGAAACTAATCAACTTAATTTTAAAAGGGAAAGCAGAACAAATTATGAAAAAAAAATGTTTGCATAGCTATATGACGTCAATTTTCATAACATTTAACAAAAAAATGTTTTAATCGAGTAAACGAAATCATCCACAACTGGTCCATCCACATTCATTCTCCGATTTAAAAAATGTAAACGTTTTACACAACAGTTTAGTTCATTCTAATGTAACGGTATTTAAAAAGTCCGAGATATCTTCAATTTAATGATTATTAAAAATGTATAAATAAGACATGTCATTTCACTCTTTTGCTAGATTCTATGGTTTTTTTTATATTATACTTTCCCCAACGAAGCTTAATGTAACACGATTACTTATGTACGTTATTTTTTGCAAAGTAATTTATTTACCGAATTTTTAAATAGTAAACAAATCCGATGACGAAAGAATGCGTAAACAACATTGCGTTTTTTGTAAAGCATTGTTTCCAAATCAACAATCGCCATCATTATATCTTAGCAAAACAGCTCGCAATGCTTTCTAAAACTATACTGTGAATGGACATTACTTAATAATTTTAAACGTTTTGCTTTCTAATATATTGTGCAACGTAAAAGAAAAAACTTAAAAATAACAGAAAAGCTATTCATGAACAACTTCTGTCATTGTAATGTTTGCCAATTTTACCAAATGTAGCGAACATTGTAATTGGTAAATAGTTGCAGAAATATCGCAAATTTTGAACAGCTATTAACAAATATTTTTAGTGTAGCATTCGAATAAAACAACAACAAAGTGATTATTACACGGTGGAGTGACGTGTTTAACGGACGTCAACCGATCGTAAAAATAACTTAGTCGTTGGTTATTTCTTAATAATGAAAAACTTTTCGACCGCCAAAGAGTATTGAGCATTGACTGAGCTGCTTATTGACTTGATGCACTACGCATCGCATGACAGAATCTCTCAGTGTCAGGTCCTCTTAGTGCAAGTGTTATGTTTATCAATTTCAAAGGCAGACAAGTATTTTTGTTAGCTCACAAATTAATTCTTTCTTTTTAAGATTTGTTCAAACAACAAAAATAAAGTTTACAAGTATGTAGTCAAATAAAGGGGATGTTGGTGTGATAACACGAACAACCAGGGCCGGACAAGGTACGTGCAAATGCGCAGGGCACTGAATCCTGTACTCATATCTGCTTTTTGCAAAAAAAAGTCGTGTTTATTTTACGTATTCACGCCTACACTCCCACAGTAAAAAAAATTGCAATTAAATTGTTTTTTCTATATTTAATATTCCAATTATGATTATTTTCTTGGAGTGAGGCTCAATACACTGCTTTGCTTATGGTTCTCTAATTGGGACCAATAAGTTAGTTGTAAGTTATGGTTAATTAGGCTAGTTTTATGAATTTTAGTCTAGCTTTAAGATAGGTTTAAGAAAGAATTATTACAAAATGAGTGAAAAACAAATTGTTCTCTAATTTGTGAATGACTAACACATACATATTTAAAGTTGTTAAAGGGCTAATTTGATGATGGTGTTTGATAATTTGATTCTGAGAAAAACAAATAATTTTGCTAATGGAGAATAATGATGTGGTATGCATTTGATGATAAAGAATTTATTTACGTAGTGCATAAAATTTAACAAGATATAAGTATTTATCTTGGATGAATACTTTGAATATTAAAGGGATTTATTGGGTTCGTAGCACATCCCCCATACAAAATGTATTTATTTTTTTTTAAGATAAAATCAATTTTAAAGTTTAAGGTCATAATTTAAACCAAAATCGTTCCTCGGGTTTCTAATTGTTTCCTAGTTTTAGAGGATACATTTTCTGCAGGTTTATGGATTGTCATTATTGAAGAATTCCCTTCATCTAGTTTCATTTGTTTGTTGTTCAATATTATGACAACAATTATTAATGGTCCGTGGAAGACAATTTCTTGGTGTACGAATGTCATCATTAGTAGAAGAATTTTTTTTTTGTTTTCTTACAACATTTTAAACATTCAAGAATCAAGTATTATTTTAACAATAACCGGAATCCTATATTGAAAAAAGGAAGGATATTTTATTAATGTTTGGATGAATTTCTTACCCATTATACGTTTTATTAATTTAAGGTGATCTAAATTTACGTTAGAAATTCATAAGATAAGTTTTATAACTTATTTTCGCAACAATTATTATGATGCAAAATTTAAAGAGATATAAATATCAGTTTTTAAAAAAGTTGGATCTGTATAATATCGTTATAAATACTATCACTGCATTCACAAGGGAAAGTTATTTGTTTCGATTCTGTTAGTACTATCTTTGTATATATAATCTATAGTACTCTTATGGAACACGAATTTTTAGTTCATTGACGGCTTACAGGCGGCGCTCGGAGTACTGAAAATTTGTTGTGCAGATTTCAGAAATTAAAACAAAAATGAGTTGAGGAAAAGAGGGTTTTATTATTTTCTCTCTTGTTAGAAATTAAGAGAGTAAGGGAGGCAACAAAATAATACAGTTGCTTATGTTTTTTTTTGTGTGTTGTCATGGAGATATTCCTATGTATTGAACTATGTAGGTTTTGTTTTTGTTGCATTTGATTTCAAATTTTCAAATTTATAAAATCTAAAATAATTCAAATTTCTTTTCACAATAAATACACTGTTGTCATATTTTGAATATTGTACATAGTTGTGTGGATGTGCATATTTAAAAATTGGCAACAGATCTTTGTTAGTTTTTTTTTTTCATTTTTTGGAAAGAAACAATACGGTAGGTAGGAAAATTCAATTTTGAGTCAGTTATGTATGTAGGGAGGTAGGTACAATTTTTGTTACTCGTAAGTTGGATATGTATTTAGGTACAAATATGAAAACACTAATTAGATGGTGTTTACAAATTTGTACCTATGCACATGTAGGTATATGTAGGTATAGCTGCATTTTTATCATAGGTTATTCGTATTTGATATTCTATTGTAAGCATAGTTATAAAGTATGATAGGTACAGATATATAGAAAAAACTGTAGGTTGACTTCAGTTGTCGAAAACGTTTTTATATTAAATTAATAGATATGAAAAGTTTATTATGTGTTTCAATTTGCCATTAGTTTGACGAAAGTGTCACTTTGATGTTTTTGGGACATTTATATTCTTGAAATTCGTGTTTAACCCTTTCGGTACGAGAGTGGTACAGGACAAAGAATATTTATATGTAAACGTCCCACTCCCATCCCGAAAGGATTAAATCTTAGTTCCAAAGCAAAGTCACTTGAAAAAGTAGATTTCTTTCATTTTTAAGATATTAAAAGATTTTGTATTTAATAGGAAATCCATTTTGAAAGAAAAAACACTTTAAGAATGTCTTACAATATTTATTTGCTTCAAATCGCTTTTTGGTAAATATCGTTAAATTACTAAAAAATCTTTAGATAAAGTCTTTAATTATGCAACTTAACTTAAGGGGTGTGAAATCCATTACGGCAATACTATAAGTTTTGAACTCAAGGGAATTTCTAAGAAAATGAAAAAAAAATATCTTCCAGGGGGGTGTCATCACCCCTACAACCCCCCTGGATCCGCCATTGACTTTTATTTGTCTTCTTTTTAAATAAACTTACATACCTGTATTGATAGCGTATTCTTTTCATTACAATAATAATTCCTACTTGCATTTGACCTAATATACATATGTAGATGCATACATATATACCTAAGAAAAACAAAAACATTGTACCTATTTTCTTTTTGTTTTGAAAATAGGTATTTCAACGTATTTTTGTTGTATTCATTGGCAATCGGCTAACCGGCAACAGTTTTACAAAATTTAAATTTGAATTGGTATTTGGCTTATTTGTATTTGTCTTTATTATTGCTTTATACATATAACACATAAATAAATAAACAAAAAAAATGTCTCTTTATTGTCCCCTCCAACCATAGCTACTTTTGTTTACATTCTTTTCTGTTTTGTATTGTCAAATTGTCTCTTAATTTCCCCAATTCTGCAATTCTGCGCAAACTTTGCAGATTTAGTTCATTGACGTTAGCCCAGACGTCGCTTCGTTCGTTCCTCTTCATAATATTACTATTCCACTTCATATACAAAGGTACTATTATCAAATTATTAGAGTTCAAAATTTTAATTACAAATCTTCGTGTCACAATTTTTAGGATATTCATTATGTTTGATAAAAGTAATACTTCACAAACAGGATTATAAGCATTTGAATAATGAGTGTTAGCTTTGCAAATATAATCAGAATCCGATAATTTTTAACATTTAAGATTATTAAGTTTAATATATTTTTGGTAATTATCTGTTAATGCCAAATAAATAAATGTCTGTGTAATAGGTTTGATTATCATTTACTTATAGTTTATCAACAACAGATTTCCCTGCATTCAATTAACTCATGAGAAATAAGATCAAGCAGATGACACTTTACCTTGCCTTGACTTGGGAGTAACGAAATATTAAGAAAATTGAATTTAGTGTATACAGGAAATCTACATCAACAGATCGCTACGTAACTATAGATTCCCATTGCCTATATAGCCAAAAACTTGCTGCTTTTCATTTAATGGTGCATAGATTATGCAGTCTACCTATATCGATTAAGAATTATATGAAAGAGTACCACCAAATATTACACATAGGCAATGTGAATTGGTATTACAAATCTATAATAGAACATTTAGTCAAAAAACATTCAGTAAAGCTAAAACGAAAAAACATCAGGGGGGTCATTCCGTAAAACGATTATCGTCAAACGATAGCGTTTTGACGATAGTCTCACTTCACGTAAGACGATAATCGTCAAAGTGATATCGTCAAAACGAAAGCGTTTGCACGATAGCTAAATAGGTATCGTCTGTCATTAATTTCCAAATAGCAAATTGAAATAAAAATGTTACGTCGTAATTGAGTTTTGTTACAAAGTGAAAATGAAAACTCAGAAAAAAAATTAAATGAATACGGTTATGGAGACAATTAAGAGATAAATCAGACCCTCTATGTCTTCCAACCTACATACATATATGTAAGCATTTTTGTTTTTTCTTTCCCACTTGTCGTAAAATAATTTAAAACATTATAGTTTTGTTCAAAGTTTTTCAAAAGAGGTCATTATAAAGATATTGGAAACAATAAATTTGCCAGACGGTTTGCTGTAACTATTAAAACTTTGAGTGGTGGGGGGTACCAAAGCTCTTGCACGAAAAATAGTTTCGGACATAAATAACTTACATGTTGAAATTATAGTTACTCATCGGCGGCAAAAAATAAAAACAGTAACAGTAAGGCTTCGGCCACGCAATGAGCGACTGAACGACGAGTCGCTGAGCGACCAATCTGAGCGATGGGTGGCCATTTACTAAACGACACGTCGCTGAGCGATTAGTTGGAAAAATGCCATCGTCAAGTGCAGTTCGTCATAGCTTACAAGTTGAAAGTCGCGTTCATATTTATAGAACTGTAATAAGATCGAGAATCCGTAGATTTGGTGTACTGTACACCCCATAAATCGTGAAAGGGAAAATTATGGTGATCGATTTTGGCAATATTGTCGTATGTCAGTACCATCTTTTGAACAAAAGACACTATTTGTAATTAAAGATTAAATAAATAAAAACCTACTAGAACAATTACATATTTGTCCAACTTTTTCCCACTCTTTATCGGTGACATTTTTGACTTTCCATAGAAAGTTATTGTAATCGGTCCGATTTGTCGAATTGAAAATGTTGACATTTCTCGACGTTTCAAGGTCCCTAGAGTCTAAATAAAAGATTTTTAGAGAGATGTCTGTGTGTGCGTGTATGCGTGTGTACGTACGTTTGTACGTCCGTACGTTCGCGACGTTTTTTTCGTCGTCCATAGCTCAAGAAATAGTAGAGATATCGACTTCAAATAAATGTTGTTATACAGATAATAATGCAGAAAGATGAAGAAAGGACTGTCAAAAAAATTGCGTTTGTGTTTTTTTTACCATAGCAATTTAAAAAAAAGGTGAACATTTTGGTTAACCCGAAATATCTCACGAACCAATAATGCTAGAGACTTGAATTAAATTTTGTATTATATTTTGTAACGTGATATCAAACAAATATTTTTTTGGAAAATATTTCAATAAACGGTTATAAATAAAAAAAAAACGGAAAAAAAAATTTGTCACCTCGCAAATTTTACGAACAAAAAATGATTTTATCTCCAAAACAATTTTGTACAACGAAGAATAACGTTTTCAACATCTGGTAAAATTTTGAGAAGAATCGAATTGACGGTTTTGTTTACAAAAAATTAAAAACCTAAAAAAATGAACAAAAGTTGTTAAAAATTGATTTTCGATTTAAGTATCTTTTTAAAACTTTGAGATATTGGCTTTGAATTAATTTTATCTTTTAAAAAAATTGTTGTCAACATTCAGTAAAATTTTGAGAAAAATTCTTAAAAAAAAAAAACAAAAGCAAGACAAATCGACAGACGGGATGAGAAGTTATCAGTGTGGGTCGCATCCCAGCCTCGTTTTATTTTTGTAATCTTTGTGGGTAGCTTGCAATGGACGGCTTTGGACAGCTGAAATTAAACTTTCAGTATTTATTGTACACATCTTTTTTCTACGTCGTTCAGCGATCGACTGAAAAATTAAAACAGATTTGATTACAGAGCGACGTCGCCTGTCGCTTAAAAAATCGCTCAGTTGCTTAGGGTTTATGTGGCCACCTCCATACGATCTCATGTGTTCTAATTTTTTTGCGTCGCTCAGCGACTCGTCGCTCGTCGCTAATTGCGTGGCCGGACCCTAAGAATAAACACCACAAAATAGTTGATCAGTTTGGCAAAAAGCAATTTGTTGCAAGTTTTCACAATTTCCCATAGACAAAAACAAAGCTTAATAACATTTTCTAGATATCAAACAAGCATTATCTTTCGTTGAGTTCATTTTGACATTTCAGTTATCTTATACTAAAAACGGTAGACGAGACGATAGTGACAAAGTTACGTGAAGCAAATTATTAACGACTAGCGGCCCGTCCCGGCTTCACACGGGTAGACATAAATAGGTACAGATATTTACGTTATAAGCATGCTAATTAAAACGACCATGAATCACTAAATTAGAAAACATTTTTTTGTCCTATCATTAATACTCTTCGCAGCGTATGCGATGAAAGACATTTTATGCTAATTTTTTTACACCTTCTTCGGTTGGTTTTAATAGGAATTTCTAAAGATTTCTATAGTAATCTAGTACTAAATATAGCCTATGTTACTCAGTGATAATGTAGCTTTCTAATGAAAAAAGAATTATTAAAATCGGTGCAGTACTTTTTGAGTTTATTCGTTACATACAAAATACAAATCTTTCGTCTTTATAATATTAGTGTTGATATCGTTAATGATAAACGTTTTGACGATTATCGTTTTGAAAATAATTGGACAACGAAGAAAGCGACTGAAACAAGATTTAACGAACATCTTAGATCAATAAAAAGAAAGAGGCAGATAAAGTAATTGCAGCCCACATTTATGATCCAAATAATAAAGATCCACACACCATTACATCTCTTGACACTAATTGCAGACTATTAAAAAATTTGAACAAACCTCATAAACTGGACGCATATGAATCAAGACATATTCGCTTAAACTAGAATGTAATGACTTTAGAACCCGGACTAATTGACTATTTGTTCAATATGATTAAGAAATAAGAGAAATATTTAATATGTAATTTTTATCCTACCTAATTTAAATTTTTTAATTTTCAACTTAAATGCATGAAATCAGGAAAATATAAACTGAGTTCTTAATTGTAAAACATCCGAAATACTGGCAAAATTGGGTTCATAAAAGTAAACAAATAGCATAAGGTCTACAGGCAGACCCCTCTTTATCACTGGGCCCAGGCCCAGGGCCCCGCAATCACCAGGGGCCCCCAAATTGCTAAAACATCACTTAACCTCTATTGATCTATTTTCAAGAAAAAAAAAAATATTTCGATACAATTTTAGATGCATAAAGAATGATCAGAATTCCTTGCTGAACAACAACCTTTGCTTAACAATTTAAATCACATTCCCTGCGAAATTATATTCAAATTAAAACAGAAATATGAATAACTAACTGAGTGGCAATGCAGTTTGCTTTCTGACAGAAACAAAAAAAAAAACACACACATTTTGAATATCACTGTATCTGTATGAAAAAATAAAGATAATGGTGTTTCTATATTTGCAACGCGCATACAAGTTTGCATCAACGCAGTAACTCATACATAGGCGATTTAACTATCCGTCGTTTGAACGGCACTCAATTTTTTAAGATTTCAAGGTAAAGAGGTAAAGAGTTTTTGTTTTTGGCCATGAATAGATGAAAGATTACACTTCTCACTATTTGTTCTATAGGTCAATAGTAAGCGTTGATAGTACACCCGATCTGTCTCATGTTGATCAACTAACATTTATTATTCGTTACATAAAAGATCACGAGCCTGTTGAAAAGGATTTTGAACTTTATTCCAATTAACAAACATCGATCTGATTATTTAGCGGAAACCATACTGAAGGTTTTGGAGGATCATGATATTCCGATAACAGATTGCAGAGGCCAAATCTACGACAACGCGGCAAATATGTCAGGAAGCTTTTCTGGTCTGCAGGCAAGAATAAAGAAAAAGGTAAATTTGCCACTTTTGTACCATGTGCAGGGCACTCATTAAACATGGTACTTAAAGAACTTTGGAACTCTGTATTGCAAAGAATTAATAAAACAAGTACTTTACTTCAAAAACAAAATATTACCCTGGATATTGCAATAAATTTGCTGAGTGCAATAGATGAATTTATAATTGGGCTCAGGGACAATTTTGATTCATTAGCCAGACAAAAAAAAACCGGATTCCGAATATAAGGACCTTTCTGAAAGGATGAGGTGTAGAAGCTCACGCCAGACTTTTTTTGACGGCTCTGGGCCCTCAGTAATTCTGACTGGGAAAGAAAGATTTAAAATTGAAACCTTTCTTCCAATTGTCGACACACTAAGCGTTCATTTGAAACAGCGGCTAGGTTCGTATACGAAAATTGGCCAACGTTTTGACTTTTTTTTTCGATTAAAAAATCTGAATTCAGAAGACTTAAAAGAGAGCTGCAAATCTTTTGCTAAATTTTACACCGAAGATGTGAACGGAGATGAACTACATGCTGAATGCCTGAATTTAAGACTACTTGAAAATTAGTGGACACGAAAATGAAAATTCTGACAACATTCTAGAGCTTTATAATTTTTTAAAAACTAATAAAATTGAAGATGAATTTCCAAATGTTGAAATTGCACTAAGAATTTTCTTAAGTATGATGATGACCAATTGCAGTGGGGAACGTTCCTTCTCTAAGTTAAAAAGAATATCAAAAACGAACTCAGAACTACAATGATTCAAGAAAGATTGACATGTTTGTCGCTGATATCAATCGAAAGCGACATCCTCAGAGGCATCGATTTTGAAGATGTGATCAATGATTTTACTAATCTCAAATCAAGAAAAAGACCCCTTCAATAAATATTCCTTTCTTTTACCTGAAAAAAATATGGTCTGTGTCACTATATTGTTCTTTAAATTACATTCTCAATAACTTATTTAATTGTCTGTTATTTAAATTTTGTTTATTTTTGAATTTTATATGACATTTTTTGTTTTTATTTTTACATTGTTTATGTGTATGTTTTAAATGCTGCAATAACTATTTATTTTTTTAATGAATTAAAAAAATGTATTTATTTAAAAATTTAAAAGAATAAATATCAATTCAAAGTTATGTGATTTTTCTGTATAGGTACCTTTATTACACAACATAACATTTTTATATAATCATACAGGGGCCCCATTTTCGAAAAGTGCCCAGGGCCCCCAAAAGGGTAAAGACGGCCCTGTCTACAGGAGCTTGGCAACAGTTGTTAGTAGTAAAACTACAATTATTAATTCGCGGTCAAGTTGACATTTGTTTTTAATATCTTCTGAATTTGCACGAAAAAGGCAGAGGTGCAAATATGAGTATTTTTTTAATTACATTCATAAACTTCCCATAGGAAGTTATTGTAATCGGTTCGATTTATTGAATTAAAAATGTTGGCATTTCTCGACGTTTCAAGGTCCCTACAATCTTAAACAAAGATTTTTAGAGAAATGTCTGTGTGTGCGTGTGTAAGTACTTTCGTACGCCCATACGTTCGTATGTCCAAATGTCAGTATGTACGTATGTCCGGATCAAATTTATCACACGAACCGATAACGCTGGCAACTTCTATTACATTTTATATTATATAATGTAACGTGATACCATATTGGTATAGTTTTAAACTAACGGTTTTTTTATAACTAATAAAAACTGAAACAAAATATTTGTCACCTCGAACATTTTACCAACAAAAATTATATGATTGATGTTGAATTGGACAAGAGGAAAATATTTTGAAACAGTAGAATATTGATTTAAAAGAAATAAACCTTAAATTTTGTATCTAATGCAATTGATCCGTGAGAAGTTGCAACTTCTCTATTGTATTTGGGCGAACGATACTTTGTCCGTTAAAATGATTTTGCAGGACACCAAATTTCTCCATAACATTTCAAGTAAAGTAATGTCCTTTCAAAAACTTTCTAGACAAATTCAAAAACTATGATTCGACACCAGACGTTTTCCAAAACATAAGAAACTATACAAATCATGATAAATCAAAGGAAATATTTATTGACTGATTTGTCAGCTGCTTTAATTTCACTTTAAGTGATTTTGAAAGGTATTCCAAGTAATGAAATCCATTGAATGATAGAACCCTGAAAACAATTTCACTTAGTTTTCAACGTAAATTTTGATTTCATTTCACTCGATTTTGGGAACCATAAAATAAAAACAAAAAAAAAAAAAAGATTAAAAATTGGTAAAAATTTATTTCAAACACGAAATACTTAGCAAAAACTAAAGATATTGCATTGAAAGTAATTTTATCTTATAAAAAAATATTGTTTTTGAAATTTTTGGTAAAATTTTTAGAAAAATCCTATTGACAGTTTTTTTTAATAAAAAATAATATACAAAAAATACTACGCAAAATTGGTAAAAAATGGTGTTCGATTCGATAACTCCACAATAAAGGAAGGTATTGACTTAAAAATTATTTAATTCCTTGTCAAATTTGTTTGTTTACGTAAGATTATGTTCTTAAAACAATCCACTGTATTTTTTATAAGAAATAAAAACTTTCAAAAATTGTTTTCGGGTAAAAATGTCGTGAACAAGAACATATATTGCAATACAATTTATTTTATCTTAAGCGGTCCCTAGACTATCAATATTATTGTGCAATATTTGATGTTGCACAATATTATGCAATATATTGTATAAAATCAAAATCCTTTTGATATTTATTGTGCAACCAAATTTATTGTATAGTCTGTGGATGTGTTTGCACAATATTTTGTCATTTGTTTTGAATATTCATAGTGATAACATCTCCCTGGTTCGCTCAAAGCCAGCTCATTTAATAAATTTTGATGAGTAAACACGTTTCGTTTTTTGTACCAGTCCTTCATCCATCTGCGTTTGTTTTTTTCTTTTTTTTTTAATGAAATAGTAAGAGCAATTGCCACACAACAATAATCCATATCATCGAGCATGATGTTGAAGCACAAATAAAGAATTCTCAAATGATTTATTGTGCGAAATATTGTTTAGTGTGGGGTACCAGTCAATAATATTGTGTAATATATTGTTCAATAATATTGATAGTCTAGGGACCGCTTAAAGCAATCCCTAGACGCTCAATATTAGTGTGCACTATTTGATATTGCTCAATATTATTGAGCGTCTACGGATAATATTGCAAGGTTGTGCAGTATTATTGAAGAAAATCAAAACCCTTTTGATATTTATTGCACAATATAAAATATTGTATCGTCTGTGGGTACATACATACATACATATGTATGTATGTACAATATTTTTTTTATTTAATATTGAAATTTGAAAAGTAAAGACCTCCGCAAGTGAAACTGAGGTTGAAAGAACATTTATTTTAAAATGTATCGACGTTTTTGCACTCCGCCGGCTTTTTGGAATATAAAGACCAAATACTGTATATCGAATTTCTAAAAAACAGTACCATTTTTTTTAAATATCAAAAATAAAAGCAATGACATTTTTTTATCTCCAAATAGTATTGAGACAGTATAAGAGCTTTTTAATCGGTTCATTGGTTTTTGAGCAAACTTAAAACGGAAACGAAATAACTATTCTATGGGAGTACCCTTCTGGAGCAATACTAAAATATTTTTTTTAAATTAATAGAAGCCAAATTAAGAATAAAAATGTTAGTGAAAATTTAAAAAAACTTATCGGTTTGTTTTTGAGATGATTCGAATTTTCGATTTTTAACCAAAAAATATGTATGGGGACTACTGTTATCTGTAGTTTAAAAAAATGAAAAAAACTTCTAACCCGATTCGACTCAAAACTTTAATTTCCAAATTTGAAGTCAATGGACCGAATGTTTTGGGCTGTAGGGGCGAAAACAAATAGATAGAAAGACATACGGACCGAACCGGAGGACCCACTTTTTTGACTTCTCTACCATCGTAATGTCATGTTTGATTAAAATCTCGAGTACGAAATTTTTACGAATGCAATACTTGCCATATAGTTCCTATATGAAAAACTTAAATTCAAAATAGAGGGAAAGAGATCCCGAAGCTGATAAACAGCAAGTAATACAGAAATTTAATTCCTTGCGTACCAATTATAAAAAAGAGTTTAAACAAAATTTGGATTCTGAAAAAAGTAGTGCAGTTGACAGTGTTATTTTGACGCGATAGCAGCATCCATAAAGAAAGGATCACTCAGTTTTCTATACGACACAAGTATCAGCTTTCAACTAAATTACTGTATAAAACATTGAATCGTCTGGGGCGCATAGCCAATAATATTGTGCAATATTTTGCACAATAATTTTGAGCGTGTAGGGACAATAACTATGTCGTTCTAAAAGTTTCATATTCAACAACATTTGCCTCTTCTTCAGTTTTTAATTTTGTATCGGTTTCTTCCACAACGTCAACGTTTTCTTTTATCAATTCATTTTAATGAAAGTATGATGAATTAACGCATGCAGACCTAATTGTGTTTATAAACGTTTCTGTGTAGATTTTCTTCAGGCTATTGTCAACAAAACCGGCAATTACGAACGCAGCCATAATTATCCTAATCCAAAGAAAAAAATAAGCAAGGACCAACCAACTCGCTTTAAAATATTTTCTTTGTTGAACCAAATAGAAATAATACATGCAACTCATTAACAACAATTTGGCTGTACTTTCAATGACTTTTAGCATTGACAATCATTTTAAAAGTAAAAAAAGCGGTTCAATCTTTTATATTGCATTGTTTCCAGCAAGAACACATTTTATACTGTAAATTAAATATTTTGTATGGATATACCGGCATTATATTAAAAATGATCCGATAATTCCAATTCTGAAATATTGCACCAATTACTAATATAAATTTATTTTGATAGAAAAACAGATTTCAGCAACGCAAACAAGGAAAAAAAAGTAGATTCATTGAATAAGTAAATATGGTAGTAGATCAGAAAGTGCAGTTGTTTTCCATTAATTTAATTGCATAGACAATAATTTAAAAAAAAAACACACAATTCTTAGACTTAAAATTGATTCAAGACATGTTTGCTTGATTTGCGACAGTTCGATTAATAGATAAATAAAAGATAATCATTTTATGCAAAACAAAAATATATATCGTTGCTCTAATGGACTGACTACTGAACAGCCGGTCATTGTCGATGAATATGCAGATATCACAAATCTAGACAAACTCAAACTTACAATTTTATCAGATGTTTGCGACATACTACAGCTTGCTTGGTTCAGTGGATTTAATTAATATTAATTTAACGTAAATGAAATATTTTTGTTTTAACTTAAAAAATTTTGCTCTTTATACAAAACTTTAAGAAAAGTTATTTTTCTGCACTGATGAATTGACTCGGGCGGACATGAATTAACAGAACACAGCTGAAAAGCAGATAATTGCCTTTCAAGTACAACGACAACCTGTCAAACTCCTTAAAAAATACTGAATTCATTCAAGCGCCATCTAGCTTATCGTAGTGAAATGAGTAAGGTTCTATGCACATTGCTACAACAAAGTAAAACCTAAGTTTGGTGTAACGAGAATCGGTCTGTTTAAATTAATTGCAATAATGTAATGCTCTTTTTTTAATAAAGCTAAAGTTAGAAAATCTTACACACTCTTAACCTTTACTTTTGCAGAAAATAGAAACACTGTTGTATTTGAATAAACTCAAGTATCACCTCAGAGAACATTTTCGAAAGTTAAAAGTAAGTATCTGGAGACAGTCGGTCGTTGTTGGTAAACTACACTTACTAGGATAATTATTGACTTAAAGGCAAACGAAAAGGGTAAGCAAAGAAATAAAGGTATAAAGTATATGACATTATTTTATTTATATGAGTATCAGGCTATCATGCTAAGAGACTTAAGTTCCTAGGAACAATTCCATTATCGAATTTTCATAACATAATTTAATAATGTTGGCCTGTTCCGTTCTGTTTTAATAACAACGTATAATTCAATAGAAGACAATGAACGCGACGCACACGAAACCAAATGCATGAATTCTTGGCAAAAAATATTTTATGGCACTAAACCCTTGGAAAATGAATAAAATGCATATGTACATCTAGTGTTTGAATAATAATATTTTATTCTTTTATGCAAAAAATAAGAAATAAAGATTTAAATTCAAAAAAATGATTATTCAGCTTCGGAAGAACTATCGGAACTAAGAAGAGCTGATGTACCGGAAGTATCCGAGGTAAACGGAAGGTCAGGTGCCTTCAACAATTCAAGAACATCATTCTCAATATTATAAGCCTTTTTCTGGGGAAGTTTTCTTAGGCTTGTAATAAACGGGTCAGAAGAAATGAGGAGTGAATTCAAAATATCCTCATTTGTTTTGACACGCGATATCTTGCGAGAGAAATTTTCTCTATATTTTTTGAATTCCTTGTTGCGTGCTTCCTGTGCTTCTTCGCTAAGCTGGCCTATTGGCAATAACGCATGTTCTTTGATTGCTGAGCCATGAATCAAAACTTTGTGGATTGTAGGTGGCATTGAGTACCAATTATACTTTTCCACAAACAGTTTGGCAGTTTCAAAGGCATATTGTTGAAATTTGTCCACATTGATTTCATAAGTACTAGCTATAGCCTGCAAAACAATTTTAAACCTTTTGATAACATTTATATCCAACCCAGTAATCTTTGCCGCAACTTCTGGATCACTAAAAAATCTTCTAGCCGTGTTTCCGTCGTTACTGCTTCCGAAGCCATGTTTTGGCTTATCGACTACCAAACCCTTCTCAATTTTAAATTTGCTTTGGATTTCTTTTTTTCTCTCAGCAACTAATTTTTTCTCATCCTCTCCACGAGCATGCCACTTCATTAATGGTAGTTTATAACTAAGATGCAACAAGCACTCGAAGAAACGTATCCATGCATGCAGCACAGATAACCCGAATTCTAATCGTGATGTATCTATAATTTGAGTATTGGATACTTTTTCTAAGTTATTAAAATCCTTGGACGTAAGTCCGCAAACGAAGCATCTTTGGGTTGATTTGGTGTCTGTTATAGCATTGCAAATTTTTCCATCCACCATTGTAAAGAGCATAGTAATTGTTACATGTATTGCGATGTTATTCATTGTATATGTGACTTCTTGTAGCTCTTCAATTTGCTTGCGCATTAGTTCCACTTCGTTCTTTGCCAATTCGGTTGTTTAATGCTGGAAAATAAACTTAATTGGCCTGCAGTACCGTGCTGATGAGGGCTTTTCATTTTGCCAAATAACAAGTTGCTGATTTTCTCCTGGATTGTTTGTTATCAATCGAATAGGAACTAAGGACACAATAAAGATACTAGAATCTTTAGAATTTGCATCAGAAAAATGTTGTTTATATTTTGACTGCGCTGAACCATCAAAGCCCCACTTACATATAAGATTCAAATTATTTAAAGAACCCGTTTCTTGCACTTCCAAAACTTCCTTTTGAGCATCTAATAGCCTATTCACAATATGATCAAGTAAAGCCTGCAATTTGATATCAGCAACAGTCTCCGTAACCGTAATATGTTCTTTTGCGGGGTAACATTCTTTTTTGGCGAGTTGTATTTTTTTATAAGACGGAATCTTTGATTTAGCATTTAATCGTATGATGCTATATTGGTGTCTTGTAAGTTTGGCTTCAACAAACATCGACAAAGCTTCTCTTCCAGAAAGTTGTTTTTTCTTAGCGCCTTCAAACTTCTTGTACGCCAACCTATATTTTGCAGCTCTTTTGGGCGAACTGGTGCTCAAATCTTTCACAAGTTTAGATGCTTCCACTTGCCCTGAAGATCGTAAACTCATTTGAGTAGCAAAAATTAGTTCTTCAGCTGAGTGTTCTTGTTTCAATTCCTAAGTTTTTAAGCGTTTGGTTCTTTGTGAAAATTCATCGAAACCTTTACAAGGACGACCCTTTTTTTTTCCCAGAAATTGCATAATTCTTGAAACTAATTGCAGAATCAAGCCAAGTCTTATTAAAACTAAAAAAACCTTTCCTCTTTTCTACAACATTTTTGCCATCTTTTTTGAAATCGGAAATGAAAAACGTAATTCGCTTTCGCAACATAGGCCTAGCATGATCAGGACATTTCGTACGAATTTCAACGAATTCCTTTAATTTTGAAGATTGGATTGCCGAGGTTAAGTCACCTGATTCCTTCATATGTTGAAATAATGTACGTCTTGTAATAAAAATGTCAGTTGAACCTGATCCTACAACAACAACAAATAGAAAAAAATATTTTAAAAAAAACATATTTTTATATAGTCTAGACCACAACCTCTTGGAGAAGCGATATCTTCAAAAAGCGCAAAAAGGCGCAACTTTTTATTGAAGTAACAACAAGTACACATAACACACGATCAAATAAGACACATTTCGAAGACATGTTTTGACATGTTCATAAATAGAACCTTACACGAAAACACAGAAAAACACAATTTTCTTCAATAATTACAACCCACTTTAAAAAATTCACCAACATTTTATTTAACAACTCAAAAATATAATTTTACATAAATATTGTCCAAATACCTGTGGAAATTGAATCCATTTCAAAAAAATATATATATACAAGTTAATAAATTGGTAAATAATTGACTTTAACACTTCATAGTTTTTTTTACTTAAATATTGCTGCTAAATCACTGCTCAGAATGCACAACTTGAGACGAATGACGTGGTCAAAATACAAACAGCATTAAAAAAATAATAACGCACTTGTAAAATTAGGTCAGTTAACTGTACAACACTGTAATTTTTTTTTGGATACCCCCAACTTTTTTTTTTTATTTTTGCCAAGAATTCATGCATTTGGCCCCTGTGTTCGACGGGCAAAATTGTTTCCCGTCCCACCAGATCACGTTCTGTTTGATCTTAATAATTTATGTCTTAAAATCCAGGACGATGGACACACTTAAAAAATGCGACCGTTTTTTACATTAGTATTTTTAAATATGAGCAACATGCCAAAACATGGTTTAACGTATATATTTTTAAACTGCAGTGAATGTAAAACAATCTTGCATTGCAAGAGTTTGCCCCCGAAAAAAGAGCCTTTTGCAAAAAAAACTCCTCAAAACGACTCTTACTAAACAATTTTTCAATTATTTCATATGACTAACTCCATCTTGTCTACGACCCGAAAACAGCTCCATGAGGCTCTTTGACGAAAAACTTGAAGATTTGAATACAAAACTTATGGATATAACAATGTTTTCCCCAGAGAAAAAAGATGAACTCATTGAAATTATCAAGACGTTCAAACCAAATTATAAACGAAGATGGCAACTCTGCAATAGATTATAATATCGTTTCTTTGTTAAGAATTAAGAGTGGCTTTACGAAAAAATAAAACTACCTGCTGATATCTGTACTTCAAAAGAGCGTGTGTATGAACTGGCATTCGTGATACGGATGAGTCGAAGAGCGGCGGGAAATATTGATTTAGCCAAAGTAATGCAGGTTGTGACCGAAACTCCAACCAGGGCTAACAACTTCCCAAAAAAAGCAGCTGCAATCGGCTGTAAAACCCTAAACACTAAGAAACACACACCTGAAAATGATTTGAGGATATTTGTCGAAGCCAATTTAACTACAAGTTTGTTACCCACTGTCGAGAATTTAGTCTTCCGAAACTTGTGCAAGAATCCTTACACGTTCTTAATCCTCAGTTGAATGTGTCCTTGAAGAGTTTTTCCATGTGCCTCATGAAGAATCAGTTTGGTAAAATGATGACTTGGCACCAAGCTGAGCTAGTTTTACTTTAATGCTTTGGCTGCATCATAAAGTTCCTTTGGTGAATTCGGTCCACTTTTCCAATGGAGTATGTATCCAAAACATCTTCTAAAAATTCAGGTCCGTTCCACAATAACTCGTAATCCAGCAAAGTCAATATAGTAGAACACCTTTGGAAACCAGATCTGCAGGATATTGTTAAGTTGGAATATTTCGACTGGAGTCAACCTTTGTATCTCTTCCATGCAAATCGCTTAATGTTTCCGTTACTGAAAATTGAGTGAAAGAAATGATTCAGAAACTTTGCCAAAATAACTTGCACCACAAGTTTTCAAACGATTAAGACTCATTGGCAGTACAGGAGCAACTATAGACGTGGCGATAAGGAGGTGCATTTTTGCCATACCATTATCATCTTCGACTCGTAAATATAGTGGTGCTCCATATGCTTTCCCTTTAGCATCACTGAAACCTTGCAGTTCCATACGAGGCAAATCACCAATGGTTTGAACCGACCTTGCAAATTGAATCTTGTTGATAGATTGCAAATCTTAGTAGAAAGCATTCCACTGTTCCAGAAGTGACGGTTCAATTGGTTCATGACATTTTTTTCACCCACACTTGCTGCTTGAACAACTTTGCCTTCAAAATACATGGAGCAATCCAACTCATCGGATCAAGGAGTCGAGTTATCGTGTATAGAATGAATCGTTTCGTCGGCTGCGGATTATAAAGCGAATTATAGCAAAAAGGGAATTTTTCAACAGAAGCAATTCAATGGACACTGGGTGTCTTAACTCGAATCTTCTGTTGGGATGCTCGAAAGTAATTCGAAAGAGTTGGTAGTCCATTTCCGCAAATAGAATCCAGATGTCACTAATGTTGTTAAAGTTTGTTTAATTTTCTCCTTAACCTCTTAAATAGTGTCCTCCAGATATCAAATCGTTGACATCAGTACTAATCAGCAGTCTGATCTGATCAGACACTTTCTCTGTGCGGTAAAAGTAAAAAGTAAACATTAACAAAAGAAATCGATCTCTTTCCCCTGTTGGAGGCATTCAATTGTCTCTGAGGAATCAAAACCGAAAAATGAATTCAGATGACCAAAGATATGGGCGGTTTACCCCCTTACAGTGTCTTTTTGATTCTGGTAATACCAATGATTGTGAAGTTGAAGAGGTTATACTCCCTCCTCAAAAAAAAAATCAAGATACCATCTATCTGTGTCTTGCAAAAACCTTGTGCATTCTTTGCTCAATGAAGCATCTATAAAAGATTATTGTATCAAAAAAATGTCAGTTGACATTAAAATTAATTGTGAATATTGTGAAGATGAAACAAAACTGTGCTCTCTTTAAAAATCAAAAATGTGGTAATTCTTTACCCATGACCTCCCGTCGACCAGGTCTTTTAAAGTTGTGCTCTTTGGACTCGACGAGAATCCAAATGAAACTCTTAAGCGGCATATATACGCATCAAAATCTCATCAAGCATGTGAGAGTGTGTTTGTAAATTCTTTTTCGTGTTGAATATACACACATCAAGCATGAGTCATCAATCATCATTTTTTCGTAGATTTTGGATGTGAATGGATGTGCGGATTCTTCGTTAGAAAAATATGAGTGACATGGACGATTGTTGCATAGCTCTGGGACTAGCGCTGGCGTTAAAAATGAAGAGGAAAAATTTGCGGAAAAAACGGATCTGGATGAAAGAGTGGCTGAAAAAACGAAAGCAGTTTACACATGAAAATCATTTGTATGAACTGAAATTAAGTTCGCCAAGTGACTTCAAAAATTTCGTTCGCATGAACGAGGAAACATACAACCAACTTCTGGAAATGATAACGCCCAAAATTATCAGAAAAGATACCGCAATGCGAGAAGCTATACCTGTTAGTCAACGTCTGTCAATAACTCTTCGGTTTCTGGCTACAGGCAATACATTTGCAGACTTAAAATTCATCAGTGCTATTTCTGAACAGTCTATTGGTCGTATTGTCATGGAAACGTGCGAAGCTATTATTGAAGTCCTAAACGATCATATCAAAGTAAATAAAACATTATTTTTTCAATGTAAATATTTTTTACTTGTATTATTTTCTCTGTATTTTAAATCAAAATTAGAAATATATTTATTTATATAGGTATAACAACGCTGGCAATGAACGGTACACTTCAATTAATTCTAACAAAAAATTTTTATCCTCCATCATGCACATTTAAAAATATCCTTCCGAATGATGTCTTCACTCTAGCAACGCAAAAACAAGAATGATGCTTGATCAAGCAATCAATCACGAATACACACTCTTCAATCACTTGTCAAGCATAGACCCCTGATTGAAGAAAAATCAAAACATTTTGATTTCGCGTCAAGCACACACACACTCTATACGTGTTTCAATTTCACAAACACACTCTTACATGCTTGATGAGATTTTGATGCGTGTATATGCCGCTTTAAAACTGAATTCATTTCACTTGGTCTGAATTGAGTTAAAAAAACATCACATCATAGTTTTGCACCGGTAATGAGTGACTTCCTTCCCTTGCCTCCTCGTCGTCAGAACCCTAACGATGTCATGCCGATAACAAATGCATCAAATGCAAATGTTATTGATTGCAATACTTGGAAAACCAACAACACTAACAACGACATCAACTTCAACATCAACGCTGGGCCAACGAACGAACTCTCCTCCATGCATTGACCGCTGAGATGATTACTCTTCTTGGTAAATGTAATAATAAAGCTGATCAGTTTAATACCATTGCGCAAATAGCTATTAAGTATTTATATAAATCCATATAATGAGTAGCACATCTATGAAAATAATAATTGGTGTGTTATTACACCCAGACTTTTTGTATGCTGCGTGTTTCGCATATTTTCTTTTGAACACTCATCCCGTCAATCTCGCATTATTACACTCGGATTGTTTTCGGTTGCGTGTTTTTGACACTTCTCTTTCATTTTTTGTTCTCATCTACAAAGTCAAAGTGTGAAAATAATTAAAGAAAACTGCACTTTTTACTACAACAATGATTATTGACATCATGAATACGGATAATAATTCCGAATAATGTAAAAATAGGAATTGGATTGAAATCTGGAGAGAATCCTTCATTTTCTTGACAAAAGAACTAAAATCAAATGATAAACTATCGTTTTTAAATTATAAAATGATGAATGAAGAAACTTTTAACCTGCTTTGCCTTTCATCGAAAACGACATAAAAAAATACAATTTTGAGGGCCAGAAAAGTTGGCTATCACTTTGTTTCAACGGGTGAAACATTCCAAAGCTTAAACTACCAAGCTAGACTCTGTAACCGAATTACACTTTTTGAGTTTTTTTGTTTAAAAGAATTGCGGCACGAATAAAAATGAATATCAATAACAACGACGATGACGACATTATGTTTGTTTTGAAAATTCTCGACGAACTGATCTGTCAGAATGATAGGAGGGAAATTGGAGAATGATGGGAAATTTAGATTTTAGAGCAGAGAAAAGCCTTTTTAGGGATATTCCTCGGGGGTTTGTTCGCAAAATAGAGTTGGGGAGCGGGACAAATAGAGAGGGAGATTTTCGATCTGGCGAGAGCATAAGACTCGAATCCGATATCTCACGATCGAACGGTAGGAAAGAGTTTGCTGAATCTTCTCCGGTATGAATGCACTAAATGGATAGGTTGGGTAAGAGGTTTGAAAGTGAAAGTCTTTCTTTTCAAAGAAAACCTTCAAAGATACCACAAGGGCATTCAACACCGGTATTGTAAGACGGTTAGCGAAAACTAAAATTTGAAAATCGACATTGCATTTTTTTTATATCGAAAGTGAATTCATTAAAATATACATACCCAAAAGGGGAGCAAAGTGACCGAGGAAATAAGGGAATATCAGGATAAATCCAGGTATTTTGTAGTTTTCTTTTTTTATTAAAATTAAATCTTTGTGGCAAATTTGCATATGTATATGTATACATATATAATTATACGTTATGACGTACGGGACATGAATCCGTACGTATGTGTACATATATATATGCATCTTTTGCACATCAAGGACAATATGGTGAAAGTGAGTGACATAAGTTTATCTATCAATCCAGGAATTTCAAAGAAACTCCCACTTTTCCGACTGAAGAGGCACAGGTGCTCAGCAAAGTGGGAAATATCCAAATCGCCTGAAAGTATACGTTGACACATTAGGAAATTCCAAGTGCTCAACTTTCGCCTTAAAATCTAGAGGCTCCGTGGTCGTGATCGTCTAGGCGACGCATTGAAGATCCGAAGGAAAAAGTGGAGGCGGTGGGAGCTGCTTTCCACCAAGTGTACAAGGTGAATGTTAGCATTCGCCCCAACCACGACCTGGAAAACAGAGCCCTACTTAATCACTTTTACCTTCGAAATGATATAACACATTGGCGATCTGAGAACCGCGGTTTTATGCGGTTCGATGACGATTCCTTGGCAAATGCCATAATCGCCGAGCAAACGGGACCAAGTCCCCTGTTAGTGACGAAGGTTGAGCTTCAGCTCATCTTCAACTCAATAAAAAATAAAAAGTCAGCAGGTGTCGATTGTATATCCAACGTTGTACTAAGACATTTACCGATGGAGGCAATTGACATTTACACCACACTCTTCAATAATGCACTGAATAATGCATATTATCCAGTGCATTGGAAGACCGATGTGGTTCATCCGCTCCCGAAAAAGGGAAAGGACAACTCCAACCCGTCAAATCTTCGGTCGATAAGTCTTCTTCCGAGCATCAGCAAAGTTTTCGAAAAAATCATTAATAGGGCTCTGACTAAGTGGGCTGCAGACAACAAAATAATTCCGGATAAACAGTTCGGGTTCAAGGCGGGTCATGACACAATTCATGCTGCGTCTAAACTCGTTTCTGATATCAAATGGAATAAAACAAAACAACAATGCACAGGTGCTGTTCTGGTTGATTTGGAAAAGGCCTTTGACACCGTATGGTTAGAGGGTCTTTACCTAAAACTGAGCAGGCTTGGCATAAGCAAGCTATTGTTGTATATACTTTATGATATGCTTAACGGTAGAAAGTTTGTTGTCAAAAGTGGCAATGTAACTTCTACCACAACATTCTTAATTAAAAATGGTCTTCAACAGGGAGCGGTGAACTCGCCGATTCTCTTCAACATTTACACCAGCGATCTGATAGGTAGTCTTACAAAGGCAATTGCGTACGCCGACGATCTTATTGCGTACAGAACGGCCCGAAAGGTTGAGGTTATTAGAATTCTCTTGCAGCGTGATTTCGACAAGATTCAGCGATATTGCGACGACTGGAAACTGAAAATAAATGTCCATAAGTCGGAGACAATTCTGTTCCGGACTCCGTTGGCTAGGGCCACGAGAGATACGTGCAAGAATTGGCGCAAGATGGTCATCGTTGATCTTCACGGGCAGCCATTGGCGAGCAAAAGTGTAGTGAAGTACCTCGGTATCTGGTTAGATCAGTATTTATATTTCGACAGATATATAAATGCTGCTCTGACCAGGGCCCGAGGAGCCTTCGCTCTGACGAAACGGCTGTTTTTTAGCAGTCGGCTTGACCCCAGAGTGAAGGTAATTTGCTACATGGCCCTCATACGGCCGATGATCGTTTATGGTTGTCCTGTGTGGTTCACCGTTGCCCCTTCCCAGATGGAGAAGTTTCGGGTGTTCGAGCGGCAGTGTTTACGACGCTGTACCGGCTTATACAGAACAGCCGAATCTTCTTATGTGCATTACTATTCCAACGAGGTCCTATACAATGGGGCTCGAATCAACAGAATTGACAATTTCGTGATAAAACTCGTCCGAGGTCACATTGCAAGAGTTATGTCTTCGACCAACAATTTAATTTTCGGGGCGTTCTATCCGAACGACGAGTATTTTGAAAGTGCACGCTTGAGTGGCTTCATTCCACCAGAGGCATTCCTCTTTTTAGATAGATGCGGTCTGATACAGGATGGATTGGCAGTTCCGCTAATCTACCACGTCAGACGACGAACCGTGGATAGGCGACTCCTGTACAATCGGGACGTCATGGCACAAGGCGGAGCAGAGCTCCTTCGGTTCAGTAGGGCTGTGTCCGAACGGGACCGAACTGATAGAGTGAAGCAGGAGAACCAGTTTTGGTGGCTTCAATCGGCACTTGATAGTGGGTAGTCGGGATGAGGTTTTAAGCCTTGGCCGGCTTACATACTTGTTTTATAGTTTTAGGGTTTAGTTTTAAGTAGAATAGGCATGGTGGCACAAAAAAAAAATACAAAAAAAAAAATACAAAAAAATACAAAAAAAAACAAAAAAGGAAAATACAAAAAATACAAAAAAAAAAAATAAAAAAAAACATGGAATAAAAAAAAAATAAAAAAAAAGACAACAAAATATGAAACACAAAAAACGTTAGATAATTGGATTTGCTGCTGTGGTTGTCCTAGTTTTAAGTAGTTTATAGGTAGAATAGGTAGTTTTAGTTAGCTTTAAGTTTTATATTAAGGACCTTATTTTAAGTAGTTTTTAAGTAAAAATAAAAAAGAATATTGATATTGGTTTTTTTGAAATTTTCTAATGAATAAAAAAATAAATAAAATGGAATTGAAGTTAAATAGATCTTAGGGCCGAAAGGCATTAGCATTAAGTATTATTGTTTAACTTAGAGTGTCCGTATGGGACCAGTAAGTTAGTTGTAAGTTATGGTTAATTAGGCTAGTTTTATGAATTTTTGTCTAGCTTTAAGATAGATTTAAGATTGAATTAATAAAAATGAATTTGGAAAAAAAAAAAAAAAATAGGCGACGCATCACGTACCTCCGAAACTAAGGGTTCCTGGTTCGAATCCCATCGAAGACTTCATATTTTTTTTTAACTTTGAATTTTTTTTTGACTTCAATTTTAAATAATTATCAAATAGTTTTTGTATGCTTTTAATTACCTTTGTTTGAAATAAGCTTGGCTTAGAGCGAACAAAGAAAGAAATTCAAGCTCAACAGCATACCTCATAAAGTGCATAATCTAATTTAATTTGTAATAATACGCTAAACAGCGCCGGCCTCAGCCAAACTTGCGCCCTGTGCAAGATTTGTAGAAAGCGCCCCTTTTTTATATTTTTTTTACACATAAACTGATACACAAGCATAAGCCTTTCCCAGATTACCCAGGAGGTAGACTTTCAATGCGTTTTTTTTATTGAGGTATCCCCAGGAGGCCTAAACCATTAAACTAAAACGCAGCGAAGAAATGAGCAGAGGGGAAACTTTTAAACTTACTTTTCTGGCCTTACATTTTGCAAATTCAGAAATGAGATCATTAAAGTCTAAAGAATTTAATAATTTCTTTTCAATGGACATTATATAAACCTACCAATCTCTCTTGAGTCATGGTTGTCCTAAGATAATTTTTAATAATTTTAAGTTTAGAAAAACTACGTTCTCCTGAAGCTACCGTGACTCGTGACCGGGATTGTATTAAGAATTTGGAGAGCAATTACTAAATTCGGGGCAAAATCTTCAAGGTTTGAACTAAAAATAAAATTTAACACATCTAAACTTGAGCTTTGTGGTGTAACAAGCTGGGATATTACGGTTAACTCTTGAAACAATTCTTCTCCATCTAAATCTTTAAAATTATTTTATGTTAAAACATTCTGCAAATTAAGGCATGAAGCACGTATGTACATTTTTATTTTTTAAACATTCGCTTATGTTACTAAAAAATGAAAAATTGATACTATACGTATCAAACCTTTCAAGTATTTAAAAAAAAATTCAACTTTAAATCTTTGTTTCGGGTCTAATGTAGTTTCAGGACATTCATCAGTATAAAGTATTTTTCTCCGTTGAGATCGCAATGATGAAGCTACAGGAAACATATTTGGTATTTCTAGGGAACTAGCAATACGCTCGGTTAATTGAAAATACCTACTCATTAAATTTTTCATCGGAACGCATGAAAATCAAACTGTTTTTTGTATTTTCTAAAACCGTTATGCCAGTTGACAGATTAACGGACGGACTTTGCAAATATTTACTAGTTTAATTTATATTTTCTAAAATATCAAACCAAATTAGCAGGCAGCAAATAAATGTAAAATCAAAAGTTTTATTTCCTAACGATTCTGCAATGTTTTTTGCCTCTAGATTTCTTAATTCTAAAAGGGCTTCATATATTTCTTCTTAATTTGTTTTTGAAGGCCTCAATGCATCTAACCTGCTCTCTCATCTTGTCTCAGAAGGGGGTTTCAAAGTATGACTTGGAATTTTTTTCTTATAAATATCCAACCTCGTTGTGGAACTTTAAAAAAAGTTATACAAACATTGAATTGTATCGAAAAATTTAACTGCATAAAATAAGCACCGAGCAGCATCATTAACCACTAAATTTAAGGAATGCGGGCAACATGAAACTAAAAATGCTCTTGGTTCCAGGATTCGATTCTGAACACTCGCTTCTTTTCCTTTTATATTCGAACCATTATGTATGTATGTATGGATGTACTTTATTGAGATTTTTTTTTACACTTATGATTCTTAATTCTATGTACCTATACTATACATAGTTATTTCAATAGCTTGTTATTAATTTGCCGACTTAGAATTGGTCAGGCTACACAGTTTTTATTTTATATTAATTTAGTTTATTTTTGTAAAGCACATTAGTTGTTTCTTAGACACAGTCTCTTAGTTTTATAAAATTACGTCCACTCAACAAGACGAAGCCTATTCGAACCATTATCATAACTTTGGCTTTGACAGTTAGATACTTATTAAAATTTCATGTAATTCAAGCTTGTCTAAAATCAACTGAGTCAGTCACATTACGGTCTTGTCACAAAATACGTCACTTCTATTAAAAACTGATAGCTATGTATTTAATATTAATTAACAACAAAGCGAAAAAACAATTGAAACAATCTGCATTCTGCACCAGACTAGATATACATTAAAAGTAGCCGTTACAACAGTCATTAACTTTCACAAAAAAAAAAAAAAAAAACTGCCTGCGCAAGAACAATTCGACTCCACATAGAATGAGAATCATCCCTCTTTAATTTTTAAGCTCTATGCTCCTTTTCCATTCTATTAAAAATTTCATCTGTAATCACGCACTTAACTCTTACACAGTGTGCAATAAGAAAACCTGCACGCTCTGACCCATATGATTCCGTATAAATAAGTTTTTTTTTTTAAATATCTCCCATGTTAGTTTCGATAATCAGTGTGCAAAAAAGAAAACTTGCACATCAATTGACAATTTGTAGCAAAGACACCTACCTACCTCATTTCCAAATATTTCACCCTGTTCGTACAAGAGAAAAAAGAAAAAATCTCAACACAAAAAAGTTTCATGCAAGAGAAAAAAAGAAAAAATCTCAATACAAAAAAGTTCCATGCCATCTCATATGTGCAAGATATATTTTATGCACACCGAGTCCCAAAATTAACATAGAGAGTATGACAAAGCAAAATACTTATTCATATTGAATCGTATGGGCTAGTACGTGCAGGTTTTGTATCACGCACGTTCCTGAATGTGAGTTCTCATCTACAAAGAAAACAACAAAAAAATGTCTCCGAAAGAAGAGAGCAGGTAGGTTGCTGTGCTACTTTCTACTACAAATACTAATCAAAGACACTCTATATATTTTTGTTGTTGTTTTTTTTTTGTAGATGAGAACTCACATTTAGGTACGTGCGTGATACAAAACCTGCACGTACTAGCCCATACGATTCAATATGAATAAGTATTTTGCTTTGTCATACTCTCTATGTTAATTTTGGGACTCGGTGTGCATAAAATATATCTTGCACATATGAGGTGGCATGGAAATTTTTTGTGTTGAGATTTTTCCTTTTTTTCTCTTGCATGGAACTTTTTTGTGTTGAGATTTTTTCTTTTTTTCTCTTGTACGAACAGGGTGAAATATTTGGAAGTGAGGTAGGTAGGATTTTTAGTTCTGCGATATTTTGAGTTAAATTTTCATTGAATGCAACAATGAAAGTGATGTTAGTTAGTGCGCAAGAGATAACTTAGGACAGTTGTGATGGATGTTTTTTTGAGATTATTTTAAGAATGTTTGTGGTTAAAGAATGGCAAATAGTAGTATATATTTGTTTGCAAGATCAGATTACATTTTCTTGCTCCTGGTAATGCGCCCCCAGAATTCTGCGCCCTGTGCATTTGCACATCTTGCACATATGCTTTGTCCGGCCCTGACGCTAAATCAACAAGTACGAGAATCAAACTAAATTTCAAGTGAAGGCGAAAGAAAACATAATTACAAAAAAAGTAAAGCTGACTCCAAACGAGACTATTAGCAGCAGTGGCCACTTCTACGAATAGGGGTAAGTTTGTTTGAGTATAATTTACATATATATACATATACACTATATTTTATTTGAAATTTATTTTGTGAACTCGAACTGTCGCGATTAAGAACCAAGTGAAAACGTTATCACAAGATAAGGAATAGAATTTCCTTCTACTTGGGCGAGAGCTAAGAAAGCTAATCGAAAACGTATAGTGTTGAGATAGATTTTCTTTTTTTATCGCATGATTGCCAACTAATTTAAAGTACCTAATAAATACCTTGCTTGTATATACTTTTCATACATTCTTTTTTTTGTTTCAATCATAAATAATTTAAATAAGGTCATAAAAATAAATACCAGAGTAGCATACTTTAAATCAAAATATCATTTGGGATTACCTATTATATTAGTATTAGTATTGAATTAAAAATTATATTTATATATACCCATTAAAATCAATTTTATGTCATGAAGAGATGAACCATCTTTGTATAATTCAATGAACTTTATAAGAGTTACTAGCACAATGTGCCGGAACTAATTTCTTAATATTTAGGATGAGGGTGAGGAACTAAGGAGAGGACATAGGATGACAGAAAGGTAAGAAGAAGCCTGGAAAAGGGGTTGCTCTGTCGAGAGTAGCAACCGAGGTAGGGAGGGTAGAGGAAATTTACTCGCGCGTCGTTCTACATCTTGACGCAGGCTGTTTTTTTTTTGTAAACTCCTTAAAGGTTCAAGATCCCACGGCCGAGCTAGCCTAAGGGAATAGTTCCAGCCAACCGAACCAAGGCAAAATAGGAGGTTACAAATGGCGCCCATAACGTGGAGCCCTCTATCTTTTAGATAGAGTGGCTGATTATTTTTCTGAGCCAATTCATTTTAGTTCAATAGTTCAATAGTTTACTTTTAACTTTCATTTAAATTTCAAAGTCATTGCATTATAACTTCAAATTTTCATTTTTTTTTATTTTTTTTATTGCATTTTAAAATCAATTTTGTAGAGGGAGCCCCACGTTGGGCGCCAATTGTAGAGGGAGCCCCACGTTGGGCGCCAATTGTAGAGGGTGAGTATGAGGTCTTATAGTGAGCTCAAGGGGTAGTCTGTTCGGGAACTCTGAAAAGAAGTGTCATTAACCTACACGCCGCTTTGCTTTAATCTCTGCCGCTTTCTGTGCTGTCCGAAGACTACAGCAGACGCTGAACAGGCAATGAAGCAAATGATTCAAATGGAGTTGTTGAGTCGGTTTAGCTTTCTCATAGATTGAAATAAAAAGACAAAGGTTTTCTTATAAAAGATTTAACAAATATTCAAGTTTTATTCAATGAAAATTATAGTTAACTTAACATGTAATGAAATAAACGTAAAGAAAAGATACAAACGTTGCCTAGGTGTGAGTGCTCTGAAGGCGGTGGAAGGGGTACCCGACCGTCAAACAGAACACTCAAACCCGAGCAGGGGTTTGAAATGAAAACCACAAGGAGAGAAAAAAGAAATCATTCAGGTGTGTGTGTGATGCAGGCGGTGGAAATGTAACCCGACCGTCGTACAACGCACTCAAACCCGAGTAGTGAAAGAAATAGTAGATCGTTCAGGTGTGGATGCTTTGAAGGCGGTGGAAGGGGTACCCGACCGTCGAACAAAGCGCTCAAACCTGAGAGAGAGATCAAAGAGAAAAGGAATTCATTCAAGTGTGGGCACTTTGAAGGCGGTGGAAGGGGTACCCGACCGTCGAACGAAGTGCTCAAACTTGAGTAGGAGGAAGCTAAAGATGATTCGAGTGTGAGCGTTCAGAAGGCGGTGGAAGGGGTACCCGACCGTCGAAAAGAACACTCACACTCGAGTATAACTCAAACTCCACGACCGATATTCCTACAGAGGACGGTGGAAAGGACCCGACCGTCGCTAAGCAGATACCAAGCGTGAATGAAAATATTCTGAACTGATCTCTCCTTTTATACGATTCTGAGTGAGCTTTTTTACTTGTGGAATCCATTTGTGGAATTTATAAAAGAAAGCTTTTTTATATAACAGAGCTTTTGTCTTGGCGTTGCCACCTTTTGTTATATAATGTTCTTATTACAAAATATAATAAATAATGATTGATATGAATATAATAAAATTAATTATAACAAAAGTAATGATAATAAAAGTACAAAGTTAAGTAATCAAAATATATGATGTGTTACAGCAAAAAGTTTAGTAATCAAAATATATGATGTGTTACATTAAAAGTTTAGTAATCAAAATATATGATGTGTTACATTAAAAGTTTAGTAATCAAAATATATGATGTGTTACATTCTCCCCCTCTGGCGCAGAGATCGTCTCGATGATGCGGCAGGACTTGTAGTGGGTGCGGTCTTCTTTGGGCGGCCTCGTCTTCGTAATGGCCGTAAAGGTTCGTCATCAGTTTGTGATCCGGAAGATCTATATTTTGATATAGAGGAGACATGGTATGTCCCTAGTGGAATGGTTAAATCGTCTTTTGATGCAATCTGATATGTTGATGCACCAATTTTATTGATGATTACATAAGGACCATTTCTTTTTGGAGCAAATTTAGAAGTTATACCCTTTGAGGCTTGGCTAAGGGTGTGAGTGGTGATGAAAACTAGGTCACCTATTTTCAGGATCGGTTGTTGTCTTCGTTTCTTGTCGACATAGAGTTTGTTTCGGTCTTGTACTACCTCTGGTTCCAAAATTGATATGCAGACGGGCGGTCTCGCGTTCCAGCATCTTTTATTCCGGCGGACGATCCGAAAAGTTGTTATGTTGTTTGTTTGATTAAAGTAAAGTAGTATATAATTTTTTATTTAAATTAACTTAAATTATAAATTGTACAAAATGGGTTTTGACGCCGGTAATTTTAATAGTAAGAATAATGTTTTGGTATTCAGAAAAATGGTAGTTAAGATAACACTCCTTTCTACATATTCGAACATAATTTAATTGAATTCCCACTTCGAATTCCGCGGTTATAATGTAGTAGTAGGAAAAAGCCTAATTAAGGCTCCTTCTCGATTGGTTTCTCTTTTTTCAATTTTTCTCGAAATAAAATTTAGTCGGGAGGGGGGTCTGAACTCGCCATTACGTTTCGGCAAGTTTTGGAAACACATCCAACAACTTGTCGAAACCGTGTTTGTGTGTGTGAGAGTAAAGTTTCGTAGAGAATCTACAACGGTTGCTTTCTCGGTTAGCGTCAAGCTTCCAGGAAGCCGTAATCCCGTGACCGACGATCTCGAAAACGATTGGTTGAGTTGTGTGTATGTGTGAATGATTGGAATGGACGAGGGAGGAAAGATAGTTTAAAAGTTTCGCTTGGAAGGGTCTCTGAGGAGAACCTTGAAAGCGAAAAGTTGAGTTGAGAAATTTTGAGAAGAAGAAAAAGAAAAATCAAGAAGGAGATAAGGATTTGTTAGCGACATTAAAAAGGAGGAAATTTAAAATAATTTAAAACAGGATTCGAGGTGGGAAGGAAAGAGGAAAAATAAGGATAGTGGAAAGGAGGAATACCAAGAAAGCTAAGTAGTTGTGTTTAATTTCAAATAGAAATATATATATATTCATAATTGCGAGGTATATATATATTTCTATCAATTTAATTGTGTTCAAGAAATTGTGGTAGTGCGTTTTCATTTTTTTGGTTATTTTGTGAAGACCCATTTTTCTCTTTGTAATTAGTTTTAACTTCTTTCATTTTGTTGTGTTTCAATACAACGGCCATTTATAGATTGTAATTTGTGTGCCTTTTAATTCGAAAAGATTTGGGTTTTAATCCAGGGATTTTTTATCCCACGGTTTCCCAACATACCGTAAAATAAAATACATATAGACAAACATATTTATTTCTCTTTTCATTATTCACTTAAATCTTCTATTTAACTAGTTTTGGAATTTTCTAAATATACAAAAAAAATTCCTGGCGCCCCTTTCATTTTTCTTGTACACCCTACTGTGCAAATATATATTTTCATTTGATAAACTGAATTGATTTGTTAAATTGATTCAGTTTATCAAAAGCATACCCAAATTTTCTTCGAAGGAACCCACCCCAGCTGACTAGCCGGTGAGCTGCATGGGAATTGCAGTTGTTGTTGCAATTTTATTTTCTCTTTACTTTGTTCTTCGTTCGGTTGTGACAGTTCATAGTCATAATCGAACTAATCTTTCGCGGTGCTGGTTGCACATTTTTTTGTTTTTAATTAATTTCGTTTGTTTATTAAATAAATAATTTTCAGTTTAATCGAATTGAATTGTATTCATACTCGCGGTCGTGTTTTTTTAGAAGAAAATAATTGCAACAATTTTGGCGCCCAACGTGTTGGGATTTCTCTGAAGAAAAATAAATACCTACATAGTGAAGTGCAAGTGCAAGTGTTTTCCATATAAACACCTGTCTATAGGAAGTGTTGTTTTTGTGTTTCGGTGTAGTTAAATTGTTCCTTTTTTTAATAACTTTTTAAGTTCTTTTTTACTAAAGTCTTTTTCTCCTAGGTGAAGTGTTTTTTGGAGCAGAGAAGCGCTCGCTCGACATCTTTAGTGTGGTGGCACAAAGGGAGAGGGAAACAAAAAAAAATCAAAAACAAGGCGTAAGGTGGTTCTGTTTTTTTTCGTTTTTATTTATTGATTTAGTTTTTATTGATTTTGATTTTTTTTTATTGATTTGTTTTTATATTGATTATCTTTTAATTTCCAAATATTATAATTCGTTTTGGCAATATTTGAAAATTAATATTTAATAGAGTTGTCTCTTTCTTATTCGTGGTAGTTTTTCTTGCATTGATTATTAATATATTAAGTTTAGTTCAATAAGTGTTCCCACTTTAGTGAAGCAAAATTTTTCTTCGTAACATTTTTGAAGTTTTTTTTTTTTAGAGTGTTTTTAGTGAGTTTTAATTAATTTGTAGTGAGTTTTAATTAGGATTTTGATATTTTTTTTTCCAAATTTTAATAGTTTTCTTAGAATTTTAATAGGGTTACCGACGTGATTTTTTTTACTTTGTTAAATTCTAATTTGTTTAGTTATTGCTTTTTCAAATTATTAATTTTTTATAGTTTTTTTTTCGTTTTGTTTTCAACAATTTGAAGAATTTAATTTTCATTATTATTCTATAAATAAAAAAAAATAGGGTTTTCGATTCTTTCATTAGAAATTTTAGCCTCATATTTTGTTTTATTTATTTTACATTTGCAATGGAGGTCAATAGACTATCGCAAGATGAACTCGCATACGAGATGGAGTGGCGAGGTTTGCCAATAGGGACAGTAGATGAGATGCGCAAAGCGCTTAGGGCTGCCACCAAGTTAGAACGTAGGAATTCTTTTGTAGCTCCCGCTTACAAGTTCAATTTTGAACAAGATGAGTTGGCGGTAGAGAAGAAGTTGGAGGAATTAGGAAAACTTTTAGAAAAACCTCCAAGGTCGGAAACTTCAAAGGAATATTTGAAGATAGTAACGAAGATAGAGTGGGGATTACGTAGGTTAGATAGGTCTATACCAGAAAATGAGAGTCAGGAGAAGAGCAAGCTTGCTCTGAAGAATAAATTGGTGATGGCAATGGCTGGGCTAGAGGGGGATGATGATGAGGATAGTGAGGAAGATGATGATGAAGAAAAGGATGAGGAAAATATTAGAAAACAAAAACAGCAAAATAGTAATGACTTGGTGGTTGAGAAACAGCGTTCAGCTGAATCTCGAAACAAGTCGATGAGTACATCGAAGGACTTAGGAATGGCAGAGGGTAGGATTGATGGTATAAATGATAGTGGTAGGTTAGAAAACAGAATTGTAGAGCAGGTTGTTCTTAATCCAAACAAGAGTGAACAAATTTATAAATGGAACTTGAAGTTCAATGGTGAACGCTGTGGTGCGTCCTTGAACTCATTTCTAGAAAAGGTTGAGGAAATGTGCATATCCCGTGGGGTCAAGGAAGCGCAACTTTTTAGGTCCGCGATAGAGCTTTTTGAAGGAAAAGCAATGATATGGTTTAGGGCAGTTAGGCTTTCCGTAAACTCGTGGCCAGAACTCGTCAGGGAATTAAAATTGGAGTTTTTGCCACCGAATTATGATGATTGTTTACTAGATGAGATTAGGCACCACACACAAGGCCAAAATGAGTCCATTGGGGTCTATGTGGCAACGATGCAGAATTTGTTTGGTCGGCTTTCCGAACCAATATCTGAGCGGAGGAAGTTGTCAGTGATTCAGCGGAACTTGACACCTTTCTACCAGACACAACTTGGTTTGGCTAGACCGAATTGTGTGTCAGATTTAGTGGCATTAGGAAGAGATTTGGAAGCGGTTAGAGCTAACGTAGAATCATACGTTCCGCTTCCAAATAGTAGAAGTAGAAATCTCTTAGAACCAGATTTAGCTTATGTAGGCGTGGATTATGCTTCAGTTTCGATTGTTTCACAAAATAGTCAGGTTGTTCAACAGGGCCAGAGGTCGAATCCGTTTCAAAGTAGGAATAGGGAACAAAATTCTTCGGATAGGAATAGGATTGCTCAGAATAGTACAGGACAGGGCGCAAGGTGTTATAAATGCAATGGAGTGGGCCATTTTGCTAATAGGTGTTCCGCTGTTAGGCGTTGTTATGGTTGCGGTAGGGTTGGAGTTATACGAAGTAACTGCCAACAGTGTTCGGGAAACGGGCAACGAACTCTCGAGTCAGCAGGGCGAGCAGTTCAAAAACGTTAGGAGGGTTACCTGCTGGTAACCAGTCGGAGATTGTTAATTTAGGTTTCACGCTTGAGCAGGACGGTAGAGACCAACGGCCATATGTTGGCGTTGAGATTTTCGGTGTTAAAATGTTAGGGCTATTAGATTCTGGTGCTTCACGCACAATAATAGGTAGGAACGGATGGGAAATTTTGAAAGGTTTAGGGACACAGTTAGGTAAAACAAAATTAGGAAATGTTATTTTAGCGGATGGTGCAGGTATTGGAGTGGAAGGGGTTGTTTCACTTCCAATTAGGATAAAAGAGAAAGTAGTTTTGATAGAGTGCCTCGTTATTCCTCGCCTTCCCCACAAACTGATTTTAGGGGCCGATTTTTGGGCCTTATCGGGAATTGTCCCGGACTTGAAATCAGGGGAGTGGACTTTCTCGAACCAAAGTGCGTTGGCTTCGATATCCACGGCGGATCATTTAACGGAATTAAACGAGACACAAAGTAGGCAGTTAGAATCTTTCTTAGAAAAAGTTTGTAGGGAGATGCCCGAAGGTTTAGGGTGCACACAGATGGTGGAGCACAAAATTAGGACGAAAGCTGAACCAATTAAGCAACGGTATTATCCGGTTTCCCCCGTGGTTCAGTCTTTCATAGATAAGGAGTTAGAAGAGATGCTTAAGGACGGGGTGATAGAAAAATCGAATAGTCCATGGGCTTCTCCTATTGTTATGATTAAGAAGAAAGATGGCTCGTATAGGTTTTGTGTAGATTATAGGAAGTTGAATGAGGTTACGGAGAGAGATGCATATCCTCTTCCGTATATAACGGCCATCTTAGATAAATTGAATAATGCTAGGTTTTTGAGTTCGCTGGACATTAAGTCTGCATATTGGCAGATTCCAGTCGAACAGGATTCGCGAAAGTATACTGCTTTCACAGTGCCAGGCAGGGGTTTGTATCAGTTTTTGAGGATGCCGTTCGGATTGCATAATGCACCCGCAACTTGGCAAAGATTTATAGATCAGGTTTTAGGGGCAGAGTTAGAACCATATGTTTTTGTCTATCTCGATGATATAATTATCGTGACAGATAGTTTTGAAAAACATATGGAAGTTTTAGATGAGGTTTTCAAGAGATTAATTAAAGCAGGTTTGAAAGTAGGTAGGGAAAAATGTAATTTTGTTAGGCCTTCTCTAAAATTTTTGGGCTATGTCGTTGACAAAAACGGTCTTCACATGGATCCAGAAAAGATAGAGAGTATGTTAGGTATTCCCTCGCCAAAGAATGTCAAGGAAGTTAGGAGTTTTATCGGCACGGTATCCTGGTACAGGAGATTTATACCAAACTTTGCGAGTTTGATAAAACCGTTGACCGACCTTCTCAAAAAGGATAGGAAATTTATTTGGAGTGGGGTGTGTGAGGAGAGCTTTAGGAAAGCAAAAGAGTGTCTAGTTGCTGCACCAATCCTTACGTGTCCGGATTTTTCGAAGCCGTTTGTTGTTCAAACTGATGCTTCTGACTTTGGGATTGGCGCAGTACTAACACAAGATTTTGAGGAGGGGGAAAAAGTGATTTGCTATTTGAGCAGATCACTCAATAGGAATGAGAGGAACTATTCGACCACAGAAAAAGAGTGCTTAGCTGTTCTGTGGGCGATAGAGAAATTGCGGCCATATCTGGAGGGGGTGAGATTTAAGGTTATAACCGATCACCACTCTTTGATATGGCTTAGTAAATTGAAGGATCCAGCGGGTAGGTTGGCTAGGTGGGCTGTACGTATGCAGCAGTTTGAATTTGTCATTGTCCATAGGAAGGGAAAGGATCATGTGGTGCCGGATATGCTTTCCAGAAGCGTACCAGTTTTATCTGGGATTTCAGAGCCCAAAATTGATCCTTGGATAGGGAAAATGATAGGAGAGGTGGAAAAGAAACCGTTATCTTTTCCATCTTGGCGAGTGGAACAGGGAAAATTATTTAAGTTTGTTAAACCGAACCATATCGTTGTGCATAGTAACAACGAGTGGAAGTTAGTAGTTCCAAAGGATGATAGAAAGAAAGTTTTAGAGGAGAATCATGACCATCCGCTAGCAGGGCATATGGGGGTAAAGAAAACATTTGCTAGAGTAGGAGAAAAGTACTACTGGCCTAAAATGAGGTCAGATATTACGAAATATGTTAGGAACTGTAAAATTTGTCAAAGCGTGAAACCGATTAATGATAAACCGGCTGGGTTAATGACAGAGAGAAAGGGCGTAGTTAATCCTTGGGAAATGGTTTGTGTAGACTTGGTGGGTCCACTTCCAAAGTCGAGTAGGGGTTTTGTGTATATCCTCACGGTCGTAGACTATTTTACAAAGTTTCCGTTGTTGTTCCCTTTGAGGTCTGCAACAGCAAAGTCTGTTTGCAAGGAGTTGGAAGACAATGTCTTCTTATTATTCGGCGTACCCAAATTCGTTGTTTGTGACAACGGTCCCCAATTTAAGAGTAGGGAATTGAAGGCCTTATGCGATAGTTATGGTTCCACACTTAGGTTTACGGCTCATTACCACCCCCAGGCTAATCCGGCGGAGCGGATTAACCAAATTTTGAAAACAACACTTAGGGCATACGTTAGTGATAATCATAGGTCTTGGGATTCGCAGTTGGCGAAGGTAGCGTGCAGTATACGCACGGCTCAACACGAAGTCTTAGGTGTTTCGCCGTATTACGCAAATTTTGGTCGAGGAATGGTGACTTTTGGAAACGACTCCTTAACCACCACTCCGTATGTTAGGGGCGATAATACGGTGGATACTAGGGAACAATTTAGAAAGCTTAGGGAAGAGATAGGGAAAAGGTTAGAGTTAGCTAGCAAAATCTCGGCGAAAAATTATAACCTTCGTCGGAGAGATGTTCAATATCTCCCGAACGAATTGGTTTGGCGACGTAACTTTACGTTATCTGACGCAGCAAACTATTATGCTGCGAAGTTGGCCACCAAGTTTGTGGGACCTTTTAAAATTAGTAAACGTGTTTCTCCTTGGACATATTTACTAATTGACGATAAGGGTAAAGATCGAGGGACGTGGCACGTAAAGGATTTAAAACCTTATGTTGATATTGATGTTTAAGTCCCTTTATCTTTTCTTTTGTTTTTGAATTTATTTTTTTTGTCATTAATTTTTATATTACGAACTTTTTTTTAACCGTGCCATTTTTTTTTTTTTTTTTAATTTTTTTATTTCATTACTTTTTGATGGAAACCTTATGTTGTGTCGTCAACCCTAACTTTTTGAAAACCTTTTTCCTAGAGTCATCCTTAAGAAATGGTTTACTTTTTTTTGAAAAGTAAACACATTTCTTGGGAGGAAAGGGTGGGATTTGTTACGGTAAAATTTACCGCAACAATGACTAGCCTTCGATTCCTTGACTTCCCTATTCTACTTTCTTTGCTGCTGCAAAATATTGGTGAGGTTGAGGGCAACCATGGTTCCATCAGCCAGTGGTGTACTTAGCCAATATGTTGCAAAAGCAATAAAACAGGTGTTCCAGCGATCATGATGACCAAATGGAACGGGTGGTTCCAAAATTGATATGCAGACGGGCGGTCTCGCGTTCCAGCATCTTTTATTCCGGCGGACGATCCGAAAAGTTGTTATGTTGTTTGTTTGATTAAAGTAAAGTAGTATATAATTTTTTATTTAAATTAACTTAAATTATAAATTGTACAAAATGGGTTTTGACGCCGGTAATTTTAATAGTAAGAATAATGTTTTGGTATTCAGAAAAATGGTAGTTAAGATAACACTCCTTTCTACATATTCGAACATAATTTAATTGAATTCCCACTTCGAATTCCGCGGTTATAATGTAGTAGTAGGAAAAAGCCTAATTAAGGCTCCTTCTCGATTGGTTTCTCTTTTTTCAATTTTTCTCGAAATAAAATTTAGTCGGGAGGGGGGTCTGAACTCGCCATTACGTTTCGGCAAGTTTTGGAAACACATCCAACAACTTGTCGAAACCGTGTTTGTGTGTGTGAGAGTAAAGTTTCGTAGAGAATCTACAACGGTTGCTTTCTCGGTTAGCGTCAAGCTTCCAGGAAGCCGTAATCCCGTGACCGACGATCTCGAAAACGATTGGTTGAGTTGTGTGTATGTGTGAATGATTGGAATGGACGAGGGAGGAAAGATAGTTTAAAAGTTTCGCTTGGAAGGGTCTCTGAGGAGAACCTTGAAAGCGAAAAGTTGAGTTGTGATTTTGTGAACAAAAAAGGATCGAGAAATTTTGAGAAGAAGAAAAAGAAAAATCAAGAAGGAGATAAGGATTTGCTAGCGACATTAAAAAGGAGGAAATTTAAAATAATTTAAAACAGGATTCGAGGTGGGAAGGAAAGAGGAAAAATAAGGATAGTGGAAAGGAGGAATACCAAGAAAGCTAAGTAGTTGTGTTTAATTTCAAATAGAAATATATATATATTCATAATTGCGAGGTATATATATATTTCTATCAATTTAATTGTGTTCAAGAAATTGTGGTAGTGCGTTTTCATTTTTTTGGTTATTTTGTGAAGACCCATTTTTCTCTTTGTAATTAGTTTTAACTTCTTTCATTTTGTTGTGTTTCAATACAACGGCCATTTATAGATTGTAATTTGTGTGCCTTTTAATTCGAAAAGATTTGGGTTTTAATCCAGGGATTTTCTATCCCACGGTTTCCCAACATACCGTAAAATAAAACACATATAGACAAACATATTTATTTCTCTTTTCATTATTCACTTAAATCTTCTATTTAACTAGTTTTGGAATTTTCTAAATATACAAAAAAATTCCTGCCGCCCCTTTCATTTTTCTTGTACACCCTACTGTGCAAATATATATTTTCATTTGATAAACTGAATTGATTTGTTAAATTGATTCAGTTTATCAAAAGCATACCCAAATTTTCTTCGAAGGAACCCACCCCAGCTGACTAGCCGGTGAGCTGCATGGGAATTGCAGTTGTTGTTGCAATTTTATTTTCTCTTTACTTTGTTCTTCGTTCGGTTGTGACAGTTCATAGTCATAATCGAACTAATCTTTCGCGGTGCTGGTTGCACATTTTTTTGTTTTTAATTAATTTCGTTTGTTTATTAAATAAATAATTTTCAGTTTAATCGAATTGAATTGTATTCATACTCGCGGTCGTAATTTTTTAGAAGAAAATAATTGCAACAGTTGGTTACTTGACACAGTTTGGAGTAACCCACACGGTTTCATGTTGGTTGGTTTATAACGCTGACAGGCCATGCAGTTTCCTATATGTTTGGTTACGCTATCTCTCATTTTAGGCCAGAAGTAACGGGATGCGATTCGAGCAAATGTGCGCTCAACACCGTAGTGACCTGAAGTGGTTTCGTCATGGTAGTGTTTTAAGATGGAATCTCTTTCTTGAATGGGGATTACAAGCTGCGCAGATTCAGCGTCGGATTCTGGAGAATACCTATATAGGATACCGTCATTTAACAAGTAACCTCGGGATGTCCATCTTGTGACATTTTCGTCATTATTTTCAAAAGATTCGATTATGGTTCTAAGTTGGTCATCTTGTATTTGTCCTTTTCGAATTTCAGTTGCGGTTTTAGATTGTAAATCAATTTGGAAGCTACAGATATTGCATGCGGAATTCAGTTTGAGGGTTATTTCCCCTCCTTCGATATAACCACGAAACTTGTTGACTGCCCATACTATGGCTAGGGCTTCGCGTTCTGTAGTTGAGAAGTTGCGTTCAGATTTCGAAAGTAGTCGTGAAGCATACTCAATAGGATGTTCATTCTCTTGCTCCCCCTGGCTTAAAACTGCCCCAATCGCGTAGTTGCTGGCATCAGTTTTCAACGTGTATGGCTGATCTTCTTGGGCTTGTTGCAAGATAGGTGCAGATGTGAGCAAAGTTCTGAGACTTTTGAATGCAGTCTTTTCTTCTTTAAGTTGTTCCTTTCTAATAGGTAAAAGTCTGTATAGGTTCGTGATTACCCGTATTTATTTTATGTTCTGCATATTGCGTAGGTTCTGTAAGGGAATCAAACAAGGATTCCTCAAGCAGTAGCAGTTCATTTAATTTGTTTTTTATCAAAGATTTCCTTATAAATCTGATAGTTTGGCTGAGCTGGGCATATGCGTTTCGCAGGAGTGAGACGATGTCTTCAAAGATTTTAGCTTCTTCCTTAACTCTTTGCCACCAAATACTAGCATTTTCTTCCAACAGTAAAGGGAATCTTTTGATAGCATCTTCATCTGTGATCCTTTCAACATCTTTATATACTTTGATGGTTGCAATAAATCCTTCCACTATACCAGCATCTCGTTCGCCTCGGAAGCGGGATGTGCAGTGGCTAAAACTTCCTTTTATAGGGTTTTGGGTTTGCATGGATTCGATAAAGGTTTTCAGCTGTTTGTCGGTGAAGTTAGCCATTTTTAATTAAGGTTGTGCCAATTATAGGGTTGACGCCAATTGTAAACGAGATAGATCTCCGTTTAGGTTTGCCAAATTTAGTTGGGCTTTAATTGTAGGGGTGCTAATTTTCTAGCTATACGTCAGTTGTAGACTAAATAACTCTTCTTTTAAGTTTGCCAAATCAAGTTGGGCGCCAATTGTAGAGGGAGCCCCACGTTGGGCGCCAATTGTAGAGGGAGCCCCACGTTGGGCGCCAATTGTAGAGGGTGAGTATGAGGTCTTATAGTGAGCTCAAGGGGTAGTCTGTTCGGGAACTCTGAAAAGAAGTGTCATTAACCTACACGCCGCTTTGCTTTAATCTCTGCCGCTTTCTGTGCTGTCCGAAGACTACAGCAGACGCTGAACAGGCAATGAAGCAAATGATTCAAATGGAGTTGTTGAGTCGGTTTAGCTTTCTCATAGATTGAAATAAAAAGACAAAGGTTTTCTTATAAAAGATTTAACAAATATTCAAGTTTAATTCAATGAAAATTATAGTTAACTTAACATGTAATGAAATAAACGTAAAGAAAAGATACAAACGTTGCCTAGGTGTGAGTGCTCTGAAGGCGGTGGAAGGGGTACCCGACCGTCGAACAGAACACTCAAACCCGAGCAGGGGTTTGAAATGAAAACCACAAGGAGAGAAAAAAGAAATCATTCAGGTGTGTGTGTGATGCAGGCGGTGGAAATGTAACCCGACCGTCGTACAACGCACTCAAACCCGAGTAGTGAAAGAAATAGTAGATCGTTCAGGTGTGGACGCTTTGAAGGCGGTGGAAGGGGTACCCGACCGTCGAACAAAGCGCTCAAACCTGAGAGAGAGATCAAAGAGAAAAGGAATTCATTCAAGTGTGGGCACTTTGAAGGCGGTGGAACGGGTACCCGACCGTCGAACGAAGTGCTCAAACTTGAGTAGGAGGAAGCTAAAGATGATTCGAGTGTGAGCGTTCAGAAGGCGGTGGAAGGGGTACCCGACCGTCGAAAAGAACACTCACACTCGAGTATAACTAAAACTCCACGTCCGATATTCCTACAGAGGACGGTGGAAAGGACCCGACCGTCGCTAAGCAGATACCAAGCGTGAATGAAAATATTCTGAACTGATCTCTCCTTTTATACGATTCTGAGTGAGCTTTTTTACTTGTGGAATCCATTTGTGGAATGTATAAAAGAAAGCTTTTTTTATATAATAGAGCTTTTGTCTTGGCGTTGCCACCTTTTGTTATATAATGTTCTTATTACAACATATAATAAATAATGATTGATATGAATATAATAAAATTAATTATAACAAAAGTAATGATAATAAAAGTACAAAGTTAAGTAATCAAAATATATGATGTGTTACAGTAAGAAGTTTAGTAATCAAAATATATAATGTGTTACATTAAAAGTTTAGTAATCAAAATATATGATGTGTTACATTAAAAGTTTAGTAATCAAAATATATTATGTGTTACAATTTTAATTTCAAATTCAGCTTCGCTTGCAGTTTTTGTTGTGAGTCCCGATAACTATGTTGTTTTAAACTGGTATCGCGTTGCCACAAGGAAACGCATTCGAACAACTACATTTAGACAATTTCGTGCAAGATTGGTTCGAGTCTTCGGGCATCCTCGATAAGGATTCCCGATTGTCCGAACCAACCGAACAAAAAATATAATGCTGAAAGAGACCCGTCGATCTTAAGGAAGGCGTCTTCGGAGGTCCTTTCAGCAAGCCCTATTAAATTCTCCGAAGGTTTCAGATGCCTTCAAAGATGAAGGGTTCGTCTTCCGAAGTCCTGAAACCCAAGGAGAATATATTTTTTTTCAGAAGTCTTTTCCAACAATACTATGCTTTTTTTTTGTTCGTCGGCTCTTAGAACAACGGCTTCTTCGTTCCGTCTGTCATTCATTGTTCTCCTGAAAGCTCATCCTCATAGTTAAGCTAAAAATATATTTTAAAAGAAAACAAATTAATTTTGTTATTATCACATTTTTAAATTTCAATATATATCTTTCAATAAATTTCAACTTACATACACTTTGGTCTTGAACGAAAATTTGAAATTTTGTTTCCAAAGTCTAGAAAAAAAAGTCAAATCTTTGATCGTCAAAGTGGACACCTCTGATCCTGATTTGCATCACGGGGTCCGATAATTTGAATTTTTTTGATTCGATTAAGTGGTACTGGAAGAGAAATTTCTGGATTAAGATAAAAGTTTTTTTTTATATTTTTTTTATCCTCACTTTCAGAAAGAACCTAGTATTTAAGAAATCGTGGATTTTAGATTTTTTTTTACTTTTTTTAAACACATTTTCTAATTAAAATTTTTATTTTTCCTGTTTTGGTAATAAGAATTGCATATCATTTTTTATTTTTTTTATTTGTTTGTTTGAATTTAAATACATTATCCTTAAAGAATTTTGAAATTGAATTTTACTTAAATTCTTTTGGGATACTTACGATTCACTCACCTTTGTTTGGATTTACCTGGATTCTGATAATCCTCACTTCGAATTTCCTTAAAGTTTGTGTAGTATATTTTTTTTTTGAAAAAGTATTTCAAAAATAATCATTGTTTCGCGGCATTCATATATTTTTCTTGCCAAGATTAAGAGTTGCAAAGACCCAATTGAGAACGCGACTCGCGTGGTTAATTATGAGTAGTGGGCATAACCTATCAAGTGCAGAAGACAATATATATAATTTTAACCCTCAGAACGAAGCTGATTTCGAGGAATTCTACCGAAGGTTTCATACTAGGTTTAATTTAGACGCTTCATTTAGTTTTTCTGAAGAATTAAACTCTGTCATCTCCAATTCTACCTCTAACATGGCCGATCAAGAGGCAGGTCAGGACCATGACCATAATGCCGGTCAGCTTCCTGAAGGCCTAGAAAGAAACGCTGAGAGGTGGGAAAATCAGGGTGAAAATAATGGTGATCCAAATGAGGATCTTCTCTCTAGGATGGAAAGAACTATGGTTCGATACCAAACTCGAATTTTTCAACAAATGAATGCGTTCATGGAGGATGTGTCGCAACGGCTTGAAAGTTTGCGCATACAGCCGCAACAAGCAAGCAACCATTCCCCATTAGAATTTCAAAGATCGAAAATGAACCAGTTTCCTCAACCAAGGAACTCAAACGGGTCTACTACGTTTGTTGCCTCAAGGCCTTGTAGGTTAGATCGATGGAATATCAAATACGATGGTTCCGAGAATATTTCCGATTTTTTACTAAAAATAGGCAGGATGCAATCGTCATCAGCGTATAGTGATGAACAGATTGCCGCCAACTTCCACATTTTGCTGGAAGGTAAGCCTAATAAGTGGTTTTGGCGTTTCGTCAAAAAAAATCCTAACGCGGATCTTGCAGCTATAAAAGTAGCTATAAAGAAAGAGTTTGGTAGGTTGGAGTCTGAAATAGATATATACATGAAATTAATGTGTCGAAAGCAGGGTGCAAAGGAATCCTTCGATGATTTTTACTCCTCCGTGTGTGGTTTAAACGACCGTCTGAAGGACTCTTTCGATGACAAAAAGCTTGTCGAAATTATCAGGGGCAACGCCAAAGAAAAATTGGGAGAGATTCTTCTGGCAGCTGAAATCAAAAATCTTGAACAGCTTCGGCAGAAGGCTCGTGAGGCGGAAAGATTTTTAAATAAGCGAACAGTTGGTCATCGATCTGTAAATGAGATTGCGGTAGAAAACGATTCTATCGATGAAAAATCGGAGATACATGAAGTCGCGGCAATGTATTCGTCAAGAAAGACGGTTTCAACAGCTAATTACATCTGTTGGAACTGTGATCAAAAAGGCCACGCCTATCACTTTTGTCCAGCGTCCACCAGAAATTTATTTTGTTTTCTATGTGGAGCAAAAGGTGTTAACACTATCCAATGTGGTAAACACCAAACGGGAAACTTTTCGAGGGACGAAGCGAGGAGTGGAGAGATTCGTTCCTCAAGGAATTCTCAGAACTACTCGCAAAATTAAACACCCCACATAAGACATGTAACTCTAATAAAACCGACGAAGATGCAATTCCGATTAAGATTTTAAAAAACGAAAAACCCAATGTCAATGTGAATGATTTTCATCCATTTTTGCATGATCAGAAATTAAGGCAAAAAATACTACAATGTCCCAAAGGTAGTAAAAATTTCTGGTCATTTGTAAAAAACGTACGAAACACCACGTCATCCTCGGTTCCAACGCTCGTCCACAATGACACTCCTTATGTGAGCTCGATCGATAAAGCCAATTTGCTTACAGCACAGTTTGCTGTTAATTCGACGCTACCGGAAAGTGTCATGAGTCCTCCTGTTCTTGAGAGCGTACATGATTCTATGGGACGAATCTTCTTTCGCACTCGTGCAGTTGCAAGAGTACTTAAAGACCTTGACATACACAAATCCGCTGGCCCGGATAGTATCTCCCCAATCGTTCTGAAGAGGTGTTCTTCAACGCTGGCAAAACCACTGCGTAAACTTTTCCATCTTTCCTACTCTACAGGTCTCTTTCCGAGTGGATGGAAAATAGCATTTGTCCAGCCGGTCCCTAAAAAAGGCGAATCGTCCTCTCCCTCTAACTATCGTCCAATAGCACTTACGTCCCTTCTTTCCAAGGTCATGGAAACGCTGATTAATTATCAGCTTAAGAAATATCTTGAAGAACGAAAGCTTCTTAATGACCGGCAGTATGGCTTTCGTAGCAATAGGTCCACTGGTGATCTCATGGTTTATCTCACCGAACAGTGGAACAAATCTTTACATCGTTTTGGAGAAAGTAAGATTATTGCACTTGATATTTCAAAAGCATTTGATAGAGTTTGGCACCAAGCTCTCTTATCGAAAATGCGTGCTTTTGGTATTGATGAATCACTTCTTCGTTGGATTAGAAATTACCTTTCGAACCGTTCAATACAAGTTGTATTGGATGGTTTCAAGTCTGAAATTCATAAAATAAATGCTGGTGTCCCCCAGGGCTCCGTTTTGTCTCCGACTCTCTTCCTTATATTCATAAATGATCTTTTGTCTGCCACTTCTAATCCATTAAACTGTTTTGCCGACGACAGTACCCTCAGCTTTTCATATTCGTTTTTAGATTCACATCCTTGTCCTTCGGATGTGGAACTTCAACGGCAGCGTATGATAAGCTCATTAAATTCTGATCTTGACAGCATTGTCCAATGGGGAATCAAAAACCGTGTAGAATTTAATGCTTCGAAAACCCAATGCTGTCTCCTGTCGTTAAAGCGTAACATACCCCCGATGCCGCTATCTATGAGTGGCACTTGCATCCAGGAAACTAATCAACTGTCAGAACTCGGTATGTGTATCACAGATCACCTTTTATGGAATGATCACATATTTGATATTGCCAAAAATGCTGCCAGGTGCTTAGGATTTCTCCGACGGTGTAAGAAATTTTTCACCCCTTCTGATCTGGCTGTAATTTACAAAGCCTTCATTCGTCCAAAACTTGAATATAACTCGCATATTTGGGCAGGTGCCCCTAAAACAAGTTTGAGCCTTTTAGATAGGATACAAAAAAGAGCTTTGAAAATGATCGGCGATAGAACTATAACCGAAACATTTACATCTCTCGAACACCGGCGTAATGTTTCATGACTTTCGTTGTTTTACAGATACTTTTACAAACAATGTTCTGTCGAATTAGCCAGTTGCATTCCCCCCCTCAAACAATTCAGCCGTAATACTCGCACTTCCAGGAATGCTCATCAGTTTACCCTCGAGCTCAATTTCGGACGTACTGTTAAGTATAGAGATTCTTTTTTTAGCCGCTCATCGAGAATGTGGAATGCTTTACCCAACTCTGTTTTCCCCTCTCATTTCAATATTCAAAATTTTAAGACCAATGTGCACCGGTATCTCCTCTTAAATCCTTTCCTATTTTCCTAATACTCGCACTGTGTTTAACCGTAAACGTGTTAAGGGTATTACTATCCCCTTGAGTGCCTGTACTTTATAAAAAAAAAAAAAAAAAAAAAAAAAAAAAATGAATCACATCAGCTGAAGTCTCTTCACGAACGGAAACTAAATTATGAAAAGGTTAGGGCTAAAATTTTCGCAACCAACAATAAACCGATCAGTTCGCACATCCAAAAATGTCGTCATCGCTTTCGAAAGCGAAAAAAGTTCCGAAAGGAAATAATCGAAACCATTATATCCTCTGAGAAAGATGGCCGCCTATACGCTGAGGTTCTATTGAATGACGAGTCGGTTTTTGGACTCCTCGACAGCGGGGCTTCTATCTCAGTATTAGGAAAGGGTTGTTGGGAGTTGGTCCAAAAACTCGGAGTAAAAGTTTTAGCATACAATAATGTTGTACGGACAGCAGACGGTAATTCTCAGAATATTGAAGGGTATTGTCAAATAGAGACAAAGTATAACGGCTTAAGTAATACCCTGACATTTTATTTAATTCCAAATCTGATACAAAGACTATATCTCGGGATGAATTTTTGGCGTAGTTTCAATTTGTTGCCTCAAGTCAGCGAGTTAGCTGTAGATTTAAAAGCGGATGATAAGGAAGAAAATTTCAAAAGCGAAGCCGAATTGATTAAACTTACAGCAGAAGAATCCTTTCAATTGGAAAATGTAAAAAGACAATTTCCTAATTTTGTGGTGTTAGGGTTAGGAAAAACTGATCTCGGGTGCCACATTGTGGACACGGGAAACGCTAGCCCAATCAAATCCCGACACTGCCCTCTGTCCCCTGTTCGGCAAGGGGAAGTTTATAAGGAGCTAGACAGGATGTTGGAACTAGGGGTGATTGAAGTCAGCAACTCTCCTTGGAGCTGTCCTGTCGTACTCGTCAGAAAACCTGGAAAAGTTCGTATTTGCCTTGATTTCCGAAAGGTTAACGAAGTCACTATTAAGGATGCGTATCCGCTGCCTCACGTCGAAGGTTTGCTAAGTCGTATAAAGGACACGCATTTTATCACGGGGATCGATTTGAAAGACGCTTACTGGCAAATTCCATTACATGAGAGTTCGAGGGAGAAAACTGCCTTTGCAGTTACTGGTAGACCTCTCTACCAATTCAAGGTAATGTCATTTGGCCTAAGTAACGCTGGTCAAACTCTTTGTCGAGTAATGGATAAAGTCATTCCGAGTCATCTCCGTGATAATGTGTTTGTGTATTTAGACGACTTATATGTACTTCTACCTTTGAGGAGCATATACTCATCCTTAAAGAAGTGGCAAGTTGCCTTCGTCGCGCTAACCTGACCATTAATCTGGAAAAGAGTAAATTCTGTATGAAGGAAATTAAATTTCTTGGATTTGTTGTAGGTCAAGGAAATTTGAAAACCAACCCGGATAAGATAGAGGCTATGGTCAATTTCCCTGTTCCAACAACGGTTAGGCAGATAAGGAGATTCTTGGGTCTAACGGGTTGGTATAGGAGGTTCATCCGGAACTATGCCGATCTAGCTGCTCCTTTGACCAATTGTCTTCAGAAGAAATCCAAATTTGAACTAACGCCTGAAGCAATGGAAGCTTTCGAGCAGCTCAAAACTGCCCTTTCGTCGGCTCCTGTATTATCCGAACCTAATTTCTCCAAACCATTCATGATTCAATGTGACGCGTCGTCTGAGGGAGTAGGGGGTGTCCTCTTTCAAGTGGATGAGGATGGTAACGAAAAACCCATTGCCTTCATGTCCAAAAAACTTAATAAGTCCCAGAAAAATTACACCGTCACCGAGCAAGAATGCCTTGCAGCGGTGCTGAGCGTCCGAAAATTCCGAGCCTACGTTGACGGACTACCCTTTACGATTATAACTGATCATTCGAGCCTTAAATGGCTCATGTCAATGAAAGAGTTGTCAGGCAGACTAGCCAGATGGAGTTTAGAACTCCAAGGTTATAATTTCTCCATCCAGCATCGTAAGGGGTCGCTTAACGTAGTTCCCGATTGCCTTTCTCGGATAAACATGGACGAAATTGCCTCGAGTGGCAACGCTGGTGACGGTGGAATTCGGGGGGATTCTTCGATATGCAAATGGGGTGAGATCGATTTGGATTCAACCGATTTCGATTCCGATTCATACACCCACTTGAGAGAGAACATTGTCCGAAACCAGTCAAATCTACCAGATGTCATTGTTTCTGGGAAATACGTCTATCGAAGAGTTCGATTTAGAGAAGGGAATGTAGACGAAGAAGACTCACTTTGGCGACTGTGGCTACCAGACAGTCTGACATTGAAGTGTATTGAATTGAGTCATAACAGTAAACTTAGTTGTCACAGTGGTTTTGACAAAACCTACTCCCGCATAGCAGCCAAATATTACTGGCCTAAAATGGCTAAAGATGTAAGAGTTTACGTCAAGAACTGTGAGGTTTGTAAGATGGTAAAAGCTCCAAATGAGACTCTTCGTCCACCAATAGTGAGTCAAACAAAAACCGAGAGACCAATGCAACGAATATACATAGATTTTTTAGGTCCCTATCCGCGTACCAAAAGCGGTAATGTGTACGTATTCATTGTGGTGGATCATTTCACCAAATTTATGTTTTTTAAGGCTTTACCGAAAGCCGCTTCGAAACGGGTGATTCAATACCTTGAATCTGAAATTTTTCACACTTTCGGGACCCCTGAACAAATTCATTCCGACAACGGCCGTCAGTTTGTGTCCAAGGATTTCAGGAAATTTCTGGACGAGTACGGGGTTAAGCATGTGCGTACAGCGGTGCATGCACCGCAGGCCAACATTTCGGAGAGGGTAAATCGAAGTCTACTTAGCAAACTAAGAATTGTGATTTCGAAGCAACAGAACGACTGGGACATCCATCTGTCCAGTATAGCCTGTGCGTTGCGTTCCGATATACACGACTCTCTAAAATGTCAGCCCTACTTCGCTATGTTCGGTCAGAACATGGTCACTCATGGGTCAACATATGCACTGCTTAGAAAAATTAACGCTTTACCCGATCCTGAAATGGTGGTCACACCCCGCGCACTGAAATTTACCTTGGCACGACAGAAGTTGTCGTTGACAGGGCATACGTTAAGTCAAGAGATACATATAATAAACGTACAAGAAACGTAACTTACCAGGAAGGACAAGAAGTGTTCCACCGTAACTTCGCTCAAAGCAATTTCGTAAATCCCGCATTAAAAGAGTGGTAGGAAATTGTATGTACGAATTGGAATCACGGTCCGGTAAACCCCTTGGCGTTTTCCATGCTAAGGACATACGGCAATAAAAGCTAGAAAGAAATTATAACATCTCACAAAGCATCGAATTTTGTTTTGAAAAATTATAAATGTACTTATCTGACGATTTTTAAATCAAGTGCCCGTCTAGCATAAGTGGGTTCGCGTCCCACGTTGATTGTAAATGACAATATCCTATTATTCGGTTGCCTATTTATATTTCCTGACGAACAATATACCGGACCGACACATAATATTAACGATATTCGCACCATAGGACAAATTAGGACACTTTTTATTTATTAAAAATTTCACGAAAAACTGACCATCATAACAACATTGAAGACGAAGAGAATTACCTCTGAATATATTAAATGTGATACACTTGGCACTAGAATAATTGACTTCCACGTATTTATTTCCACAAAATGACACTCGTCCTATTTATTTTATTTATTCACACTTTTAAATGCGATTCACCTATTTCTATTAAACGATTTAATAGAAATTAAAAGAAGTAATTTTAATAGTAAGAATAATGTTTTGGTATTCAGAAAAATGGTAGTTAAGATAACACTCCTTTCTACATATTCGAACATAATTTAATTGAATTCCCACTTCGAATTCCGCGGTTATAATGTAGTAGTAGGAAAAAGCCTAATTAAGGCTCCTTCTCGATTGGTTTCTCTTTTTTCAATTTTTCTCGAAATAAAATTTAGTCGGGAGGGGGGTCTGAACTCGCCATTACGTTTCGGCAAGTTTTGGAAACACATCCAACAACTTGTCGAAACCGTGTTTGTGTGTGTGAGAGTAAAGTTTCGTAGAGAATCTACAACGGTTGCTTTCTCGGTTAGCGTCAAGCTTCCAGGAAGCCGTAATCCCGTGACCGACGATCTCGAAAACGATTGGTTGAGTTGTGTGTATGTGTGAATGATTGGAATGGACGAGAGAGGAAAGATAGTTTAAAAGTTTCGCTTGGAAGGGTCTCTGAGGAGAACCTTGAAAGCGAAAAGTTGAGTTGTGATTTTGTGAACAAAAAAGGATCGAGAAATTTTGAGAAGAAGAAAAAGAAAAATCAAGAAGGAGATAAGGATTTGTTAGCGACATTAAAAAGGAGGAAATTTAAAATAATTTAAAACAGGATTCGAGGTGGGAAGGAAAGAGGAAAAATAAGGATAGTGGAAAGGAGGAATACCAAGAAAGCTAAGTAGTTGTGTTTAATTTCAAATAGAAATATATATATATTCATAATTGCGAGGTATATATATATTTCTATCAATTTAATTGTGTTCAAGAAATTGTGGTAGTGCGTTTTCATTTTTTTGGTTATTTTGTGAAGACCCATTTTTCTCTTTGTAATTAGTTTTAACTTCTTTCATTTTGTTGTGTTTCAATACAACGGCCATTTATAGATTGTAATTTGTGTGCCTTTTAATTCGAAAAGATTTGGGTTTTAATCCAGGGATTTTTTATCCCACGGTTTCCCAACATACCGTAAAATAAAATACATATAGACAAACATATTTATTTCTCTTTTCATTATTCACTTAAATCTTCTATTTAACTAGTTTTGGAATTTTCTAAATATACAAAAAAAATTCCTGGCGCCCCTTTCATTTTTCTTGTACACCCTACTGTGCAAATATATATTTTCATTTGATAAACTGAATTGATTTGTTAAATTGATTCAGTTTATCAAAAGCATACCCAAATTTTCTTCGAAGGAACCCACCCCAGCTGACTAGCCGGTGAGCTGCATGGGAATTGCAGTTGTTGTTGCAATTTTATTTTCTCTTTACTTTGTTCTTCGTTCGGTTGTGACAGTTCATAGTCATAATCGAACTAATCTTTCGCGGTGCTGGTTGCACATTTTTTTGTTTTTAATTAATTTCGTTTGTTTATTAAATAAATAATTTTCAGTTTAATCGAATTGAATTGTATTCATACTCGCGGTCGTGTTTTTTTAGAAGAAAATAATTGCAACAATTTTGGCGCCCAACGTGTTGGGATTTCTCTGAAGAAAAATAAATACCTACATAGTGAAGTGCAAGTGCAAGTGTTTTCCATATAAACACCTGTCTATAGGAAGTGTTGTTTTTGTGTTTCGGTGTAGTTAAATTGTTCCTTTTTTTAATAACTTTTTAAGTTCTTTTTTACTAAAGTCTTTTTCTCCTAGGTGAAGTGTTTTTTGGAGCAGAGAAGCGCTCGCTCGACATCTTTAGTGTGGTGGCACAAAGGGAGAGGGAAACAAAAAAAAATCAAAAACAAGGCGTAAGGTGGTTCTGTTTTTTTTCGTTTTTATTTATTGATTTAGTTTTTATTGATTTTGATTTTTTTTTATTGATTTGTTTTTATATTGATTATCTTTTAATTTCCAAATATTATAATTCGTTTTGGCAATATTTGAAAATTAATATTTAATAGAGTTGTCTCTTTCTTATTCGTGGTAGTTTTTCTTGCATTGATTATTAATATATTAAGTTTAGTTCAATAAGTGTTCCCACTTTAGTGAAGCAAAATTTTTCTTCGTAACATTTTTGAAGTTTTTTTTTTTAGAGTGTTTTTAGTGAGTTTTAATTAATTTGTAGTGAGTTTTAATTAGGATTTTGATATTTTTTTTTCCAAATTTTAATAGTTTTCTTAGAATTTTAATAGGGTTACCGACGTGATTTTTTTTACTTTGTTAAATTCTAATTTGTTTAGTTATTGCTTTTTCAAATTATTAATTTTTTATAGTTTTTTTTCGTTTTGTTTTCAACAATTTGAAGAATTTAATTTTCATTATTATTCTATAAATAAAAAAAATAGGGTTTTCGATTCTTTCATTAGAAATTTTAGCCTCATATTTTGTTTTATTTATTTTACATTTGCAATGGAGGTCAATAGACTATCGCAAGATGAACTCGCATACGAGATGGAGTGGCGAGGTTTGCCAATAGGGACAGTAGATGAGATGCGCAAAGCGCTTAGGGCTGCCACCAAGTTAGAACGTAGGAATTCTTTTGTAGCTCCCGCTTACAAGTTCAATTTTGAACAAGATGAGTTGGCGGTAGAGAAGAAGTTGGAGGAATTAGGAAAACTTTTAGAAAAACCTCCAAGGTCGGAAACTTCAAAGGAATATTTGAAGATAGTAACGAAGATAGAGTGGGGATTACGTAGGTTAGATAGGTCTATACCAGAAAATGAGAGTCAGGAGAAGAGCAAGCTTGCTCTGAAGAATAAATTGGTGATGGCAATGGCTGGGCTAGAGGGGGATGATGATGAGGATAGTGAGGAAGATGATGATGAAGAAAAGGATGAGGAAAATATTAGAAAACAAAAACAGCAAAATAGTAATGACTTGGTGGTTGAGAAACAGCGTTCAGCTGAATCTCGAAACAAGTCGATGAGTACATCGAAGGACTTAGGAATGGCAGAGGGTAGGATTGATGGTATAAATGATAGTGGTAGGTTAGAAAACAGAATTGTAGAGCAGGTTGTTCTTAATCCAAACAAGAGTGAACAAATTTATAAATGGAACTTGAAGTTCAATGGTGAACGCTGTGGTGCGTCCTTGAACTCATTTCTAGAAAAGGTTGAGGAAATGTGCATATCCCGTGGGGTCAAGGAAGCGCAACTTTTTAGGTCCGCGATAGAGCTTTTTGAAGGAAAAGCAATGATATGGTTTAGGGCAGTTAGGCTTTCCGTAAATTCGTGGCCAGAACTCGTCAGGGAATTAAAATTGGAGTTTTTGCCACCGAATTATGATGATTGTTTACTAGATGAGATTAGGCACCGCACACAAGGCCAAAATGAGTCCATTGGGGTCTATGTGGCAACGATGCAGAATTTGTTTGGTCGGCTTTCCGAACCAATATCTGAGCGGAGGAAGTTGTCAGTGATTCAGCGGAACTTGACACCTTTCTACCAGACACAACTTGGTTTGGCTAGACCGAATTGTGTGTCAGATTTAGTGGCATTAGGAAGAGATTTGGAAGCGGTTAGAGCTAACGTACAATCATACGTTCCGCTTCCAAATAGTAGAAGTAGAAATCTCTTAGAACCAGATTTAGCTTATGTAGGCGTGGATTATGCTTCAGTTTCGATTGTTTCACAAAATAGTCAGGTTGTTCAACAGGGCCAGAGGTCGAATCCGTTTCAAAGTAGGAATAGGGAACAAAATTCTTCGGATAGGAATAGGATTGCTCAGAATAGTACAGGACAGGGCGCAAGGTGTTATAAATGCAATGGAGTGGGCCATTTTGCTAATAGGTGTTCCGCTGTTAGGCGTTGTTATGGTTGCGGTAGGGTTGGAGTTATACGAAGTAACTGCCAACAGTGTTCGGGAAACGGGCAACGAACTCTCGAGTCAGCAGGGCGAGCAGTTCAAAAACGTTAGGAGGGTTACCTGCTGGTAACCAGTCGGAGATTGTTAATTTAGGTTTCACGCTTGAGCAGGACGGTAGAGACCAACGGCCATATGTTGGCGTTGAGATTTTCGGTGTTAAAATGTTAGGGCTATTAGATTCTGGTGCTTCACGCACAATAATAGGTAGGAACGGATGGGAAATTTTGAAAGGTTTAGGGACACAGTTAGGTAAAACAAAATTAGGAAATGTTATTTTAGCGGATGGTGCAGGTATTGGAGTGGAAGGGGTTGTTTCACTTCCAATTAGGATAAAAGAGAAAGTAGTTTTGATAGAGTGCCTCGTTATTCCTCGCCTTCCCCACAAACTGATTTTAGGGGCCGATTTTTGGGCCTTATCGGGAATTGTCCCGGACTTGAAATCAGGGGAGTGGACTTTCTCGAACCAAAGTGCGTTGGCTTCGATATCCACGGCGGATCATTTAACGGAATTAAACGAGACACAAAGTAGGCAGTTAGAATCTTTCTTAGAAAAAGTTTGTAGGGAGATGCCCGAAGGTTTAGGGTGCACACAGATGGTGGAGCACAAAATTAGGACGAAAGCTGAACCAATTAAGCAACGGTATTATCCGGTTTCCCCCGTGGTTCAGTCTTTCATAGATAAGGAGTTAGAAGAGATGCTTAAGGACGGGGTGATAGAAAAATCGAATAGTCCATGGGCTTCTCCTATTGTTATGATTAAGAAGAAAGATGGCTCGTATAGATTTTGTGTAGATTATAGGAAGTTGAATGAGGTTACGGAGAGAGATGCATATCCTCTTCCGTATATAACGGCCATCTTAGATAAATTGAATAATGCTAGGTTTTTGATTTCGCTGGACATTAAGTCTGCATATTGGCAGATTCCAGTCGAACAGGATTCGCGAAAGTATACTGCTTTCACAGTGCCAGGCAGGGGTTTGTATCAGTTTTTGAGGATGCCGTTCGGATTGCATAATGCACCCGCAACTTGGCAAAGATTTATAGATCAGGTTTTAGGGGCAGAGTTAGAACCATATGTTTTTGTCTATCTCGATGATATAATTATCGTGACAGATAGTTTTGAAAAACATATGGAAGTTTTAGATGAGGTTTTCAAGAGATTAATTAAAGCAGGTTTGAAAGTAGGTAGGGAAAAATGTAATTTTGTTAGGCCTTCTCTAAAATTTTTGGGCTATGTCGTTGACAAAAACGGTCTTCACATGGATCCAGAAAAGATAGAGAGTATGTTAGGTATTCCCTCGCCAAAGAATGTCAAGGAAGTTAGGAGTTTTATCGGCACGGTATCCTGGTACAGGAGATTTATACCAAACTTTGCGAGTTTGATAAAACCGTTGACCAACCTTCTCAAAAAGGATAGGAAATTTATTTGGAGTGGGGTGTGTGAGGAGAGCTTTAGGAAAGCAAAAGAGTGTCTAGTTGCTGCACCAATCCTTACGTGTCCGGATTTTTCGAAGCCGTTTGTTGTTCAAACTGATGCTTCTGACTTTGGGATTGGCGCAGTACTAACACAAGATTTTGAGGAGGGGGAAAAAGTGATTTGCTATTTGAGCAGATCACTCAATAGGAATGAGAGGAACTATTCGACCACAGAAAAAGAGTGCTTAGCTGTTCTGTGGGCGATAGAGAAATTGCGGCCATATCTGGAGGGGGTGAGATTTAAGGTTATAACCGATCACCACTCTTTGATATGGCTTAGTAAATTGAAGGATCCAGCGGGTAGGTTGGCTAGGTGGGCTGTACGTATGCAGCAGTTTGAATTTGTCATTGTCCATAGGAAGGGAAAGGATCATGTGGTGCCGGATATGCTTTCCAGAAGCGTACCAGTTTTATCTGGGATTTCAGAGCCCAAAATTGATCCTTGGATAGGGAAAATGATAGGAGAGGTGGAAAAGAAACCGTTATCTTTTCCATCTTGGCGAGTGGAACAGGGAAAATTATTTAAGTTTGTTAAACCGAACCATATCGTTGTGCATAGTAACAACGAGTGGAAGTTAGTAGTTCCAAAGGATGATAGAAAGAAAGTTTTAGAGGAGAATCATGACCATCCGCTAGCAGGGGGGGTAAAGAAAACATTTGCTAGAGTAGGAGAAAAGTACTACTGGCCTAAAATGAGGTCAGATATTACGAAATATGTTAGGAACTGTAAAATTTGTCAAAGCGTGAAACCGATTAATGATAAACCGGCTGGGTTAATGACAGAGAGAAAGGGCGTAGTTAATCCTTGGGAAATGGTTTGTGTAGACTTGGTGGGTCCACTTCCAAAGTCGAGTAGGGGTTTTGTGTATATCCTCACGGTCGTAGACTATTTTACAAAGTTTCCGTTGTTGTTCCCTTTGAGGTCTGCAACAGCAAAGTCTGTTTGCAAGGAGTTGGAAGACAATGTCTTCTTATTATTCGGCGTACCCAAATTCGTTGTTTGTGACAACGGTCCCCAATTTAAGAGTAGGGAATTGAAGGCCTTATGCGATAGTTATGGTTCCACACTTAGGTTTACGGCTCATTACCACCCCCAGGCTAATCCGGCGGAGCGGATTAACCAAATTTTGAAAACAACACTTAGGGCATACGTTAGTGATAATCATAGGTCTTGGGATTCGCAGTTGGCGAAGGTAGCGTGCAGTATACGCACGGCTCAACACGAAGTCTTAGGTGTTTCGCCGTATTACGCAAATTTTGGTCGAGGAATGGTGACTTTTGGAAACGACTCCTTAACCACCACTCCGTATGTTAGGGGCGATAATACGGTGGATACTAGGGAACAATTTAGAAAGCTTAGGGAAGAGATAGGGAAAAGGTTAGAGTTAGCTAGCAAAATCTCGGCGAAAAATTATAACCTTCGTCGGAGAGATGTTCAATATCTCCCGAACGAATTGGTTTGGCGACGTAACTTTACGTTATCTGACGCAGCAAACTATTATGCTGCGAAGTTGGCCACCAAGTTTGTGGGACCTTTTAAAATTAGTAAACGTGTTTCTCCTTGGACATATTTACTAATTGACGATAAGGGTAAAGATCGAGGGACGTGGCACGTAAAGGATTTAAAACCTTATGTTGATATTGATGTTTAAGTCCCTTTATCTTTTCTTTTGTTTTTGAATTTATTTTTTTTGTCATTAATTTTTATATTACGAACTTTTTTTTAACCGTGCCATTTTTTTTTTTTTTTTTTTTTTTTTAATTTTTTTATTTCATTACTTTTTGATGGAAACCTTATGTTGTGTCGTCAACCCTAACTTTTTGAAAACCTTTTTCCTAGAGTCATCCTTAAGAAATGGTTTACTTTTTTTTGAAAAGTAAACACATTTCTTGGGAGGAAAGGGTGGGATTTGTTACGGTAAAATTTACCGCAACAATGACTAGCCTTCGATTCCTTGACTTCCCTATTCTACTTTCTTTGCTGCTGCAAAATATTGGTGAGGTTGAGGGCAACCATGGTTCCATCAGCCAGTGGTGTACTTAGCCAATATGTTGCAAAAGCAATAAAACAGGTGTTCCAGCGATCATGATGACCAAATGGAACGGGTGGTTCCAAAATTGATATGCAGACGGGCGGTCTCGCGTTCCAGCATCTTTTATTCCGGCGGACGATCCGAAAAGTTGTTATGTTGTTTGTTTGATTAAAGTAAAGTAGTATATAATTTTTTATTTAAATTAACTTAAATTATAAATTGTACAAAATGGGTTTTGACGCCGGTAATTTTAATAGTAAGAATAATGTTTTGGTATTCAGAAAAATGGTAGTTAAGATAACACTCCTTTCTACATATTCGAACATAATTTAATTGAATTCCCACTTCGAATTCCGCGGTTATAATGTAGTAGTAGGAAAAAGCCTAATTAAGGCTCCTTCTTGATTGGTTTCTCTTTTTTCAATTTTTCTCGAAATAAAATTTAGTCGGGAGGGGGGTCTGAACTCGCCATTACGTTTCGGCAAGTTTTGGAAACACATCCAACAACTTGTCGAAACCGTGTTTGTGTGTGTGAGAGTAAAGTTTCGTAGAGAATCTACAACGGTTGCTTTCTCGGTTAGCGTCAAGCTTCCAGGAAGCCGTAATCCCGTGACCGACGATCTCGAAAACGATTGGTTGAGTTGTGTGTATGTGTGAATGATTGGAATGGACGAGGGAGGAAAGATAGTTTAAAAGTTTCGCTTGGAAGGGTCTCTGAGGAGAACCTTGAAAGCGAAAAGTTGAGTTGTGATTTTGTGAACAAAAAAGGATCGAGAAATTTTGAGAAGAAGAAAAAGAAAAATCAAGAAGGAGATAAGGATTTGTTAGCGACATTAAAAAGGAGGAAATTTAAAATAATTTAAAACAGGATTCGAGGTGGGAAGGAAAGAGGAAAAATAAGGATAGTGGAAAGGAGGAATACCAAGAAAGCTAAGTAGTTGTGTTTAATTTCAAATAGAAATATATATATATTCATAATTGCGAGGTATATATATATTTCTATCAATTTAATTGTGTTCAAGAAATTGTGGTAGTGCGTTTTCATTTTTTTGGTTATTTTGTGAAGACCCATTTTTCTCTTTGTAATTAGTTTTAACTTCTTTCATTTTGTTGTGTTTCAATACAACGGCCATTTATAGATTGTAATTTGTGTGCCTTTTAATTCGAAAAGATTTGGGTTTTAATCCAGGGATTTTCTATCCCACGGTTTCCCAACATACCGTAAAATAAAACACATATAGACAAACATATTTATTTCTCTTTTCATTATTCACTTAAATCTTCTATTTAACTAGTTTTGGAATTTTCTAAATATACAAAAAAATTCCTGCCGCCCCTTTCATTTTTCTTGTACACCCTACTGTGCAAATATATATTTTCATTTGATAAACTGAATTGATTTGTTAAATTGATTCAGTTTATCAAAAGCATACCCAAATTTTCTTCGAAGGAACCCACCCCAGCTGACTAGCCGGTGAGCTGCATGGGAATTGCAGTTGTTGTTGCAATTTTATTTTCTCTTTACTTTGTTCTTCGTTCGGTTGTGACAGTTCATAGTCATAATCGAACTAATCTTTCGCGGTGCTGGTTGCACATTTTTTTGTTTTTAATTAATTTCGTTTGTTTATTAAATAAATAATTTTCAGTTTAATCGAATTGAATTGTATTCATACTCGCGGTCGTAATTTTTTAGAAGAAAATAATTGCAACAGTTGGTTACTTGACACAGTTTGGAGTAACCCACACGGTTTCATGTTGGTTGGTTTATAACGCTGACAGGCCATGCAGTTTCCTATATGTTTGGTTACGCTATCTCTCATTTTAGGCCAGAAGTAACGGGATGCGATTCGAGCAAATGTGCGCTCAACACCGTAGTGACCTGAAGTGGTTTCGTCATGGTAGTGTTTTAAGATGGAATCTCTTTCTTGAATGGGGATTACAAGCTGCGCAGATTCAGCGTCGGATTCTGGAGAATACCTATATAGGATACCGTCATTTAACAAGTAACCTCGGGATGTCCATCTTGTGACATTTTCGTCATTATTTTCAAAAGATTCGATTATGGTTCTAAGTTGGTCATCTTGTATTTGTCCTTTTCGAATTTCAGTTGCGGTTTTAGATTGTAAATCAATTTGGAAGCTACAGATATTGCATGCGGAATTCAGTTTGAGGGTTATTTCCCCTCCTTCGATATAACCACGAAACTTGTTGACTGCCCATACTATGGCTAGGGCTTCGCGTTCTGTATTTGAGAAGTTGCGTTCAGATTTCGAAAGTAGTCGTGAAGCATACTCAATGGGATGTTCATTCTCTTGCTCCCCCTGGCTTAAAACTGCCCCAATCGCGTAGTTGCTGGCATCAGTTTTCAACGTGTATGGCTGATCTTCTTGGGCTTGTTGCAAGATAGGTGCAGATGTGAGCAAAGTTCTGAGACTTTTGAATGCAGTCTTTTCTTCTTTAAGTTGTTCCTTTCTAATAGGTAAAAGTCTGTATAGGTTCGTGATTACCCGTATTTATTTTATGTTCTGCATATTGCGTAGGTTCTGTAAGGGAATCAAACAAGGATTCCTCAAGCAGTAGCAGTTCATTTAATTTGTTTTTTATCAAAGATTTCCTTATAAATCTGATAGTTTGGCTGAGCTGGGCATATGCGTTTCGCAGGAGTGAGACGATGTCTTCAAAGATTTTAGCTTTTTCCTTAACTCTTTGCCACCAAATACTAGCATTTTCTTCCAACAGTAAAGGGAATCTTTTGATAGCATCTTCATCTGTGATCCTTTCAACATCTTTATATACTTTGATGGTTGCAATAAATCCTTCCACTATACCAGCATCTCGTTCGCCTCGGAAGCGGGATGTGCAGTGGCTAAAACTTCCTTTTATAGGGTTTTGGGTTTGCATGGATTCGATAAAGGTTTTCAGCTGTTTGTCGGTGAAGTTAGCCATTTTTAATTAAGGTTGTGCCAATTATAGGGTTGACGCCAATTGTAAACGAGATAGATCTCCGTTTAGGTTTGCCAAATTTAGTTGGGCTTTAATTGTAGGGGTGCTAATTTTCTAGCTATACGTCAGTTGTAGACTAAATAACTCTTCTTTTAAGTTTGCCAAATCAAGTTGGGCGCCAATTGTAGAGGGAGCCCCACGTTGGGCGCCAATTGTAGAGGGAGCCCCACGTTGGGCGCCAATTGTAGAGGGTGAGTATGAGGTCTTATAGTGAGCTCAAGGGGTAGTCTGTTCGGGAACTCTGAAAAGAAGTGTCATTAACCTACACGCCGCTTTGCTTTAATCTCTGCCGCTTTCTGTGCTGTCCGAAGACTACAGCAGACGCTGAACAGGCAATGAAGCAAATGATTCAAATGGAGTTGTTGAGTCGGTTTAGCTTTCTCATAGATTGAAATAAAAAGACAAAGGTTTTCTTATAAAAGATTTAACAAATATTCAAGTTTAATTCAATGAAAATTATAGTTAACTTAACATGTAATGAAATAAACGTAAAGAAAAGATACAAACGTTGCCTAGGTGTGAGTGCTCTGAAGGCGGTGGAAGGGGTACCCGACCGTCGAACAGAACACTCAAACCCGAGCAGGGGTTTGAAATGAAAACCACAAGGAGAGAAAAAAGAAATCATTCAGGTGTGTGTGTGATGCAGGCGGTGGAAATGTAACCCGACCGTCGTACAACGCACTCAAACCCGAGTAGTGAAAGAAATAGTAGATCGTTCAGGTGTGGACGCTTTGAAGGCGGTGGAAGGGGTACCCGACCGTCGAACAAAGCGCTCAAACCTGAGAGAGAGATCAAAGAGAAAAGGAATTCATTCAAGTGTGGGCACTTTGAAGGCGGTGGAAGGGGTACCCGACCGTCGAACGAAGTGCTCAAACTTGAGTAGGAGGAAGCTAAAGATGATTCGAGTGTGAGCGTTCAGAAGGCGGTGGAAGGGGTACCCGACCGTCGTAAAGAACACTCACACTCGAGTATAACTAAAACTCCACGTCCGATATTCCTACAGAGGACGGTGGAAAGGACCCGACCGTCGCTAAGCAGATACCAAGCGTGAATGAAAATATTCTGAACTGATCTCTCCTTTTATACGATTCTGAGTGAGCTTTTTTACTTGTGGAATCCATTTGTGGAATGTATAAAAGAAAGCTTTTTTTATATAATAGAGCTTTTGTCTTGGCGTTGCCACCTTTTGTTATATAATGTTCTTATTACAAAATATAATAAATAATGATTGATATGAATATAATAAAATTAATTATAACAAAAGTAATGATAATAAAAGTACAAAGTTAAGTAATCAAAATATATGATGTGTTACAGTAAGAAGTTTAGTAATCAAAATATATAATGTGTTACATTAAAAGTTTAGTAATCAAAATATATGATGTGTTACATTAAAAGTTTAGTAATCAAAATATATGATGTGTTACAATTTTAATTTCAAATTCAGCTTCGCTTGCAGTTTTTGTTGTGAGTCCCGATAACTATGTTGTTTTAAACTGGTATCGCGTTGCCACAAGGAAACGCATTCGAACAACTACATTTAGACAATTTCGTGCAAGATTGGTTCGAGTCTTCGGGCATCCTCGATAAGGATTCCCGATTGTCCGAACCAACCGAACAAAAAATATAATGCTGAAAGAGACCCGTCGATCTTAAGGAAGGCGTCTTCGGAGGTCCTTTCAGCAAGCCCTATTAAATTCTCCGAAGGTTTCAGATGCCTTCAAAGATGAAGGGTTCGTCTTCCGAAGTCCTGAAACCCGAGGAGAATATATTTTTTTTCAGAAGTCCTTTCCAACAATACTATGCTTTTTTTTTGTTCGTCGGCTCTTAGAACAACGGCTTCTTCGTTCCGTCTGTCATTCATTGTTCTCCTGAAAGCTCATCCTCATAGTTAAGCTAAAAATATATTTTAAAAGAAAACAAATTAATTTTGTTATTATCACATTTTTAAATTTCAATATATATCTTTCAATAAATTTCAACTTACATACACTTTGGTCTTGAACGAAAATTTGAAATTTTGTTTCCAAAGTCTAGAAAAAAAAGTCAAATCTTTGATCGTCAAAGTGGACACCTCTGATCCTGATTTGCATCACGGGGTCCGATAATTTGAATTTTTTTGATTCGATTAAGTGGTACTGGAAGAGAAATTTCTGGATTAAGATAAAAGTTTTTTTTTATATTTTTTTTATCCTCACTTTCAGAAAGAACCTAGTATTTAAGAAATCGTGGATTTTAGATTTTTTTTTACTTTTTTTAAACACATTTTCTAATTAAAATTTTTATTTTTCCTGTTTTGGTAATAAGAATTGCATATCATTTTTTATTTTTTTTATTTGTTTGTTTGAATTTAAATACATTATCCTTAAAGAATTTTGAAATTGAATTTTACTTAAATTCTTTTGGGATACTTACGATTCACTCACCTTTGTTTGGATTTACCTGGATTCTGATAATCCTCACTTCGAATTTCCTTAAAGTTTGTGTAGTATATTTTTTTTTTGAAAAAGTATTTCAAAAATAATCATTGTTTCGCGGCATTCATATATTTTTCTTGCCAAGATTAAGAGTTGCAAAGACCCAATTGAGAACGCGACTCGCGTGGTTAATTATGAGTAGTGGGCATAACCTATCAAGTGCAGAAGACAATATATATAATTTTAACCCTCAGAACGAAGCTGATTTCGAGGAATTCTACCGAAGGTTTCATACTACCATTGATAGGTTTAATTTAGACGCTTCATTTAGTTTTTCTGAAGAATTAAACTCTGTCATCTCCAATTCTACCTCTAACATGGCCGATCAAGAGGCAGGTCAGGACCATGACCATAATGCCGGTCAGCTTCCTGAAGGCCTAGAAAGAAACGCTGAGAGGTGGGAAAATCAGGGTGAAAATAATGGTGATCCAAATGAGGATCTTCTCTCTAGGATGGAAAGAACTATGGTTCGATACCAAACTCGAATTTTTCAACAAATGAATGCGTTCATGGAGGATGTGTCGCAACGGCTTGAAAGTTTGCGCATACAGCCGCAACAAGCAAGCAACCATTCCCCATTAGAATTTCAAAGATCGAAAATGAACCAGTTTCCTCAACCAAGGAACTCAAACGGGTCTACTACGTTTGTTGCCTCAAGGCCTTGTAGGTTAGATCGATGGAATATCAAATACGATGGTTCCGAGAATATTTCCGATTTTTTACTAAAAATAGGCAGGATGCAATCGTCATCAGCGTATAGTGATGAACAGATTGCCGCCAACTTCCACATTTTGCTGGAAGGTAAGCCTAATAAGTGGTTTTGGCGTTTCGTCAAAAAAAATCCTAACGCGGATCTTGCAGCTATAAAAGTAGCTATAAAGAAAGAGTTTGGTAGGTTGGAGTCTGAAATAGATATATACATGAAATTAATGTGTCGAAAGCAGGGTGCAAAGGAATCCTTCGATGATTTTTACTCCTCCGTGTGTGGTTTAAACGACCGTCTGAAGGACTCTTTCGATGACAAAAAGCTTGTCGAAATTATCAGGGGCAACGCCAAAGAAAAATTGGGAGAGATTCTTCTGGCAGCTGAAATCAAAAATCTTGAACAGCTTCGGCAGAAGGCTCGTGAGGCGGAAAGATTTTTAAATAAGCGAACAGTTGGTCATCGATCTGTAAATGAGATTGCGGTAGAAAACGATTCTATCGATGAAAAATCGGAGATACATGAAGTCGCGGCAATGTATTCGTCAAGAAAGACGGTTTCAACAGCTAATTACATCTGTTGGAACTGTGATCAAAAAGGCCACGCCTATCACTTTTGTCCAGCGTCCACCAGAAATTTATTTTGTTTTCTATGTGGAGCAAAAGGTGTTAACACTATCCAATGTGGTAAACACCAAACGGGAAACTTTTCGAGGGACGAAGCGAGGAGTGGAGAGATTCGTTCCTCAAGGAATTCTCAGAACCACTCGCAAAATTAAACACCCCACATAAGACATGTAACTCTAATAAAACCGACGAAGATGCAATTCCGATTAAGATTTTAAAAAACGAAAAACCCAATGTCAATGTGAATGATTTTCATCCATATGTATCACATCAGCTGAAGTCTCTTCACGAGCGGAAACTAAATTATGAAAAGGTTAGGGCTAAAATTTTCGCAACCAACAATAAACCGATCAGTTCGCACATCCAAAAATGTCGTCATCGCTTTCGAAAGCGAAAAAAGTTCCGAAAGGAAATAATCGAAACCATTATATCCTCTGAGAAAGATGGCCGCCTATACGCTGAGGTTCTATTGAATGACGAGTCGGTTTTTGGACTCCTCGACAGCGGGGCTTCTATCTCAGTATTAGGAAAGGGTTGTTGGGAGTTGGTCCAAAAACTCGGAGTAAAAGTTTTAGCATACAATAATGTTGTACGGACAGCAGACGGTAATTCTCAGAATATTGAAGGGTATTGTCAAATAGAGACAAAGTATAACGGCTTAAGTAATACCCTGACATTTTATTTAATTCCAAATCTGATACAAAGACTATATCTCGGGATGAATTTTTGGCGTAGTTTCAATTTGTTGCCTCAAGTCAGCGAGTTAGCTGTAGATTTAAAAGCGGATGATAAGGAAGAAAATTTCAAAAGCGAAGCCGAATTGATTAAACTTACAGCAGAAGAATCCTTTCAATTGGAAAATGTAAAAAGACAATTTCCTAATTTTGTGGTGTTAGGGTTAGGAAAAACTGATCTCGGGTGCCACATTGTGGACACGGGAAACGCTAGCCCAATCAAATCCCGACACTACCCTCTGTCCCCTGTTCGGCAAGGGGAAGTTTATAAGGAGCTAGACAGGATGTTGGAACTAGGGGTGATTGAAGTCAGCAACTCTCCTTGGAGCTGTCCTGTCGTACTCGTCAGAAAACCTGGAAAAGTTCGTATTTGCCTTGATTTCCGAAAGGTTAACGAAGTCACTATTAAGGATGCGTATCCGCTGCCTCACGTCGAAGGTTTGCTAAGTCGTATAAAGGACACGCATTTTATCACGGGGATCGATTTGAAAGACGCTTACTGGCAAATTCCATTACATGAGAGTTCGAGGGAGAAAACTGCCTTTGCAGTTACTGGTAGACCTCTCTACCAATTCAAGGTAATGCCATTTGGCCTAAGTAACGCTGGTCAAACTCTTTGTCGAGTAATGGATTTCGAAAGTAGTCGTGAAGCATACTCAATGGGATGTTCATTCTCTTGCTCCCCCTGGCTTAAAACTGCCCCAATCGCGTAGTTGCTGGCATCAGTTTTCAACGTGTATGGCTGATCTTCTTGGGCTTGTTGCAAGATAGGTGCAGATGTGAGCAAAGTTCTGAGACTTTTGAATGCAGTCTTTTCTTCTTTAAGTTGTTCCTTTCTAATAGGTAAAAGTCTGTATAGGTTCGTGATTACCCGTATTTATTTTATGTTCTGCATATTGCGTAGGTTCTGTAAGGGAATCAAACAAGGATTCCTCAAGCAGTAGCAGTTCATTTAATTTGTTTTTTATCAAAGATTTCCTTATAAATCTGATAGTTTGGCTGAGCTGGGCATATGCGTTTCGCAGGAGTGAGACGATGTCTTCAAAGATTTTAGCTTCTTCCTTAACTCTTTGCCACCAAATACTAGCATTTTCTTCCAACAGTAAAGGGAATCTTTTGATAGCATCTTCATCTGTGATCCTTTCAACATCTTTATATACTTTGATGGTTGCAATAAATCCTTCCACTATACCAGCATCTCGTTCGCCTCGGAAGCGGGATGTGCAGTGGCTAAAACTTCCTTTTATAGGGTTTTGGGTTTGCATGGATTCGATAAAGGTTTTCAGCTGTTTGTCGGTGAAGTTAGCCATTTTTAATTAAGGTTGTGCCAATTATAGGGTTGACGCCAATTGTAAACGAGATAGATCTCCGTTTAGGTTTGCCAAATTTAGTTGGGCTTTAATTGTAGGGGTGCTAATTTTCTAGCTATACGTCAGTTGTAGACTAAATAACTCTTCTTTTAAGTTTGCCAAATCAAGTTGGGCGCCAATTGTAGAGGGAGCCCCACGTTGGGCGCCAATTGTAGAGGGAGCCCCACGTTGGGCGCCAATTGTAGAGGGTGAGTATGAGGTCTTATAGTGAGCTCAAGGGGTAGTCTGTTCGGGAACTCTGAAAAGAAGTGTCATTAACCTACACGCCGCTTTGCTTTAATCTCTGCCGCTTTCTGTGCTGTCCGAAGACTACAGCAGACGCTGAACAGGCAATGAAGCAAATGATTCAAATGGAGTTGTTGAGTCGGTTTAGCTTTCTCATAGATTGAAATAAAAAGACAAAGGTTTTCTTATAAAAGATTTAACAAATATTCAAGTTTAATTCAATGAAAATTATAGTTAACTTAACATGTAATGAAATAAACGTAAAGAAAAGATACAAACGTTGCCTAGGTGTGAGTGCTCTGAAGGCGGTGGAAGGGGTACCCGACCGTCGAACAGAACACTCAAACCCGAGCAGGGGTTTGAAATGAAAACCACAAGGAGAGAAAAAAGAAATCATTCAGGTGTGTGTGTGATGCAGGCGGTGGAAATGTAACCCGACCGTCGTACAACGCACTCAAACCCGAGTAGTGAAAGAAATAGTAGATCGTTCAGGTGTGGACGCTTTGAAGGCGGTGGAAGGGGTACCCGACCGTCGAACAAAGCGCTCAAACCTGAGAGAGAGATCAAAGAGAAAAGGAATTCATTCAAGTGTGGGCACTTTGAAGGCGGTGGAAGGGGTACCCGACCGTCGAACGAAGTGCTCAAACTTGAGTAGGAGGAAGCTAAAGATGATTCGAGTGTGAGCGTTCAGAAGGCGGTGGAAGGGGTACCCGACCGTCGAAAAGAACACTCACACTCGAGTATAACTAAAACTCCACGTCCGATATTCCTACAGAGGACGGTGGAAAGGACCCGACCGTCGCTAAGCAGATACCAAGCGTGAATGAAAATATTCTGAACTGATCTCTCCTTTTATACGATTCTGAGTGAGCTTTTTTACTTGTGGAATCCATTTGTGGAATGTATAAAAGAAAGCTTTTTTTATATAATAGAGCTTTTGTCTTGGCGTTGCCACCTTTTGTTATATAATGTTCTTATTACAAAATATAATAAATAATGATTGATATGAATATAATAAAATTAATTATAACAAAAGTAATGATAATAAAAGTACAAAGTTAAGTAATCAAAATATATGATGTGTTACAGTAAGAAGTTTAGTAATCAAAATATATAATGTGTTACATTAAAAGTTTAGTAATCAAAATATATGATGTGTTACATTAAAAGTTTAGTAATCAAAATATATGATGTGTTACAATTTTAATTTCAAATTCAGCTTCGCTTGCAGTTTTTGTTGTGAGTCCCGATAACTATGTTGTTTTAAACTGGTATCGCGTTGCCACAAGGAAACGCATTCGAACAACTACATTTAGACAATTTCGTGCAAGATTGGTTCGAGTCTTCGGGCATCCTCGATAAGGATTCCCGATTGTCCGAACCAACCGAACAAAAAATATAATGCTGAAAGAGACCCGTCGATCTTAAGGAAGGCGTCTTCGGAGGTCCTTTCAGCAAGCCCTATTAAATTCTCCGAAGGTTTCAGATGCCTTCAAAGATGAAGGGTTCGTCTTCCGAAGTCCTGAAACCCGAGGAGAATATATTTTTTTTCAGAAGTCCTTTCCAACAATACTATGCTTTTTTTTTGTTCGTCGGCTCTTAGAACAACGGCTTCTTCGTTCCGTCTGTCATTCATTGTTCTCCTGAAAGCTCATCCTCATAGTTAAGCTAAAAATATATTTTAAAAGAAAACAAATTAATTTTGTTATTATCACATTTTTAAATTTCAATATATATCTTTCAATAAATTTCAACTTACATACACTTTGGTCTTGAACGAAAATTTGAAATTTTGTTTCCAAAGTCTAGAAAAAAAAGTCAAATCTTTGATCGTCAAAGTGGACACCTCTGATCCTGATTTGCATCACGGGGTCCGATAATTTGAATTTTTTTGATTCGATTAAGTGGTACTGGAAGAGAAATTTCTGGATTAAGATAAAAGTTTTTTTTTATATTTTTTTTATCCTCACTTTCAGAAAGAACCTAGTATTTAAGAAATCGTGGATTTTAGATTTTTTTTTACTTTTTTTAAACACATTTTCTAATTAAAATTTTTATTTTTCCTGTTTTGGTAATAAGAATTGCATATCATTTTTTATTTTTTTTATTTGTTTGTTTGAATTTAAATACATTATCCTTAAAGAATTTTGAAATTGAATTTTACTTAAATTCTTTTGGGATACTTACGATTCACTCACCTTTGTTTGGATTTACCTGGATTCTGATAATCCTCACTTCGAATTTCCTTAAAGTTTGTGTAGTATATTTTTTTTTTGAAAAAGTATTTCAAAAATAATCATTGTTTCGCGGCATTCATATATTTTTCTTGCCAAGATTAAGAGTTGCAAAGACCCAATTGAGAACGCGACTCGCGTGGTTAATTATGAGTAGTGGGCATAACCTATCAAGTGCAGAAGACAATATATATAATTTTAACCCTCAGAACGAAGCTGATTTCGAGGAATTCTACCGAAGGTTTCATACTACCATTGATAGGTTTAATTTAGACGCTTCATTTAGTTTTTCTGAAGAATTAAACTCTGTCATCTCCAATTCTACCTCTAACATGGCCGATCAAGAGGCAGGTCAGGACCATGACCATAATGCCGGTCAGCTTCCTGAAGGCCTAGAAAGAAACGCTGAGAGGTGGGAAAATCAGGGTGAAAATAATGGTGATCCAAATGAGGATCTTCTCTCTAGGATGGAAAGAACTATGGTTCGATACCAAACTCGAATTTTTCAACAAATGAATGCGTTCATGGAGGATGTGTCGCAACGGCTTGAAAGTTTGCGCATACAGCCGCAACAAGCAAGCAACCATTCCCCATTAGAATTTCAAAGATCGAAAATGAACCAGTTTCCTCAACCAAGGAACTCAAACGGGTCTACTACGTTTGTTGCCTCAAGGCCTTGTAGGTTAGATCGATGGAATATCAAATACGATGGTTCCGAGAATATTTCCGATTTTTTACTAAAAATAGGCAGGATGCAATCGTCATCAGCGTATAGTGATGAACAGATTGCCGCCAACTTCCACATTTTGCTGGAAGGTAAGCCTAATAAGTGGTTTTGGCGTTTCGTCAAAAAAAATCCTAACGCGGATCTTGCAGCTATAAAAGTAGCTATAAAGAAAGAGTTTGGTAGGTTGGAGTCTGAAATAGATATATACATGAAATTAATGTGTCGAAAGCAGGGTGCAAAGGAATCCTTCGATGATTTTTACTCCTCCGTGTGTGGTTTAAACGACCGTCTGAAGGACTCTTTCGATGACAAAAAGCTTGTCGAAATTATCAGGGGCAACGCCAAAGAAAAATTGGGAGAGATTCTTCTGGCAGCTGAAATCAAAAATCTTGAACAGCTTCGGCAGAAGGCTCGTGAGGCGGAAAGATTTTTAAATAAGCGAACAGTTGGTCATCGATCTGTAAATGAGATTGCGGTAGAAAACGATTCTATCGATGAAAAATCGGAGATACATGAAGTCGCGGCAATGTATTCGTCAAGAAAGACGGTTTCAACAGCTAATTACATCTGTTGGAACTGTGATCAAAAAGGCCACGCCTATCACTTTTGTCCAGCGTCCACCAGAAATTTATTTTGTTTTCTATGTGGAGCAAAAGGTGTTAACACTATCCAATGTGGTAAACACCAAACGGGAAACTTTTCGAGGGACGAAGCGAGGAGTGGAGAGATTCGTTCCTCAAGGAATTCTCAGAACCACTCGCAAAATTAAACACCCCACATAAGACATGTAACTCTAATAAAACCGACGAAGATGCAATTCCGATTAAGATTTTAAAAAACGAAAAACCCAATGTCAATGTGAATGATTTTCATCCATATGTATCACATCAGCTGAAGTCTCTTCACGAGCGGAAACTAAATTATGAAAAGGTTAGGGCTAAAATTTTCGCAACCAACAATAAACCGATCAGTTCGCACATCCAAAAATGTCGTCATCGCTTTCGAAAGCGAAAAAAGTTCCGAAAGGAAATAATCGAAACCATTATATCCTCTGAGAAAGATGGCCGCCTATACGCTGAGGTTCTATTGAATGACGAGTCGGTTTTTGGACTCCTCGACAGCGGGGCTTCTATCTCAGTATTAGGAAAGGGTTGTTGGGAGTTGGTCCAAAAACTCGGAGTAAAAGTTTTAGCATACAATAATGTTGTACGGACAGCAGACGGTAATTCTCAGAATATTAAAGGGTATTGTCAAATAGAGACAAAGTATAACGGCTTAAGTAATACCCTGACATTTTATTTAATTCCAAATCTGATACAAAGACTATATCTCGGGATGAATTTTTGGCGTAGTTTCAATTTGTTGCCTCAAGTCAGCGAGTTAGCTGTAGATTTAAAAGCGGATGATAAGGAAGAAAATTTCAAAAGCGAAGCCGAATTGATTAAACTTACAGCAGAAGAATCCTTTCAATTGGAAAATGTAAAAAGACAATTTCCTAATTTTGTGGTGTTAGGGTTAGGAAAAACTGATCTCGGGTGCCACATTGTGGACACGGGAAACGCTAGCCCAATCAAATCCCGACACTACCCTCTGTCCCCTGTTCGGCAAGGGGAAGTTTATAAGGAGCTAGACAGGATGTTGGAACTAGGGGTGATTGAAGTCAGCAACTCTCCTTGGAGCTGTCCTGTCGTACTCGTCAGAAAACCTGGAAAAGTTCGTATTTGCCTTGATTTCCGAAAGGTTAACGAAGTCACTATTAAGGATGCGTATCCGCTGCCTCACGTCGAAGGTTTGCTAAGTCGTATAAAGGACACGCATTTTATCACGGGGATCGATTTGAAAGACGCTTACTGGCAAATTCCATTACATGAGAGTTCGAGGGAGAAAACTGCCTTTGCAGTTACTGGTAGACCTCTCTACCAATTCAAGGTAATGCCATTTGGCCTAAGTAACGCTGGTCAAACTCTTTGTCGAGTAATGGATTTCGAAAGTAGTCGTGAAGCATACTCAATGGGATGTTCATTCTCTTGCTCCCCCTGGCTTAAAACTGCCCCAATCGCGTAGTTGCTGGCATCAGTTTTCAACGTGTATGGCTGATCTTCTTGGGCTTGTTGCAAGATAGGTGCAGATGTGAGCAAAGTTCTGAGACTTTTGAATGCAGTCTTTTCTTCTTTAAGTTGTTCCTTTCTAATAGGTAAAAGTCTGTATAGGTTCGTGATTACCCGTATTTATTTTATGTTCTGCATATTGCGTAGGTTCTGTAAGGGAATCAAACAAGGATTCCTCAAGCAGTAGCAGTTCATTTAATTTGTTTTTTATCAAAGATTTCCTTATAAATCTGATAGTTTGGCTGAGCTGGGCATATGCGTTTCGCAGGAGTGAGACGATGTCTTCAAAGATTTTAGCTTCTTCCTTAACTCTTTGCCACCAAATACTAGCATTTTCTTCCAACAGTAAAGGGAATCTTTTGATAGCATCTTCATCTGTGATCCTTTCAACATCTTTATATACTTTGATGGTTGCAATAAATCCTTCCACTATACCAGCATCTCGTTCGCCTCGGAAGCGGGATGTGCAGTGGCTAAAACTTCCTTTTATAGGGTTTTGGGTTTGCATGGATTCGATAAAGGTTTTCAGCTGTTTGTCGGTGAAGTTAGCCATATTTAATTAAGGTTGTGCCAATTATAGGGTTGACGCCAATTGTAAACGAGATAGATCTCCGTTTAGGTTTGCCAAATTTAGTTGGGCTTTAATTGTAGGGGTGCTAATTTTCTAGCTATACGTCAGTTGTAGACTAAATAACTCTTCTTTTAAGTTTGCCAAATCAAGTTGGGCGCCAATTGTAGAGGGAGCCCCACGTTGGGCGCCAATTGTAGAGGGAGCCCCACGTTGGGCGCCAATTGTAGAGGGTGAGTATGAGGTCTTATAGTGAGCTCAAGGGGTAGTCTGTTCGGGAACTCTGAAAAGAAGTGTCATTAACCTACACGCCGCTTTGCTTTAATCTCTGCCGCTTTCTGTGCTGTCCGAAGACTACAGCAGACGCTGAACAGGCAATGAAGCAAATGATTCAAATGGAGTTGTTGAGTCGGTTTAGCTTTCTCATAGATTGAAATAAAAAGACAAAGGTTTTCTTATAAAAGATTTAACAAATATTCAAGTTTAATTCAATGAAAATTATAGTTAACTTAACATGTAATGAAATAAACGTAAAGAAAAGATACAAACGTTGCCTAGGTGTGAGTGCTCTGAAGGCGGTGGAAGGGGTACCCGACCGTCGAACAGAACACTCAAACCCGAGCAGGGGTTTGAAATGAAAACCACAAGGAGAGAAAAAAGAAATCATTCAGGTGTGTGTGTGATGCAGGCGGTGGAAATGTAACCCGACCGTCGTACAACGCACTCAAACCCGAGTAGTGAAAGAAATAGTAGATCGTTCAGGTGTGGACGCTTTGAAGGCGGTGGAAGGGGTACCCGACCGTCGAACAAAGCGCTCAAACCTGAGAGAGAGATCAAAGAGAAAAGGAATTCATTCAAGTGTGGGCACTTTGAAGGCGGTGGAAGGGGTACCCGACCGTCGAACGAAGTGCTCAAACTTGAGTAGGAGGAAGCTAAAGATGATTCGAGTGTGAGCGTTCAGAAGGCGGTGGAAGGGGTACCCGACCGTCGAAAAGAACACTCACACTCGAGTATAACTAAAACTCCACGTCCGATATTCCTACAGAGGACGGTGGAAAGGACCCGACCGTCGCTAAGCAGATACCAAGCGTGAATGAAAATATTCTGAACTGATCTCTCCTTTTATACGATTCTGAGTGAGCTTTTTTACTTGTGGAATCCATTTGTGGAATGTATAAAAGAAAGCTTTTTTTATATAATAGAGCTTTTGTCTTGGCGTTGCCACCTTTTGTTATATAATGTTCTTATTACAAAATATAATAAATAATGATTGATATGAATATAATAAAATTAATTATAACAAAAGTAATGATAATAAAAGTACAAAGTTAAGTAATCAAAATATATGATGTGTTACAGTAAGAAGTTTAGTAATCAAAATATATAATGTGTTACATTAAAAGTTTAGTAATCAAAATATATGATGTGTTACATTAAAAGTTTAGTAATCAAAATATATGATGTGTTACAATTTTAATTTCAAATTCAGCTTCGCTTGCAGTTTTTGTTGTGAGTCCCGATAACTATGTTGTTTTAAACTGGTATCGCGTTGCCACAAGGAAACGCATTCGAACAACTACATTTAGACAATTTCGTGCAAGATTGGTTCGAGTCTTCGGGCATCCTCGATAAGGATTCCCGATTGTCCGAACCAACCGAACAAAAAATATAATGCTGAAAGAGACCCGTCGATCTTAAGGAAGGCGTCTTCGGAGGTCCTTTCAGCAAGCCCTATTAAATTCTCCGAAGGTTTCAGATGCCTTCAAAGATGAAGGGTTCGTCTTCCGAAGTCCTGAAACCCGAGGAGAATATATTTTTTTTCAGAAGTCCTTTCCAACAATACTATGCTTTTTTTTTGTTCGTCGGCTCTTAGAACAACGGCTTCTTCGTTCCGTCTGTCATTCATTGTTCTCCTGAAAGCTCATCCTCATAGTTAAGCTAAAAATATATTTTAAAAGAAAACAAATTAATTTTGTTATTATCACATTTTTAAATTTCAATATATATCTTTCAATAAATTTCAACTTACATACACTTTGGTCTTGAACGAAAATTTGAAATTTTGTTTCCAAAGTCTAGAAAAAAAAGTCAAATCTTTGATCGTCAAAGTGGACACCTCTGATCCTGATTTGCATCACGGGGTCCGATAATTTGAATTTTTTTGATTCGATTAAGTGGTACTGGAAGAGAAATTTCTGGATTAAGATAAAAGTTTTTTTTTATATTTTTTTTATCCTCACTTTCAGAAAGAACCTAGTATTTAAGAAATCGTGGATTTTAGATTTTTTTTTACTTTTTTTAAACACATTTTCTAATTAAAATTTTTATTTTTCCTGTTTTGGTAATAAGAATTGCATATCATTTTTTATTTTTTTTATTTGTTTGTTTGAATTTAAATACATTATCCTTAAAGAATTTTGAAATTGAATTTTACTTAAATTCTTTTGGGATACTTACGATTCACTCACCTTTGTTTGGATTTACCTGGATTCTGATAATCCTCACTTCGAATTTCCTTAAAGTTTGTGTAGTATATTTTTTTTTTGAAAAAGTATTTCAAAAATAATCATTGTTTCGCGGCATTCATATATTTTTCTTGCCAAGATTAAGAGTTGCAAAGACCCAATTGAGAACGCGACTCGCGTGGTTAATTATGAGTAGTGGGCATAACCTATCAAGTGCAGAAGACAATATATATAATTTTAACCCTCAGAACGAAGCTGATTTCGAGGAATTCTACCGAAGGTTTCATACTACCATTGATAGGTTTAATTTAGACGCTTCATTTAGTTTTTCTGAAGAATTAAACTCTGTCATCTCCAATTCTACCTCTAACATGGCCGATCAAGAGGCAGGTCAGGACCATGACCATAATGCCGGTCAGCTTCCTGAAGGCCTAGAAAGAAACGCTGAGAGGTGGGAAAATCAGGGTGAAAATAATGGTGATCCAAATGAGGATCTTCTCTCTAGGATGGAAAGAACTATGGTTCGATACCAAACTCGAATTTTTCAACAAATGAATGCGTTCATGGAGGATGTGTCGCAACGGCTTGAAAGTTTGCGCATACAGCCGCAACAAGCAAGCAACCATTCCCCATTAGAATTTCAAAGATCGAAAATGAACCAGTTTCCTCAACCAAGGAACTCAAACGGGTCTACTACGTTTGTTGCCTCAAGGCCTTGTAGGTTAGATCGATGGAATATCAAATACGATGGTTCCGAGAATATTTCCGATTTTTTACTAAAAATAGGCAGGATGCAATCGTCATCAGCGTATAGTGATGAACAGATTGCCGCCAACTTCCACATTTTGCTGGAAGGTAAGCCTAATAAGTGGTTTTGGCGTTTCGTCAAAAAAAATCCTAACGCGGATCTTGCAGCTATAAAAGTAGCTATAAAGAAAGAGTTTGGTAGGTTGGAGTCTGAAATAGATATATACATGAAATTAATGTGTCGAAAGCAGGGTGCAAAGGAATCCTTCGATGATTTTTACTCCTCCGTGTGTGGTTTAAACGACCGTCTGAAGGACTCTTTCGATGACAAAAAGCTTGTCGAAATTATCAGGGGCAACGCCAAAGAAAAATTGGGAGAGATTCTTCTGGCAGCTGAAATCAAAAATCTTGAACAGCTTCGGCAGAAGGCTCGTGAGGCGGAAAGATTTTTAAATAAGCGAACAGTTGGTCATCGATCTGTAAATGAGATTGCGGTAGAAAACGATTCTATCGATGAAAAATCGGAGATACATGAAGTCGCGGCAATGTATTCGTCAAGAAAGACGGTTTCAACAGCTAATTACATCTGTTGGAACTGTGATCAAAAAGGCCACGCCTATCACTTTTGTCCAGCGTCCACCAGAAATTTATTTTGTTTTCTATGTGGAGCAAAAGGTGTTAACACTATCCAATGTGGTAAACACCAAACGGGAAACTTTTCGAGGGACGAAGCGAGGAGTGGAGAGATTCGTTCCTCAAGGAATTCTCAGAACCACTCGCAAAATTAAACACCCCACATAAGACATGTAACTCTAATAAAACCGACGAAGATGCAATTCCGATTAAGATTTTAAAAAACGAAAAACCCAATGTCAATGTGAATGATTTTCATCCATATGTATCACATCAGCTGAAGTCTCTTCACGAGCGGAAACTAAATTATGAAAAGGTTAGGGCTAAAATTTTCGCAACCAACAATAAACCGATCAGTTCGCACATCCAAAAATGTCGTCATCGCTTTCGAAAGCGAAAAAAGTTCCGAAAGGAAATAATCGAAACCATTATATCCTCTGAGAAAGATGGCCGCCTATACGCTGAGGTTCTATTGAATGACGAGTCGGTTTTTGGACTCCTCGACAGCGGGGCTTCTATCTCAGTATTAGGAAAGGGTTGTTGGGAGTTGGTCCAAAAACTCGGAGTAAAAGTTTTAGCATACAATAATGTTGTACGGACAGCAGACGGTAATTCTCAGAATATTAAAGGGTATTGTCAAATAGAGACAAAGTATAACGGCTTAAGTAATACCCTGACATTTTATTTAATTCCAAATCTGATACAAAGACTATATCTCGGGATGAATTTTTGGCGTAGTTTCAATTTGTTGCCTCAAGTCAGCGAGTTAGCTGTAGATTTAAAAGCGGATGATAAGGAAGAAAATTTCAAAAGCGAAGCCGAATTGATTAAACTTACAGCAGAAGAATCCTTTCAATTGGAAAATGTAAAAAGACAATTTCCTAATTTTGTGGTGTTAGGGTTAGGAAAAACTGATCTCGGGTGCCACATTGTGGACACGGGAAACGCTAGCCCAATCAAATCCCGACACTACCCTCTGTCCCCTGTTCGGCAAGGGGAAGTTTATAAGGAGCTAGACAGGATGTTGGAACTAGGGGTGATTGAAGTCAGCAACTCTCCTTGGAGCTGTCCTGTCGTACTCGTCAGAAAACCTGGAAAAGTTCGTATTTGCCTTGATTTCCGAAAGGTTAACGAAGTCACTATTAAGGATGCGTATCCGCTGCCTCACGTCGAAGGTTTGCTAAGTCGTATAAAGGACACGCATTTTATCACGGGGATCGATTTGAAAGACGCTTACTGGCAAATTCCATTACATGAGAGTTCGAGGGAGAAAACTGCCTTTGCAGTTACTGGTAGACCTCTCTACCAATTCAAGGTAATGCCATTTGGCCTAAGTAACGCTGGTCAAACTCTTTGTCGAGTAATGGATTTCGAAAGTAGTCGTGAAGCATACTCAATGGGATGTTCATTCTCTTGCTCCCCCTGGCTTAAAACTGCCCCAATCGCGTAGTTGCTGGCATCAGTTTTCAACGTGTATGGCTGATCTTCTTGGGCTTGTTGCAAGATAGGTGCAGATGTGAGCAAAGTTCTGAGACTTTTGAATGCAGTCTTTTCTTCTTTAAGTTGTTCCTTTCTAATAGGTAAAAGTCTGTATAGGTTCGTGATTACCCGTATTTATTTTATGTTCTGCATATTGCGTAGGTTCTGTAAGGGAATCAAACAAGGATTCCTCAAGCAGTAGCAGTTCATTTAATTTGTTTTTTATCAAAGATTTCCTTATAAATCTGATAGTTTGGCTGAGCTGGGCATATGCGTTTCGCAGGAGTGAGACGATGTCTTCAAAGATTTTAGCTTCTTCCTTAACTCTTTGCCACCAAATACTAGCATTTTCTTCCAACAGTAAAGGGAATCTTTTGATAGCATCTTCATCTGTGATCCTTTCAACATCTTTATATACTTTGATGGTTGCAATAAATCCTTCCACTATACCAGCATCTCGTTCGCCTCGGAAGCGGGATGTGCAGTGGCTAAAACTTCCTTTTATAGGGTTTTGGGTTTGCATGGATTCGATAAAGGTTTTCAGCTGTTTGTCGGTGAAGTTAGCCATATTTAATTAAGGTTGTGCCAATTATAGGGTTGACGCCAATTGTAAACGAGATAGATCTCCGTTTAGGTTTGCCAAATTTAGTTGGGCTTTAATTGTAGGGGTGCTAATTTTCTAGCTATACGTCAGTTGTAGACTAAATAACTCTTCTTTTAAGTTTGCCAAATCAAGTTGGGCGCCAATTGTAGAGGGAGCCCCACGTTGGGCGCCAATTGTAGAGGGAGCCCCACGTTGGGCGCCAATTGTAGAGGGTGAGTATGAGGTCTTATAGTGAGCTCAAGGGGTAGTCTGTTCGGGAACTCTGAAAAGAAGTGTCATTAACCTACACGCCGCTTTGCTTTAATCTCTGCCGCTTTCTGTGCTGTCCGAAGACTACAGCAGACGCTGAACAGGCAATGAAGCAAATGATTCAAATGGAGTTGTTGAGTCGGTTTAGCTTTCTCATAGATTGAAATAAAAAGACAAAGGTTTTCTTATAAAAGATTTAACAAATATTCAAGTTTAATTCAATGAAAATTATAGTTAACTTAACATGTAATGAAATAAACGTAAAGAAAAGATACAAACGTTGCCTAGGTGTGAGTGCTCTGAAGGCGGTGGAAGGGGTACCCGACCGTCGAACAGAACACTCAAACCCGAGCAGGGGTTTGAAATGAAAACCACAAGGAGAGAAAAAAGAAATCATTCAGGTGTGTGTGTGATGCAGGCGGTGGAAATGTAACCCGACCGTCGTACAACGCACTCAAACCCGAGTAGTGAAAGAAATAGTAGATCGTTCAGGTGTGGACGCTTTGAAGGCGGTGGAAGGGGTACCCGACCGTCGAACAAAGCGCTCAAACCTGAGAGAGAGATCAAAGAGAAAAGGAATTCATTCAAGTGTGGGCACTTTGAAGGCGGTGGAAGGGGTACCCGACCGTCGAACGAAGTGCTCAAACTTGAGTAGGAGGAAGCTAAAGATGATTCGAGTGTGAGCGTTCAGAAGGCGGTGGAAGGGGTACCCGACCGTCGAAAAGAACACTCACACTCGAGTATAACTAAAACTCCACGTCCGATATTCCTACAGAGGACGGTGGAAAGGACCCGACCGTCGCTAAGCAGATACCAAGCGTGAATGAAAATATTCTGAACTGATCTCTCCTTTTATACGATTCTGAGTGAGCTTTTTTACTTGTGGAATCCATTTGTGGAATGTATAAAAGAAAGCTTTTTTTATATAATAGAGCTTTTGTCTTGGCGTTGCCACCTTTTGTTATATAATGTTCTTATTACAAAATATAATAAATAATGATTGATATGAATATAATAAAATTAATTATAACAAAAGTAATGATAATAAAAGTACAAAGTTAAGTAATCAAAATATATGATGTGTTACAGTAAGAAGTTTAGTAATCAAAATATATAATGTGTTACATTAAAAGTTTAGTAATCAAAATATATGATGTGTTACATTAAAAGTTTAGTAATCAAAATATATGATGTGTTACAATTTTAATTTCAAATTCAGCTTCGCTTGCAGTTTTTGTTGTGAGTCCCGATAACTATGTTGTTTTAAACTGGTATCGCGTTGCCACAAGGAAACGCATTCGAACAACTACATTTAGACAATTTCGTGCAAGATTGGTTCGAGTCTTCGGGCATCCTCGATAAGGATTCCCGATTGTCCGAACCAACCGAACAAAAAATATAATGCTGAAAGAGACCCGTCGATCTTAAGGAAGGCGTCTTCGGAGGTCCTTTCAGCAAGCCCTATTAAATTCTCCGAAGGTTTCAGATGCCTTCAAAGATGAAGGGTTCGTCTTCCGAAGTCCTGAAACCCGAGGAGAATATATTTTTTTTCAGAAGTCCTTTCCAACAATACTATGCTTTTTTTTTGTTCGTCGGCTCTTAGAACAACGGCTTCTTCGTTCCGTCTGTCATTCATTGTTCTCCTGAAAGCTCATCCTCATAGTTAAGCTAAAAATATATTTTAAAAGAAAACAAATTAATTTTGTTATTATCACATTTTTAAATTTCAATATATATCTTTCAATAAATTTCAACTTACATACACTTTGGTCTTGAACGAAAATTTGAAATTTTGTTTCCAAAGTCTAGAAAAAAAAGTCAAATCTTTGATCGTCAAAGTGGACACCTCTGATCCTGATTTGCATCACGGGGTCCGATAATTTGAATTTTTTTGATTCGATTAAGTGGTACTGGAAGAGAAATTTCTGGATTAAGATAAAAGTTTTTTTTTATATTTTTTTTATCCTCACTTTCAGAAAGAACCTAGTATTTAAGAAATCGTGGATTTTAGATTTTTTTTTACTTTTTTTAAACACATTTTCTAATTAAAATTTTTATTTTTCCTGTTTTGGTAATAAGAATTGCATATCATTTTTTATTTTTTTTATTTGTTTGTTTGAATTTAAATACATTATCCTTAAAGAATTTTGAAATTGAATTTTACTTAAATTCTTTTGGGATACTTACGATTCACTCACCTTTGTTTGGATTTACCTGGATTCTGATAATCCTCACTTCGAATTTCCTTAAAGTTTGTGTAGTATATTTTTTTTTTGAAAAAGTATTTCAAAAATAATCATTGTTTCGCGGCATTCATATATTTTTCTTGCCAAGATTAAGAGTTGCAAAGACCCAATTGAGAACGCGACTCGCGTGGTTAATTATGAGTAGTGGGCATAACCTATCAAGTGCAGAAGACAATATATATAATTTTAACCCTCAGAACGAAGCTGATTTCGAGGAATTCTACCGAAGGTTTCATACTACCATTGATAGGTTTAATTTAGACGCTTCATTTAGTTTTTCTGAAGAATTAAACTCTGTCATCTCCAATTCTACCTCTAACATGGCCGATCAAGAGGCAGGTCAGGACCATGACCATAATGCCGGTCAGCTTCCTGAAGGCCTAGAAAGAAACACTGAGAGGTGGGAAAATCAGGGTGAAAATAATGGTGATCCAAATGAGGATCTTCTCTCTAGGATGGAAAGAACTATGGTTCGATACCAAACTCGAATTTTTCAACAAATGAATGCGTTCATGGAGGATGTGTCGCAACGGCTTGAAAGTTTGCGCATACAGCCGCAACAAGCAAGCAACCATTCCCCATTAGAATTTCAAAGATCGAAAATGAACCAGTTTCCTCAACCAAGGAACTCAAACGGGTCTACTACGTTTGTTGCCTCAAGGCCTTGTAGGTTAGATCGATGGAATATCAAATACGATGGTTCCGAGAATATTTCCGATTTTTTACTAAAAATAGGCAGGATGCAATCGTCATCAGCGTATAGTGATGAACAGATTGCCGCCAACTTCCACATTTTGCTGGAAGGTAAGCCTAATAAGTGGTTTTGGCGTTTCGTCAAAAAAAATCCTAACGCGGATCTTGCAGCTATAAAAGTAGCTATAAAGAAAGAGTTTGGTAGGTTGGAGTCTGAAATAGATATATACATGAAATTAATGTGTCGAAAGCAGGGTGCAAAGGAATCCTTCGATGATTTTTACTCCTCCGTGTGTGGTTTAAACGACCGTCTGAAGGACTCTTTCGATGACAAAAAGCTTGTCGAAATTATCAGGGGCAACGCCAAAGAAAAATTGGGAGAGATTCTTCTGGCAGCTGAAATCAAAAATCTTGAACAGCTTCGGCAGAAGGCTCGTGAGGCGGAAAGATTTTTAAATAAGCGAACAGTTGGTCATCGATCTGTAAATGAGATTGCGGTAGAAAACGATTCTATCGATGAAAAATCGGAGATACATGAAGTCGCGGCAATGTATTCGTCAAGAAAGACGGTTTCAACAGCTAATTACATCTGTTGGAACTGTGATCAAAAAGGCCACGCCTATCACTTTTGTCCAGCGTCCACCAGAAATTTATTTTGTTTTCTATGTGGAGCAAAAGGTGTTAACACTATCCAATGTGGTAAACACCAAACGGGAAACTTTTCGAGGGACGAAGCGAGGAGTGGAGAGATTCGTTCCTCAAGGAATTCTCAGAACCACTCGCAAAATTAAACACCCCACATAAGACATGTAACTCTAATAAAACCGACGAAGATGCAATTCCGATTAAGATTTTAAAAAACGAAAAACCCAATGTCAATGTGAATGATTTTCATCCATATGTATCACATCAGCTGAAGTCTCTTCACGAGCGGAAACTAAATTATGAAAAGGTTAGGGCTAAAATTTTCGCAACCAACAATAAACCGATCAGTTCGCACATCCAAAAATGTCGTCATCGCTTTCGAAAGCGAAAAAAGTTCCGAAAGGAAATAATCGAAACCATTATATCCTCTGAGAAAGATGGCCGCCTATACGCTGAGGTTCTATTGAATGACGAGTCGGTTTTTGGACTCCTCGACAGCGGGGCTTCTATCTCAGTATTAGGAAAGGGTTGTTGGGAGTTGGTCCAAAAACTCGGAGTAAAAGTTTTAGCATACAATAATGTTGTACGGACAGCAGACGGTAATTCTCAGAATATTGAAGGGTATTGTCAAATAGAGACAAAGTATAACGGCTTAAGTAATACCCTGACATTTTATTTAATTCCAAATCTGATACAAAGACTATATCTCGGGATGAATTTTTGGCGTAGTTTCAATTTGTTGCCTCAAGTCAGCGAGTTAGCTGTAGATTTAAAAGCGGATGATAAGGAAGAAAATTTCAAAAGCGAAGCCGAATTGATTAAACTTACAGCAGAAGAATCCTTTCAATTGGAAAATGTAAAAAGACAATTTCCTAATTTTGTGGTGTTAGGGTTAGGAAAAACTGATCTCGGGTGCCACATTGTGGACACGGGAAACGCTAGCCCAATCAAATCCCGACACTACCCTCTGTCCCCTGTTCGGCAAGGGGAAGTTTATAAGGAGCTAGACAGGATGTTGGAACTAGGGGTGATTGAAGTCAGCAACTCTCCTTGGAGCTGTCCTGTCGTACTCGTCAGAAAACCTGGAAAAGTTCGTATTTGCCTTGATTTCCGAAAGGTTAACGAAGTCACTATTAAGGATGCGTATCCGCTGCCTCACGTCGAAGGTTTGCTAAGTCGTATAAAGGACACGCATTTTATCACGGGGATCGATTTGAAAGACGCTTACTGGCAAATTCCATTACATGAGAGTTCGAGGGAGAAAACTGCCTTTGCAGTTACTGGTAGACCTCTCTACCAATTCAAGGTAATGCCATTTGGTCTAAGTAACGCTGGTCAAACTCTTTGTCGAGTAATGGATTTCGAAAGTAGTCGTGAAGCATACTCAATGGGATGTTCATTCTCTTGCTCCCCCTGGCTTAAAACTGCCCCAATCGCGTAGTTGCTGGCATCAGTTTTCAACGTGTATGGCTGATCTTCTTGGGCTTGTTGCAAGATAGGTGCAGATGTGAGCAAAGTTCTGAGACTTTTGAATGCAGTCTTTTCTTCTTTAAGTTGTTCCTTTCTAATAGGTAAAAGTCTGTATAGGTTCGTGATTACCCGTATTTATTTTATGTTCTGCATATTGCGTAGGTTCTGTAAGGGAATCAAACAAGGATTCCTCAAGCAGTAGCAGTTCATTTAATTTGTTTTTTATCAAAGATTTCCTTATAAATCTGATAGTTTGGCTGAGCTGGGCATATGCGTTTCGCAGGAGTGAGACGATGTCTTCAAAGATTTTAGCTTCTTCCTTAACTCTTTGCCACCAAATACTAGCATTTTCTTCCAACAGTAAAGGGAATCTTTTGATAGCATCTTCATCTGTGATCCTTTCAACATCTTTATATACTTTGATGGTTGCAATAAATCCTTCCACTATACCAGCATCTCGTTCGCCTCGGAAGCGGGATGTGCAGTGGCTAAAACTTCCTTTTATAGGGTTTTGGGTTTGCATGGATTCGATAAAGGTTTTCAGCTGTTTGTCGGTGAAGTTAGCCATTTTTAATTAAGGTTGTGCCAATTATAGGGTTGACGCCAATTGTAAACGAGATAGATCTCCGTTTAGGTTTGCCAAATTTAGTTGGGCTTTAATTGTAGGGGTGCTAATTTTCTAGCTATACGTCAGTTGTAGACTAAATAACTCTTCTTTTAAGTTTGCCAAATCAAGTTGGGCGCCAATTGTAGAGGGAGCCCCACGTTGGGCGCCAATTGTAGAGGGAGCCCCACGTTGGGCGCCAATTGTAGAGGGTGAGTATGAGGTCTTATAGTGAGCTCAAGGGGTAGTCTGTTCGGGAACTCTGAAAAGAAGTGTCATTAACCTACACGCCGCTTTGCTTTAATCTCTGCCGCTTTCTGTGCTGTCCGAAGACTACAGCAGACGCTGAACAGGCAATGAAGCAAATGATTCAAATGGAGTTGTTGAGTCGGTTTAGCTTTCTCATAGATTGAAATAAAAAGACAAAGGTTTTCTTATAAAAGATTTAACAAATATTCAAGTTTAATTCAATGAAAATTATAGTTAACTTAACATGTAATGAAATAAACGTAAAGAAAAGATACAAACGTTGCCTAGGTGTGAGTGCTCTGAAGGCGGTGGAAGGGGTACCCGACTGTCGAACAGAACACTCAAACCCGAGCAGGGGTTTGAAATGAAAACCACAAGGAGAGAAAAAAGAAATCATTCAGGTGTGTGTGTGATGCAGGCGGTGGAAATGTAACCCGACCGTCGTACAACGCACTCAAACCCGAGTAGTGAAAGAAATAGTAGATCGTTCAGGTGTGGACGCTTTGAAGGCGGTGGAAGGGGTACCCGACCGTCGAACAAAGCGCTCAAACCTGAGAGAGAGATCAAAGAGAAAAGGAATTCATTCAAGTGTGGGCACTTTGAAGGCGGTGGAAGGGGTACCCGACCGTCGAACGAAGTGCTCAAACTTGAGTAGGAGGAAGCTAAAGATGATTCGAGTGTGAGCGTTCAGAAGGCGGTGGAAGGGGTACCCGACCGTCGAAAAGAACACTCACACTCGAGTATAACTAAAACTCCACGTCCGATATTCCTACAGAGGACGGTGGAAAGGACCCGACCGTCGCTAAGCAGATACCAAGCGTGAATGAAAATATTCTGAACTGATCTCTCCTTTTATACGATTCTGAGTGAGCTTTTTTACTTGTGGAATCCATTTGTGGAATGTATAAAAGAAAGCTTTTTTATATAATAGAGCTTTTGTCTTGGCGTTGCCACCTTTTGTTATATAATGTTCTTATTACAAAATATAATAAATAATGATTGATATGAATATAATAAAATTAATTATAACAAAAGTAATGATAATAAAAGTACAAAGTTAAGTAATCAAAATATATGATGTGTTACAGTAAGAAGTTTAGTAATCAAAATATATAATGTGTTACATTAAAAGTTTAGTAATCAAAATATATGATGTGTTACATTAAAAGTTTAGTAATCAAAATATATGATGTGTTACAATTTTAATTTCAAATTCAGCTTCGCTTGCAGTTTTTGTTGTGAGTCCCGATAACTATGTTGTTTTAAACTGGTATCGCGTTGCCACAAGGAAACGCATTCGAACAACTACATTTAGACAATTTCGTGCAAGATTGGTTCGAGTCTTCGGGCATCCTCGATAAGGATTCCCGATTGTCCGAACCAACCGAACAAAAAATATAATGCTGAAAGAGACCCGTCGATCTTAAGGAAGGCGTCTTCGGAGGTCCTTTCAGCAAGCCCTATTAAATTCTCCGAAGGTTTCAGATGCCTTCAAAGATGAAGGGTTCGTCTTCCGAAGTCCTGAAACCCGAGGAGAATATATTTTTTTTCAGAAGTCCTTTCCAACAATACTATGCTTTTTTTTTGTTCGTCGGCTCTTAGAACAACGGCTTCTTCGTTCCGTCTGTCATTCATTGTTCTCCTGAAAGCTCATCCTCATAGTTAAGCTAAAAATATATTTTAAAAGAAAACAAATTAATTTTGTTATTATCACATTTTTAAATTTCAATATATATCTTTCAATAAATTTCAACTTACATACACTTTGGTCTTGAACGAAAATTTGAAATTTTGTTTCCAAAGTCTAGAAAAAAAAGTCAAATCTTTGATCGTCAAAGTGGACACCTCTGATCCTGATTTGCATCACGGGGTCCGATAATTTGAATTTTTTTGATTCGATTAAGTGGTACTGGAAGAGAAATTTCTGGATTAAGATAAAAGTTTTTTTTTATATTTTTTTTATCCTCACTTTCAGAAAGAACCTAGTATTTAAGAAATCGTGGATTTTAGATTTTTTTTTACTTTTTTTAAACACATTTTCTAATTAAAATTTTTATTTTTCCTGTTTTGGTAATAAGAATTGCATATCATTTTTTATTTTTTTTATTTGTTTGTTTGAATTTAAATACATTATCCTTAAAGAATTTTGAAATTGAATTTTACTTAAATTCTTTTGGGATACTTACGATTCACTCACCTTTGTTTGGATTTACCTGGATTCTGATAATCCTCACTTCGAATTTCCTTAAAGTTTGTGTAGTATATTTTTTTTTTGAAAAAGTATTTCAAAAATAATCATTGTTTCGCGGCATTCATATATTTTTCTTGCCAAGATTAAGAGTTGCAAAGACCCAATTGAGAACGCGACTCGCGTGGTTAATTATGAGTAGTGGGCATAACCTATCAAGTGCAGAAGACAATATATATAATTTTAACCCTCAGAACGAAGCTGATTTCGAGGAATTCTACCGAAGGTTTCATACTACCATTGATAGGTTTAATTTAGACGCTTCATTTAGTTTTTCTGAAGAATTAAACTCTGTCATCTCCAATTCTACCTCTAACATGGCCGATCAAGAGGCAGGTCAGGACCATGACCATAATGCCGGTCAGCTTCCTGAAGGCCTAGAAAGAAACGCTGAGAGGTGGGAAAATCAGGGTGAAAATAATGGTGATCCAAATGAGGATCTTCTCTCTAGGATGGAAAGAACTATGGTTCGATACCAAACTCGAATTTTTCAACAAATGAATGCGTTCATGGAGGATGTGTCGCAACGGCTTGAAAGTTTGCGCATACAGCCGCAACAAGCAAGCAACCATTCCCCATTAGAATTTCAAAGATCGAAAATGAACCAGTTTCCTCAACCAAGGAACTCAAACGGGTCTACTACGTTTGTTGCCTCAAGGCCTTGTAGGTTAGATCGATGGAATATCAAATACGATGGTTCCGAGAATATTTCCGATTTTTTACTAAAAATAGGCAGGATGCAATCGTCATCAGCGTATAGTGATGAACAGATTGCCGCCAACTTCCACATTTTGCTGGAAGGTAAGCCTAATAAGTGGTTTTGGCGTTTCGTCAAAAAAAATCCTAACGCGGATCTTGCAGCTATAAAAGTAGCTATAAAGAAAGAGTTTGGTAGGTTGGAGTCTGAAATAGATATATACATGAAATTAATGTGTCGAAAGCAGGGTGCAAAGGAATCCTTCGATGATTTTTACTCCTCCGTGTGTGGTTTAAACGACCGTCTGAAGGACTCTTTCGATGACAAAAAGCTTGTCGAAATTATCAGGGGCAACGCCAAAGAAAAATTGGGAGAGATTCTTCTGGCAGCTGAAATCAAAAATCTTGAACAGCTTCGGCAGAAGGCTCGTGAGGCGGAAAGATTTTTAAATAAGCGAACAGTTGGTCATCGATCTGTAAATGAGATTGCGGTAGAAAACGATTCTATCGATGAAAAATCGGAGATACATGAAGTCGCGGCAATGTATTCGTCAAGAAAGACGGTTTCAACAGCTAATTACATCTGTTGGAACTGTGATCAAAAAGGCCACGCCTATCACTTTTGTCCAGCGTCCACCAGAAATTTATTTTGTTTTCTATGTGGAGCAAAAGGTGTTAACACTATCCAATGTGGTAAACACCAAACGGGAAACTTTTCGAGGGACGAAGCGAGGAGTGGAGAGATTCGTTCCTCAAGGAATTCTCAGAACCACTCGCAAAATTAAACACCCCACATAAGACATGTAACTCTAATAAAACCGACGAAGATGCAATTCCGATTAAGATTTTAAAAAACGAAAAACCCAATGTCAATGTGAATGATTTTCATCCATATGTATCACATCAGCTGAAGTCTCTTCACGAGCGGAAACTAAATTATGAAAAGGTTAGGGCTAAAATTTTCGCAACCAACAATAAACCGATCAGTTCGCACATCCAAAAATGTCGTCATCGCTTTCGAAAGCGAAAAAAGTTCCGAAAGGAAATAATCGAAACCATTATATCCTCTGAGAAAGATGGCCGCCTATACGCTGAGGTTCTATTGAATGACGAGTCGGTTTTTGGACTCCTCGACAGCGGGGCTTCTATCTCAGTATTAGGAAAGGGTTGTTGGGAGTTGGTCCAAAAACTCGGAGTAAAAGTTTTAGCATACAATAATGTTGTACGGACAGCAGACGGTAATTCTCAGAATATTGAAGGGTATTGTCAAATAGAGACAAAGTATAACGGCTTAAGTAATACCCTGACATTTTATTTAATTCCAAATCTGATACAAAGACTATATCTCGGGATGAATTTTTGGCGTAGTTTCAATTTGTTGCCTCAAGTCAGCGAGTTAGCTGTAGATTTAAAAGCGGATGATAAGGAAGAAAATTTCAAAAGCGAAGCCGAATTGATTAAACTTACAGCAGAAGAATCCTTTCAATTGGAAAATGTAAAAAGACAATTTCCTAATTTTGTGGTGTTAGGGTTAGGAAAAACTGATCTCGGGTGCCACATTGTGGACACGGGAAACGCTAGCCCAATCAAATCCCGACACTACCCTCTGTCCCCTGTTCGGCAAGGGGAAGTTTATAAGGAGCTAGACAGGATGTTGGAACTAGGGGTGATTGAAGTCAGCAACTCTCCTTGGAGCTGTCCTGTCGTACTCGTCAGAAAACCTGGAAAAGTTCGTATTTGCCTTGATTTCCGAAAGGTTAACGAAGTCACTATTAAGGATGCGTATCCGCTGCCTCACGTCGAAGGTTTGCTAAGTCGTATAAAGGACACGCATTTTATCACGGGGATCGATTTGAAAGACGCTTACTGGCAAATTCCATTACATGAGAGTTCGAGGGAGAAAACTGCCTTTGCAGTTACTGGTAGACCTCTCTACCAATTCAAGGTAATGCCATTTGGCCTAAGTAACGCTGGTCAAACTCTTTGTCGAGTAATGGATAAGTTCATTCCGAGTCATCTCCGTGATAATGTGTTTGTGTATTTAGACGACTTATATGTACTTCTACCTTTGAGGAGCATATACTCATCCTTAAAGAAGTGGCAAGTTGCCTTCGTCACGCTAACCTGACCATTAATCTGGAAAAGAGTAAATTCTGTATGAAGGAAATTAAATTTCTTGGATTTGTTGTAGGTCAAGGAAATTTGAAAACCAACCCGGATAAGATAGAGGCTATGGTCAATTTCCCTGTTCCAACAACGGTTAGGCAGATAAGGAGATTCTTGGGTCTAACGGGTTGGTATAGGAGGTTCATCCGGAACTATGCCGATCTAGCTGCTCCTTTGACCAATTGTCTTCAGAAGAAATCCAAATTTGAACTAACGCCTGAAGCAATGGAAGCTTTCGAGCAGCTCAAAACTGCCCTTTCGTCGGCTCCTGTATTATCCGAACCTAATTTCTCCAAACCATTCATGATTCAATGTGACGCGTCGTCTGAGGGAGTAGGGGGTGTCCTCTTTCAAGTGGATGAGGATGGTAACGAAAAACCCATTGCCTTCATGTCCAAAAAACTTAATAAGTCCCAGAAAAATTACACCGTCACCGAGCAAGAATGCCTTGCAGCGGTGCTGAGCGTCCGAAAATTCCGAGCCTACGTTGACGGACTACCCTTTACGATTATAACTGATCATTCGAGCCTTAAATGGCTCATGTCAATGAAAGAGTTGTCAGGCAGACTAGCCAGATGGAGTTTAGAACTCCAAGGTTATAATTTCTCCATCCAGCATCGTAAGGGGTCGCTTAACGTAGTTCCCGATTGCCTTTCTCGGATAAACATGGACGAAATTGCCTCGAGTGGCAACGCTGGTGACGGTGGAATTCGGGGGGATTCTTCGATATGCAAATGGGGTGAGATCGATTTGGATTCAACCGATTTCGATTCCGATTCATACACCCACTTGAGAGAGAACATTGTCCGAAACCAGTCAAATCTACCAGATGTCATTGTTTCTGGGAAATACGTCTATCGAAGAGTTCGATTTAGAGAAGGGAATGTAGACGAAGAAGACTCACTTTGGCGACTGTGGTTACCAGACAGTCTGACATTGAAGTGTATTGAATTGAGTCATAACAGTAAACTTAGTTGTCACAGTGGTTTTGACAAAACCTACTCCCGCATAGCAGCCAAATATTACTGGCCTAAAATGGCTAAAGATGTAAGAGTTTACGTCAAGAACTGTGAGGTTTGTAAGATGGTAAAAGCTCCAAATGAGACTCTTCGTCCACCAATAGTGAGTCAAACAAAAACCGAGAGACCAATGCAACGAATATACATAGATTTTTTAGGTCCCTATCCGCGTACCAAAAGCGGTAATGTGTACGTATTCATTGTGGTGGATCATTTCACCAAATTTATGTTTTTTAAGGCTTTACCGAAAGCCGCTTCGAAACGGGTGATTCAATACCTTGAATCTGAAATTTTTCACACTTTCGGGACCCCTGAACAAATTCATTCCGACAACGGCCGTCAGTTTGTGTCCAAGGATTTCAGGAAATTTCTGGACGAGTACGGGGTTAAGCATGTGCGTACAGCGGTGCATGCACCGCAGGCCAACATTTCGGAGAGGGTAAATCGAAGTCTACTTAGCAAACTAAGAATTGTGATTTCGAAGCAACAGAACGACTGGGACATCCATCTGTCCAGTATAGCCTGTGCGTTGCGTTCCGATATACACGACTCTCTAAAATGTCAGCCCTACTTCGCTATGTTCGGTCAGAACATGGTCACTCATGGGTCAACATATGCACTGCTTAGAAAAATTAACGCTTTACCCGATCCTGAAATGGTGGTCACACCCCGCGCACTGAAATTTACCTTGGCACGACAGAAGTTGTCGTTGACAGGGCATACGTTAAGTCAAGAGATACATATAATAAACGTACAAGAAACGTAACTTACCAGGAAGGACAAGAAGTGTTCCACCGTAACTTCGCTCAAAGCAATTTCGTAAATCCCGCATTAAAAGAGTGGTAGGAAATTGTATGTACGAATTGGAATCACGGTCCGGTAAACCCCTTGGCGTTTTCCATGCTAAGGACATACGGCAATAAAAGCTAGAAAGAAATTATAACATCTCACAAAGCATCGAATTTTGTTTTGAAAAATTATAAATGTACTTATCTGACGATTTTTAAATCAAGTGCCCGTCTAGCATAAGTGGGTTCGCGTCCCACGTTGATTGTAAATGACAATATCCTATTATTCGGTTGCCTATTTATATTTCCTGACGAACAATATACCGGACCGACACATAATATTAACGATATTCGCACCATAGGACAAATTAGGACACTTTTTATTTATTAAAAATTTCACGAAAAACTGACCATCATAACAACATTGAAGACGAAGAGAATTACCTCTGAATATATTAAATGTGATACACTTGACACTAGAATAATTGACTTCCACGTATTTATTTCCACAAAATGACACTCGTCCTATTTATTTTATTTATTCACACTTTTAAATGCGATTCACCTATTTCTATTAAACGATTTAAAACGAAATACCTTCCCGACGATACTTAATGCAAGTGAAAAATCCCGACGGAAAATTGCAATATTTTGTATGTTTTTTTTGTGTTGTTGACGTTTGGGGTTGACGACCTCCTTTTTTTCGATTTCCGAATACCGATAGATTTAAGAAAAGCCAAAAGGATGTGCCGTTGTCTTATTTACAAATAATTAAATGAGCCAAGTCGAGGCTTATATGACTTTCCCTTTCGCACATCAACGATCCCGTTTTGCTTTTTTTGTGTTCACCGTTTTCATTGAAAATTTCAATAGACCTTATTTTTTTTATAACTTTTCATAAATTAACACAAATAACTCAATCACCTGAAATAACACTGAATTGCATTTTGACGAACGAACTTCACAGGAATTGCATTTTAAAACACGGCAACAATTTGCATTCAATTACTCTCCGAACTAAACACCAAGATTTGTGGTGTATTATGGTCTACCGCCCGCACGATTTCCCTACTGCCGGAGTCGTATACGTGGGTTCGTTTGCATATTTCTGACAACGTTTTTATCAGAAAAAAGCAAAGCCCTGTAACCGAATTACACTTTTTGAGTTTTCTTGTTTAAAAGAATTGCGGCACGAATAAAAATGAATATCAATAACAACGACGACGACGACATTATGTTTGTTTTGAAAATTCTCGACGAACTGATCTGTCAGAATGATAGGAGGGAAATTGGAGAATGATGGGAAATTTAGATTTTAGAACAGAGAAAAGCCTTTTTAGGGATATTCCTCGGGGGTTTGTTCGCAAAATAGAGTCGAGGAGCGGGACAAATAGAGAGGGAGATTTTCGATCTGGCGAGAGAATAAGACTCGAATCCGATATCTCACGATCGAACGGTAGGAAAGAGTTTGCTGAATCTTCTCCGGTATGAATGCACTAAATGGATAGGTTGGGTAAGAGGTTTGAAAGTGAAAGTCTTTCTTTTCAAAGAAAACCTTCAAAGATACCACAAGGGCATTCAACACCGGTATTGTAAGACGGTTAGCGAAAACTAAAATTTGAAAATCGTTTGAAGGTCACTTCAGACATTGCATTTTTTTATATCGAAAGTGAATTCATTAAAATATACATACCCAAAAGGGGAGCAAAGTGAACGAGGAAATAAGGGAATATCAGGATAAATCCAGGTATTTTGTAGTTTTCTTTTTTTATTAAAATTAAATCTTTGTGGCAAATTTGCATATGTATATGTATACATATATAATTATACGTTATGACGTACGGGACATGAATCCGTACGTATGTGTACATATATATATGCATCTTTTGCACATCAAGGACAATATGGTGAAAGTGAGTGACATGAGTTTATCTATCAATCCAGGAATTTCAAAGAAACTCCCACTTTTCCGACTGAAGAGGCACAGGTGCTCAGCAAAGTGGGAAAGTATACGTTGACACATTAGGAAATTCCAAGTGCTCAACTTTCGCCCTAAAATCATAAAGTGCATAATCTAATTGAATTTGTAATAATACGCTAAATCAACAAGTACGAGAATCAAACTAAATTTCAAGTTAAGGCGAAAGAAAACATAATTACAAAAAAAGTAAAGCTGACTCCAAACGAGACTATTAGCAGCAGTGGCCACTTCTACGAATAGGGGTAAGTTTGTTTGAGTATAATTTACATATATATACATATACACTATATTTTATTTGAAATTTATTTTGTGAACTCGAACTGTCGCGATTAAGAACCAAGTGAAAACGTTATCACAAGATAAGGAATAGAATTTCCTTCTACTTGCGCGAGAGCTAAAAAAGCTAATCGAAAACGTATAGTGTTGAGATAGATTTTCTTTTTTTATCGCATGATTGCCAACTAATTTAAAATACCTAATAAATACCTTGCTTGTATATACTTTTCATACATTCTTTTTTTTGTTTCAATCATAAATAATTTAAATAAGGTCATAAAAATAAATACCAGAGTAGCATACTTTAAATCAAAATATCATTTGGGATTACCTATTATATTAGTATTAGTATTGAATTAAAAATTATATTTATATATACCCATTAAAATCAATTTTGTGTCATGAAGATGAACCATCTTTGTATAATTCAATGAACTTTATAAGAGTTACTAGCACAATGTGCCGGAACTAATTTCTTAATATTTAGGATGAGGGTGAGGAACTAAGGAGAGGACATAGGATGACAGAAAGGTAAGAAGAAGCCTGGAAAAGGGGTTGCTCTGGCGAGAGTAGCAACCGAGGTAGGGAGGGTAGAGGAAATTTACTCGCGCGTCGTTCTACATCTTGACGCAGGCTGGTTTTTTTTTTGTAAACTCCTTAAAGGTTCAAGATCCCACGGCCGAGCTAGCCTAAGGGAATAGTTCCAGCCAACCGAACCAAGGCAAAATAGGAGGTTACAACTCTTTCAACCATTCCTTCATTTAATTTCATTATAAGGTCTTTGCTCAACTTGAATTTGTCCGGTGGAATATTTCTTGTTTACTCGGTAACAATAGAAAGAATAATAAAGCAACGCCAAGAAACAAAGAAAGGCAAGAAAGAGAAACGTCAAAAACAATCCAAGAATCCTGAACCCAGAACTCTGCGGGTTGAGACTTTTTAAAGTATTTCTATTTCACCTACTTTCTCTTTCGCACTTATTTGCGTCTTTCCAAAAAAGTCTGAGTGTAATAACACACAATGCTAAAAGCATTCGATGTAAATTAATCGAAGTTTTTGCTTTTCTAAGCAAGGACAAAGAAGATATATAGCCTTTCCACGCCAAACCGAAAACCCGGTTTTCGGCGAAAAGTTTTCGAAAACTCATAAAGTGTTCACACCGAGTATTTACAAGTTTTCGTTTGACATTTCCATTATTTTGATACTAATTGTCAAATTTTGTATAAATAGTATATTTTTAATTTAAAAATTTATTGGTTTTCGAATAATTTGTGAAATAAAATGAATTCTCGCCAAATTGGTTTGATTTCCATATATACAAAGAAAATGGAACAAAGTATGAAGTTCTTGCTCAACTTCATATCATTACCTCAAGGCTCTACCATGACCAGAAAACGTCAGCGTTTTATTTTGAAAATGTTGAAAATGAAAAAAAAAATAAGAGTATGATTGATGCAATTGAGAATCATCATCGACAAAGAAGTAAATATTTTAACGTCCACCATCAACACGTTTCACTTTCATTCGAAACAAAACTGAAATCCAAACAATTTCAATGAATTTCAATATTATTTCGAGTGAAAGTAAAATATAGATCCTGGCCGATGTAAAATTATTTATGTATGTAGGACGTAGGTATGCACTTACTTATATTTCGTTGTGAGGTTGTGCAGCTTCATCTTCACTTCGTCGGGAGTGTTTTCCACTAGCCGACCCTCACATGCTACCGACATTTCCTTGTAAATGTGTAGATTTTTTCTTGCACCACGCAATCCCGGCTCCTTGTCGGCCCGTAACTCCAGGAGGAGTTCCTCGTCGGAAATGGACCACAACTTTCTTGGTTTGTTCTTTTTCTTTGTTTTTTCTTCCATTTTCTAGAAAGAAAAAGTACAATTATTTATTATGTTTTAATGATTGATAAAAAAATATTACCTACCAGTTAAATAACCATAACCAAATAACAATAGTTTGGAATTAAAACTGTAAATTTTTCTCCTGAGTCTGCTGTCAGATGTTTTTTTTTATGTCTGATTGATATTTGAATGTTTTCATTTCATTTCAATAAGCTTTGAATTTTTCATTAGGTGAGTTTGTTTACTTCATCTGTCAATTTCAACTGGTTTTCGAGAGGTTTTATCAAAAACTTGTTGAAAACGAAAACTTGTGGGTTACGAAAAATGCATGGGAAAACTTGTGTTTTCGGTATAGGTTTCCGACGAAAACCTATTTTCTCGCGAAAACCGAGTTTTCGGTTCGGTGTAGAAAGGCTAATAGGATTAATATCCGAAACTTGGCTCAATTCTAATGATAGGCTATCAAATACTGATTATTTTTGTTATGGATAAGATAGAGATGAGAGAAGGGGCGGTGGTGCTGCCATTGTAGTTAAAAAAAGTATTCGGCATAAAGTAATTCCAATTATAAATATCAAATCAATTCAAAACATAGGTATTGAAATTCCATTCTCTAATGTTCCACATTCAAAATATTTGCTGCATATGCCTTATGCATAACCTTTGGTTTTCATGTCCAGGAAATAATAAAAAAGATTAACTTAGCAATTAAAATACTCTACACATTTATCAATCGAAAATCTTGGTTGAGTAAAGAAAATAGTTGCCGACTGCACCTCGTCGTGAGCGCATGCGTGGAATAGTGGTCCATTGATTCTCCGTGTTGTTTACCCCTTTTATTTTTATTAACTCAGTTCCATAGCAGTTACCCAACAAAAAAAAATTAAATTAAAAAAAAATAAATATCAATAACTAACGTGCCGCGAGTGCAATCAAAAAAATACCAACCAAAAAAAATAGTGCAATCAAAATAATCTTCAAATTAATACCTACCTAACAATAGAAAAAAAATATCAACTGTGTACCCACTACCCATATAATTAATAATAAAACAACACAGCGAGTTCCCAATGTGCTCCCCGCCTTCCCCACTCTCTCCATTCTAACTTCTCTCACAGTTACTTGCATAGCTGCTGCGCGCACTGTCTGCTAAATCACGCAGTGTAGCAAAAGACTATGTAAGTAATGCAAGATAAATTGCGGTTAAATTTTTTGTTGATGTACAGGAGCGGATCAGTGTGATTACCATTAAGGCATAACACTAATGGATAATTGCAACTGTGAAGTTTTTTTGTAATCAAAAAAAAATTGTCTGCATAGTTAACTGTCTTGCTTTGGTTTTTTTTGTGTTTTTGTGTATTGTGATGGCTGGTAAGTTTTGTGTCGAATATAGCAACATTCGGGGGCTAAGAAAAAATTTGTGTTCTGTATACGTCCATACTGTTTTAAACAGGCCAGCTGTTCTGGCACTAAGTGAAACCCAGGTTGGCGAAAACACCGATCATACGGAGTTTAACCTTCATGGTTATAGCTTAGTGCCATTATTCTTTTCTCACCATGGTCTAGCCGTTTACGTCCGTAATGATGTTGCCTACCAGCTTCTGCCACAGTATGGCCAATGTATTAATACAAATTTTAACTATATATGGTTCAAATTTACTGTTCAAAGGCGCATCATTCATACTTGTTTTATTTATCGCAGCCCAAGTTTGGATAGTAATTCGACTTCAAACGAATTCGATGCACTGTCCGACTCTATCCAGAGAATTGTATCCCATTTTCCGCACAGTGAGATCGTTGTTACGGGCGATTTCAATGTACACAATTTTTCGTGGCTGCGCTATTCGGGTCAGACAACATCCGAAGGAAGGTATGTCGAGATTTTTGCTGAGTTAAACCACCTGACTCAGTTAGTTGACGAGCCAACTCGGATTCCTGACGTTACAGGTCAATCCGCCAACACTCTAGACTTGTTTCTTACTTCTGATCCTAATAAATATACTGTCAGTGTATTATCGCCTCTAGGCACATCAGACCATTGTGTCATATCTGCAAATTTCTCATGCCAAAAAACGCCAGTTAAAGTTAAAACCCCTACGAGAACCGTTTGGCAATATGAGAAAGCCAACTGGGACGGTCTCAATGAATTCTTCAGGAACTTTAACTGGTCACTATGCTTCCTCGATAGTGACGTGGATTCCAGTGCAGATATGATTACAAACTTAATTCTTTGTGGAATGAGAAATTTGATCCCGAATAGGGTAAAATCTATCAAACCCAAAGAAAACTCATGGTTTGATTCGAGCTGTAAAGAGGTTATTAGGATCAAAAATGTAAGTTTCCGGAATTACAAAGCCAACCCAACTGAGGAAAACCGGAATAAGTTCAAACAAGCTAGAAAGACCTGTAACGGACATATACGACGCATTAAATTTTTGCATGACCAGAAATTACGGCAAAAAATACTACAATGTCCCAGTGGTAGTAAAAATTTCTGGTCATTTGTAAAAAATGTGCGTAACACTACGTCATCGTCAGTTCCTACGCTCGTTTTCAATGACACTCCCTATGTAAGCTCGATTGATAAAGCCAATTTGCTTGCAGCACAGTTTGCTGTTAATTCGATGCTGCCAGTGAGTGACATGACTCCGCCTGTACTTGAAAGCGTAAACGATTCTATGGGACGAATCTTCTTTCGCACTCGTTCAGTTACTAAAGTACTTAAAAATCTTGACATTCACAAATCCGCTGGCCCGGATAGTATCCCCGCTATTGTTCTGAAGAGGTGTTCTTCAACGTTGGCAAAACCACTGCGTAAGCTTTTCCATCTGTCCTATTCTACAGGTCTCTTTCCGAGTGGATGGAAAACTGCATTTGTCCAGCCTGTCCCTAAAAAAGGCGAATCCTCCACACCATCTAACTATCGTCCAATTGCACTTACTTCCCTTCTTTCCAAGGTCATGGAAACACTGATCAATTTTCAGCTTAAGAAATATCTTGAAGAACGGAAGCTTCTTAATGACCGGCAGTATGGCTTTCGTTGCAATAGGTCCACTGGTGATCTCATGGTTTATCTCACCGAACAGTGGAACAAATCTTTACATCGTTTTGGAGAAAGTAAGATTATTGCACTTGATATTTCAAAAGCATTTGATAGAGTTTGGCATCAAGCTCTCTTATCGAAAATGCGTGCATTTGGTATTGATGAATCCCTTCTTCGTTGGGTTAGAAATTACCTTTCAGACCGTTCAATTCAAGTAGTATTGGACGGGTTCAAATCTGATATTCACAAAATAAACGCTGGTGTGCCCCAGGGCTCCGTTTTGTCTCCGACGCTGTTCCTTATTTTTATAAATGATCTTTTGTCTGAAACTTCTAACCCACTAAATTGTTTCGCGGATGACAGTACCCTCAGCTTTTCATATTCGTTTTTAGATTCTCATCCTTGTCCTTCGGATGTGGAACTTCAACGGCAGCGTATGATAAGCTCATTAAATTCTGATCTCGACAGCATTGTACAATGGGGAATCAAAAACCGTGTAGAATTTAATGCTTCGAAAACTCAATGCTGTCTACTGTCACAAAAGCGTAACCCTCCCCCAATGCCACTATCCATGAGTGGTACTTGCATTGAGGAGACTGAACAGCTATCAGTCTTAGGTATGTGCATTACAAACCACTTATTGTGGAGTGATCACATATTTGACATCGCCAAAAATGCTGCTAAGTGTTTAGGTTTTCTCCGACGATGCAAGAAGTTTTTTACCCCTTCTGATCTGGCTATAATTTATAAAGCCTATATTCGTCCAAAACTTGAGTACAATTCCCATATTTGGGCAGGTGCTCCTATAACCCACTTGAGTCTCTTGGACAGAATTCAAAAGAGAGCTCAAAAAATGATAGGTGACCGTTGTCTAACTGAAACTTTTGCATCTCTCGAGCACCGTCGCAAGGTTTCATGTCTCTCATTATTTTATCGCTACTTCCATAAGCAATGCTCTAATGAAATAGCCAGCTGCATTCCTCCCCTCAAACGATTCAACCGTAATACTCGTTCTTTTAGGAATGCCCATCAGTTTACCCTTGAGCCCAATTTCGGACGTACTATTAAGTACAGAGATTCTTTTTTTAGTCGCACTACACGAATGTGGAATGCTTTACCAGACTCAATATTTCCCACTCATTACAATGTGCAAGCATTCAAAACCAATGTGCACCGGTATCTCCTTTCAAATCCTATCCTTCCTTCCTAATTACTCGCACTGTGTATAATCATTATAAGGGTATTCATATCCCCTTGAGTGCGCGTACAATAAAAAAAAAAAAAAAAAAAAAAAAAAAAAAAAAAATAAACTTTTAATTTACAAAGCTATATTTCAGGCAATAATGTTTTATGGTTCACCAGCATGGGGTAGTTGTGCAATCAGTCATATTCGTAGGTTACAAATATCGCTAAATAAAATTTTGAAAATTATGTATAATCTTCCCTGGTATTTTTCAACTTCTGAATTACATGAATTAACTAATATAGAAATGGTATCTAGTCGAATTGCTAAACTTAAGGAAAAATATAACATTTCTTGCATGTCTTCTGACAATGCCTTGGTATCAGATCTAGCGTCATAGATTTAGCACTTTAGTTATTTATTAACTCTTCTATTCCGTATATGCATATTTGTATTTATGAAATTACTTATTTATTTATTTATTTATTTATTTATCTAACTCAATGTATTTATTTATTTATTATTTAATTTTATTTTATTTATTCATTTACTTATTTATTTATTTGTTTATTTATTTATATATATATTTGTTTATTTAATTATTTATTTATTTATTTATATTTACTTATTTATTTATTTATTTATTTATCTATATTTACTTATTTATTATTATTTATTTAATTACTATTTAATTTATGTAATTATTCATTTTTGCTGGTTTTGTTTATTATTTATCTGTACATTTGCATTGTCATTACTGTTATTTATTGATCAATTTTCTTTTTCGTTTGATTACTATTTAAGATTTCTGTTTTTGTTTTCTCTCTCAATTTAAGACTGATTGATCACTATTATAATGTACTTATTATATGTAAAAATTATAATGTAAAAGGCATTGTTAGATGATTTATTTGTGTGTAACCCCTTCTCTCATTTTTCTTATAACACGCTTTATTATTGTTATTATTTATCTTTTTTGTTTTTTATTTAATGAAGGTTTTTAATCGTAGCTTTTCATTCAATTATATTCGTATTTGTAAAAAAATACTTATCAAAAAAACTCATTACTTGGCAGTAGTAAGATAGCGTATGTGCCTGGTTACACGAGCGCAGAAAAGAATTAATTCACGAAAAAGAACGGATGATTTTTAGAAAAAGGAAAGGGATGGAAAAAAATGCCAAGTTTCGTCTTTTTCCTCATTTTCAGATATGAGTTTTGCGTTAAAAATCATGTTTATTTCTCAAAACGTTCTCCTTTTGTCAGACATTTTCATTTCTATTTGCCGGCGAAGTAGAATGTATACAACAAATTTCCCTTTGTTTTGCTCGTGCTGTACCTGCGGCTGAGTATCCAATGAAGTTTTTTGTGTTTTAATTTCCGACTGTTCCTCTATTTCTTGCATGTCCACTTAATTTTTTTTTCTGTGTGTATTCACAAAAGTAATTTTTTTTTGCGCTCGTGTAACCAGGCACTTTCTCAATCTCTGTAAATTGTGCAATATAGGTAAGAAAGAAATGTGATATTTTGGCTACAATAAAAACTATTACTATTGTGCCTGGTTACACGAGCGCAAAAAAGAATTAATTCACGAAAGAGAACGGATGATTTTTAGAAAGAAGGAAAGGGATGAAAAAAATGCCAAGTTTCGTCTTTTTCCTCATTTTCAGATATGAGTTTTGCGTTTGTTTTGCTCGTGCTGTACTTGCGGCTGAGTATCCAACGAAGTTTTTTGTGTTTTAATTTCCGACTGTTCCTCTATTTCTTGCATACCCACTTAATTTTTTTCTGTGTGTATCCACAAAAGTAATTCTTTTTTGCGCTCGTGTAACCAGGCACATTACTATGAAAAAAAAAAATCGTTGACATAAATCTCTTCACGAACCATTGTAGCTGCTACTTGGTTCTTAGAACTGACCTCTGCAAACTTCTGCAACGTTCTTATCGCGAGATATGGAGCTACTGATGTTCTAAAGGTAATCGTTTTAGGTCTGTTTGAAAGGGTCTTCAGAATTCTTTATTCATGGTATAAGCTGATAATTTTTGTCCTGTTCAGATATCAAAATCTTTCGATATGAACTGTGATAGTTTATTAATGCAACACCCAACGTACAATGATGTCGCAGATATTCTGTTGAAGTGAAGGACCCAACATCGTTTAAAAAAACTGCAATAGATGTTTTAAAGGATGCGTCAAACACCACCCTGAGTTTCGTGGTTGAACTGTTCTCTTCAATGACAGTATGATGTGGCAGGAAGTAATGCTGATTTTCCTGTTGAATTCGCTCCTATGACCCAATAAGATTTATTCTTCGATGCATGATGAGTGTTGCTCTTGGAGTTTTCGATTAACATCAAGACGTCACTTTAAACCTTTGAATTGTCTTAAAGCACCTTGATAGGAATCAAAAACCGGACGAAAGTTTCCTTTGATAGCGTTCATCAATTGTGCATTCAATTTTGCCGATGAACTGCTTTCCACATTCTATATCGTCCGCTTTTTGGAATGGCTTAAAATTCGTCTCCTCATTGTATACATATATATTTGAATAGTACTATCACGAAGAGGAACGAACGGTATGACGCCTGCTGGTAGGAGGCTAAAAGAATTTGGAATATAATTAAAATCTACATACATATGTGGAATGTATAATAAGCGAGAATTTGAAAATTGAGAGCATAAATAAAGAAAAGAAAATAGAGAAGAAAGCATACAAATTTAGCGAGAGTTTGAGGCAGACAATGGGAAAACATTATTTTTATTATTTTGTATTTATTTTCTGTATAATAATCTTGTTTTGCTTGTTAGGGAATGCAGAAAATTTATAAAAAAACGCTTCAAGGCGAAAAATATATCGTAGGAGAAAATGTAAGTATAGCACTTTTATAATGTGGGACAGTTAAAGAAATTTGGGGACATTATTTTAAAGCATACAGTTTCAATGCGTATGCATCCCAGAATTTATTTAAGTGTGGTGTTATAACCATATTTAAAAAAGTCTGGGATGCGACCCACACTGATAACTACCCACTGTGTCGTTTGATTTGTCTTGCTTAAAATTTTAACAAAATACTCATAACAATATTTTGGGTAAGATACAAACTTGGAAGTCAATCAGCCCTATCAGAAGTTTCACCCGAAAAGCTTTTCACCCGAAATATTTTTGTTCCCACGGATTTTAAAAAGCTATCAGGAGTTTCGCCCGATTAAAATTTCACTTCGAATTTAAAACTGACAGTTCGAAAAATAGGTTTGTTCAAAAAACTGAGCTTTCAATAAATTTCCCATCTCTGTTATGGAAACAGAGAATGAAATCTGAACCTAAGTTTTATCTTGAATATAAAAAAAGTATAAAACGAATGAGGTGTTGCAATTTCCTGTTAAAATTGTGGCCACTAAGAGCCATGGTACGATTTTTAATCCCTCTCTAATCGATTTCTTCAAAAAAAAAATCTTTCTGAGTAAGCGGACATACAAAATTTCCCCTCCGTTTTTAAGTAGAGTGCCTTTTCGTATTCAGAAAATGAACAAACCTACCATCTGAATGTTTGCTTTGGCAGTTGTTGTTGACAAGGATTAAATCAATCGAATATTATAGTACGTTTTCACCAACAAATAATCCGAGATTTAAGGCAAGTGATTTAAAATAAATCATGAGGTGTTTCCACCAAAGAAAAGGAGATTAATTTGACGTTTGGTTAATGTCATAACAACCAAACTTCAAATTATTCTCCTTTCGAAAAGAAAAAAAATATGTATTTGTTAACTCATCATCTGTAAGTAATTAGTTTTATTATATTCTTGTACATATTTATTATTTTTGTATACTTAAATTTTATTTCGTCTGTGATTTCTTGAAAGTTGTTTATTGTTTTGAATTTGAGTCATATGGAAGTGAGACAGATAGTTTTTGTTGACATTTCCATCTGTCAATAAACGAAATTGGCGTTTAAATGGGTCGGTTCAACAATTATTCTCCGAAAAAAAGTTTGTTTGATTTGACAAACTAATGTTTCCAAGTAGATTTCAATGAGTTTTATTTGAAATCTTCATTTGAGGAGATTAAAATTTGTATGGTAAATCTTCGAGATTTCAAGGAGATTTGTGACAAATCTAGCTAAATCTCGGTTTAGTGCCCGGTGGAAACGTAGTATTAGTTTTCGTATTGCAAAAAAAAGTGTGAATTCTTAATAATAATTTTAAAAATATAAAAATGCATAGTATAGCCATGCATATCCTTTTGCTTGAGGAAGAAAAAGAAGAAGAGGCAACACTGCGTCGAACTGTTCGGAGGCAGTTAAGAGATCACTCCAATCCTTTGGAGTTACCTGAACCATTGTAAGAATGGAATTACATTTTCAGCTTTATTTAATCTCTAATTATAAATAATCTTCAGATTTCAACAGGTCTATAGAGTTAATAAGGCAGCCTTTACTTACTTGCTAGAGGTCTTAACTGACGCATTGCCCTTAAAAGTGCAATCCTTTGGAATACCACCCATTGTTAAACTTGCCGCTTGTTTGCGATTTTTTTCAGAGGGTGGATACCAAAAAGGTGTCGGTAATGATTACCAAGTTGGATTAGCACAATCCTCTGTGAGTGCCGTACTTTCCCAAGTTCTGGATATATTTGAAGAAGAACTTTGTCCACGCTGGATTACTTGGCCAACACTGGATGAGCAACGACATACAAGCCAATTTTTTTTCTAAATACAAGCTGCCGGGCGTTGTTGGATGCATCGATGGTACCCATGTGAATATAATTTCACCTGAAGTTAATAAACATTTATTTTATAACCGTAAAGGAAGATGCAGTTTAAATGTTTTGCTGGTAATAAGTCTTTTTTTATGACTGGTCTATAAATAGGTATTGACAAATTGTTTTACAGGTATGCGACCATCAACTTAGAATCCGATTCATAGATGCTACGCATCCCGGGGCTTGTCACGATTCCTTTATATGGAACGTAAGTGACTTAAGATCCAAAATGGAAAATGACTATTTCCAAAATAATGATATAAACGCATGGCTGTTAAGCATCTTGTACATGAGCTACGAACTGCGAACTGTGGATGTTCGCATATTTTGACTTTTCTTTCACATGAGCTTTATTTCTATTCGCAGACAGCGACGAATTGTCAACGTTTTCTCCATATTTTCCTCAGCCATGATCTTTCACACAAAAACAAAACAAGAGTGGTATAATTTTGAGGTTAAGTTGAGCGCGAACAATTTATTCGTTGCAGTGTGGATGGTATGTGGAACGCGAATAGAGTTTGACAGTTCGTAGCAACCACACTGCAATTCGTTACTAACAAATTGTTTTTACAAAATTGTCTTGTTTTAGAGAACAAAATGTTAATTTTTTTATCCTAACATTTTTGTCAATTGGTTTCTTATAATTTAAATGTGTTTTTGTTTGGAATTGACTTTTTGAAATGTGTACGTTTGTTCGTCCATTCGTTCATTCGTTGTTCGCTCTCATGTGCACTTTGTTATTCAAAATTTTATTATTTTAAATATTTAATTCGTTTTATTTTTGCTAGGAGACGCTGGTTACCCCTTGGAGCCATGGATTTTAACTCCATACAGAACTTCTAAAAGTGGTTCCGTAGCGGACAAGTTTAATGAGGCTCATTCACGGTGCCGAAACATCATAGAAAGGACAAACGGTGTTCTAAAGAACAGATGGAGATGCTTTTTAGGTGCGAAGGAATTGCACTATTCGCCTGGGAAAGCAATCAAAATCGTCAATGTTTGTTCAGCGCTGCATAACATTTGCATTAGCTATAAAAGTGACATACCTCTCGTAAGTGAAGAGCTTTTAAACGAAGTTGAAAATAATCGAGGTACCGAGTCAAGTTCTAGCTACCTAACTGCAGGACAGCGCATTCGTAACAACATTGCAAACACACTTTAATACAAATAAAAAAAATTGAGTTAAAATTTATATGATACTTTTTTTATATAACTTTTTATTTAATACTAGGTTATAAAATGAAGACTTTTGGTTTCAATATTCACAGGTTCTGTTTAAAAAAAAAATAAATAAATAGGTACAAACAAAAAATAAAGTAACATAAAATAAAATCATTTCTATACTCATAACAAAACAAACGAGAAGTAAGGAATCCAATTAACACAAAAAAAAACAACTAACACATAAAAAACACTTCACATATTTTCTTTTCCTTCCATAAGTTTGATTTTCAGTTCTTTCAGCTCAATTATTTTTTTATTTTTTTTTATTTTAAATTCAATTTCTTTTTTTCTTAACTTCTCCATTTCATGATTGTGCCGCTTCTGTTCTTTTGTCTGCTCTTTTTGTTGATAATGAATGCTATCTAGTGATCGGTACAACTTTTTCATATTTGTGTTCATTTGATTGTTATGTTCTTTCATCACTACAATAGCTTCATCAACCTTCACACAAAGTGCTTTTTGAACTTCCAGTTCGTCCATAAGAACTAGCTGTGCATTGACTTTGTCAATCCTTTTTTTTGGCCTTCTTGAAATGTTGTACTCAGAGCGGAGGCACTACTGTCGATAATTTGAGAAGGAACAGGTGGTGGAGCCGAAACAATGGTGATCTCTTCGATGTCTTCTATCTGTTCCTCTTCATATACATTTTCATCGGATGTGTAAAATGCTTCCGATTTGTACGTTTCTGTGTTCTCATTTGGTTTCGTCTTTGGCTGATGCAGTCCAAATGAAGAGGAGGCAACGACACCCTCGACTGCCGTCTTCATTCCAACGAGTTGGAAAATTGCTTCCTCAGAGGGAGAGAACTTCTTAGTTTTGTTTGGTCCACCACTTGTTCCTTTTTCGTAAATTCGGTTTTGGGAGGCCTTCTTCCGCACGTATCATTTTTGGTCGGTCCATACCTGATAATAATTAATTTGTTAAATACAAAAACACAACAAAAATAATTTCTTACCTTCTTCCATTCAAAATCACTTTTAATGGGAGGCCCAGCGCTATTCAGCTCCAACGTTAGCTGCTTCCAAAATGCAGTAATTTTGTTTTTATTTTCTTTCACGAAAACCCTCGCAATGTCAGGGTTTCCCTGCATTTTCAGCAAGAGTAGGTATATCACTTTGTTTTGTGTTTATTGATTTACTCCTGAAAATAAAACAAAAATTAATAAATGTTTGCAATAATAAACAATTTCGTCGAAAAACTTACATTTTAACGTTGTTGCCTTCCTGTTCGCCGCCAAAATTTAAGTGAACATTTTAGCTGTCAAGTGTGTGATATTTCGCCCGAATTGAATGCTCCTAATAAGGGGAATTTTTCGAACATCACTTTTTTTTTCGGGTGAAACTCAAAGTAAGGGAAAAGAAAAAGGGAATTTTTTTCGGGTGAAATCACATTCGGGCGAAACTCCTGATAGGGCTGAATATTTTTTTATTCTCCTAATAATTGAGTCAAAAACTATTTATCAGATTTTTCGTCTTTATTTTTTATTAAAGTTGCCATTTTATCAAAAGATTAACTAAAAAACAAACAGTGTTTTACATATGATGAAAAAGTTTGATTTCAAAATCTATTTTCGCTAACGAGATATTTAGTCGAAACCCAATTGTTATACCAATTTTAATAGCATTTCTTGAAAATTTTTATTTCTTATATAAACAAATATAGATTTATGGATTTTCTAAGAACAATATTTTACATTAACAACAAAATTTAGCCCAGAATTGAATCATTTTGAAATCAATTTTTTATTTAAAAAGCATTTTTTGTAGATTATAATTTTTATGAATAAAACACTATTGGATTTTTATAAAAATTTTACTGCATGTCGAAAATAATATCTTCTATAAGCTGAAATTAGTTTTGAAGGTAATGCTTTATTTTGTTCACCTCGATCTTTCCCAAAATTTTACCAGATGTCGAAAACGTTATTTTTCGTTGCATACAATAATTTTGGAGATAAAATCACTTTTTCACTTTTCACTTCACAATATAAAATTCAAACCGCTAGCGTTATTGGTTCGTAAGATATTTTGGGTTAACCACCCACTTAATTTTGTTTAAAGTGTCCTTTCTGCATCATGGTATCTTTACTGGCTCTTGAGATATGGATGTACGTAACGTAACACACGAACGCACAGACCTCTCTCGAGATCTTTTTTTCTAAGGACCTTGAAATGTAGAGAAATGTCAACAATTTCAATTCAAATCGGACCGATTACAACAAATTCCTATTTGAAATTAATAATTCAATAAATACTCAAGTTAGTTTCGATTAAGGTTCTTGCAAAAATTTAAATTTTACCTAAATTGATATAATATTACGGTAATTGCTTGTTTCATTTACAGTAATTTTTATCAGAAATGTGAATTCCTTATTTTTGTATAAACATTAAACTTTGGTTTTAGTTCACGTAAACATTTTGAAAACCCAAATTAAATTTTAATTTACGTTATGATCATCAAAAAGTTATTTCAGTTCACGTGAAAATTAAAATTCACGTGACAATCAATATTTTGAAACAGTTAAAACTGAAATAAATGAAATGTTAAGTGAACAACGCGAAAATTATGATTTCCCCTTTTATTTTTACTTTTATTTCGTAATATGTATATGTAATAGAAAAAACTTAATTTCGTTTTATATGCGAAAATTAACATTCTAAAAATTAAACACTAAAATCACATTCCAGTTCACAAGAATATACAAATTTTTGTATGCCCGTGAATAAAAAAATGCATTTTAACGTGAGTCAAAATTAGAACGTCAGTTGTAACAAACTTCAAAACCATTTCAAAAAATATTTGTAAACAATTAAAATGACATATGTACATACATATATGAACATTGAAATTCACGTTAAAACTTATGCTGTTTAAGTGCAGTGTGAGAAAAATCGATATTTTCGACATTTTAAATTTTTTTTGTTGCTCAAGTTATTTTCTAGTATATTTCATGATCTACAAGCTCTAGCTAAAAAAATTATTGTAGAGTTAACCATTCAAAAGTTACAGCCTGTAAACAAAACGTTTCGACAAAAACCATAATTTTGTATGTTTACTTATGATTTTTTGGAAACTTTTTGTCATTTTTTACTAATGGGTCGTTACCAATTTTTATTGATGTGCGAGTTTTTCCTAGGTTTGATGAATTGTGTGTCTTTTTTTTTTGATTTGACTAAAATAACGACATCGACTTCAAACTTAAAGTACAGACAAGAACTGTTGTCAGGGATGGATTGGACCTACAGTTTTAAGAAGATTCCGAACTGCTGATTTGAGAAAGCACTTTTCATGACAAGAATTACTCATGGAGCATTTGTCAATTCCTCGCAAGACGCAGTACCCATGAAAAAAACAATGAAATGGTATTGAAACTGTTAAATATATTTTCTTTCAATGGCTAATTAAATAGCCATTTGAAAACCAGTTAACCTCTTTTACCACCCGTTCAATATTTTTTTTAATTTTGAATAAACAGTTTAATTTTCCATTTTACATTTAATACCATGTAACTCATACTACCTTGACCTTCTACCTACCAACCTAATATAACTAACACTAATATAACATCATATTAACAAAACCACCTCTTACCACTTAACTTCATCAAATTTTAAACAAATTCAAAAGCCGACCATATTTGCCATCCAAATATTCAAAATTTGGCAACGAAGTATTCTATCAAAATTTTAATTTGGAAAAGTTTCTCTTAAATTTTCAGATTTCACAAAATTTGAAAATCTAAAATCAAATGAATATAATTGGATTTTGTTTACATTCTTCTCATTTATTTTGCTGACTCTGCTTACTCCCTCACACACGCTTATCAGATACAAATAATATACTCCTCTCATTTCCACTTTTTTTTAAATGTTTTTTCCCGCCTCTCTTAGGTTTCCCACTCAATTTTCGTACAAGCAGTGCCATTTGCGTCATTATGGTGGTAGGAGGCTTCAACAAAAATTTCCGTTTCATAATAGTTTTATCAAATATAAGTATGTACAATAGTCTTCTCTAATTCCTAAAATTTTGGCAGTTGGGTTTTGACATTTACAGTTTGGATGAAACTTCTGACCTGATGACTTCACTCGCATACAATTGGAGCCTTTCTTAATAAGATCCATCCTCATGTTGTCTTCTGCATGACTATCATTAACTTGTCTGTTGGAAAATCAGCTCCGGCAACAAAAGTTCAACTAAAACATCACTCCCAAGCAAAATATAAATTTTGGACGATCAGGATCGGCTAGAACATAATTGTGGAGATGGGTTCTAGCCGGTTGTCAATTTGCAGCCTAGAATAAAGGAGCTCGTGAATTTAAAGTCTTATTTTGCAAATTTTGGTTGGTATCCTGATGATGCAATTGGTTGTTCGTTTGATTACTATTTGAAGATTGTTGTTGAAGTGGCTGAAAAGAGTTATGTTCATTTTACTGTAAGCGTGAAGGTTGCTGGCTTGGCTGAAAATTATGTATTATATTAAAATGTAATTGCGTGGTTGTTGAAAATGATAACATCTATGACTACTTGGACAATTATTGTTGCATGATTATATCCTAAACCATTTTGACACAAAAGCAATATATTTATGAGCTGACTAGCTCAGTAATACATATTTTCAAAAACTTACGACATCTTCTAACCGCATGTTTATTTTTAGGCATACTTTGCAGGACCCTTACCTTGTCTCCAAGAAGGGTGTAAGGCCTAGACAGTCGGCAACTGCTTGGTTTCTCTCTTTCATTCAGCTTCTCATCCCATATTAACTGTGTCTTGACAGGTGACTTTCGCACTAGAAGAGATACTAGCACTGGATAGATCTAAGTGTTTTACTTCAATTTTTAGATTTGTCAGACTGTGAATCGCTTGAGTTGAAGTGTATGTATAACGAATCTTTGATCGACTCCACGCGCTGTTGTGACTGTGATATAAAATTGAACAGTGCACTCAACTGGATGTTGACAAGGACGCTAGGGTGAACATAACGATCCATCAAAATCGTCCATGCTTTCGCATGATTATGGCCTTGAATCTTCAAGGATGAAAGCCATTAAACTTGTTTTAAGGTAGTGGATCTTTTGAATATCCGAATGAAATGACTTACTTTTGACAAGTGTCACAAAACAGGTAATGAAAATTCGGCCAAGAGTCATAACTTCCGAAAAAAGGTACTTTAATAGCTGACAGGTGAAGTTCTTCGCTTTAAAACATCTTTTCTTTTTCCTGGACTTCTTTGGGCTTTAGAATGCTACTGCAACCAAGACTTGCTCTTTAGATGATTCGTTTGAAAATCGCAGTAGTCTTCCCTAAAATGTTTATACACGTGCTTAATTGTTCGCTCATATTAATTGAATATAAAATACAAAGCAATAAAATCACTTACTCGTTTTGGTAAAATGGCGTCAAATCCTGATGAAGTTTGCAGGTTATCTCTCGTTAAAACACTTAAATAACTTAATTATCTTTGAGGAAAAATTTCGATACTATTTTATAATTCGAAGGTCCAATGTTTTGGCTGATAAGCCTTATATTTATTTTGTGTAAATTAGAAATTTAACTTAATACAAAATTAAATAAAAAAATGCGATTTACTTTTAGCTACACTTTATTTCACTTGTTTATGAAGAAGTAATGACAATTTAGAAAAGACGTTGGACATTTGATGCAAGAATTAAAAGAAAATGGGTCTTTTTGAAAGGGGAGCTGGTCTGATAGTTTCAGGATTATTACTATGCATATTTCTGCACTAATAAATGTCTATCTGCTTTTTGATTTTCTTTCTTTTTCAAAAATCCCCAGGGCCGTCTTTACCCTTTTTGGGGCCCTGGGCACTTGTCGTAAATGGGGCCCCTGTATAATTATATAAAAATGTTATGTTGTGTTACAAAGGTATACAGACAAAATCACATTACTTTGAATTGATATTTATTCTTTTAATTTTTTAAATAAATAAATTTGTTTAATTCATTAAAAAGATAAATAGTTATTGCAGCATTTAAAACATACACATAAACAATGTAAAAATAAAAACAAAAAATAAATATGTCATATAAAAATTCAAAAATAAACAAAATTTAAATAACAGACAATTAAATAAGTTATTGAGAATGTAATTAAAAGAACAATATAGTGACACAGACTATATTTTTTCAGGTAAAAGAAAGGAATATTTATTGAAGGGGTCTTTTTCTTGATTTGAGATTAGTAAAATCATTGATCACATCTTCAAAATCGATGCCTCTGAGGATGTCGCTTTCGATTGACATCAGCGACAAACATGTCAATCTTTCTTGAATCATTGTAGTTCTGAGTTCGTTTTTGATTCTTTTTAACTTAGAGAAGGAACGTTGCCCACTGCAATTGGTCACCATCATACTTAAGAAAATTCTTAGTGCAATTTCAACATTTCTAAATTCATCTTCAATTTTATTAGTTTTTAAAAAATTATAAAGCTCTAGAATGTTGTCCGTTTTTTCATTTTCGTGTCGACTAATTTTCAAGTAGTCTTTTAAATTCAGGCATTCAGCATGTAGTTCATCTCCGTTCATATCTTCGGTGTAAAATTTAGCAAAAGATTTGCAGTTCTCTTTTAAGTCTTCTGAATTCAGATTTGTTAATCGAAAAAAAAAGTCAAAACGTTGGCCAATCTTCGTATACGAACCTAGTCGTTGTTTCAAATAAACGCTTAGTGTGTCGACAATGGTAAGAAAGGTTTCAATTTTAAATATTTCTTTCCCAGTCAGCATTACTGAGGGTCCAGAGCCGTCAAAAAAAGTCTGGTGTGAACTTCTACACCTCATCCTTTCAGAAAGGTCCTTATATTCGGAATCCGTTTTTTTTTGTATGTTTGATGAATTAAAGTTATCAAAATTGTCCCTGAGCCCAATTATAAATTCATCTATTGCACTCAGCAAATTTATTGCAACATCCAGGGTAATATTTTGTTTTTGAAGTAAAGTACTTGTTTTATTAATTCTTTGCAATACAGAGTTCAAAAGTTCTGTAAGTATGGTAAATTCAAGCTTGGATATTTTTTTGCAAGGACTAAATGCTTCCTCTCTGGCCTCTCGTGCGTGTCCTAAATCGTTCGCGATAGACATCAAAGCTTCTTCAATTTCTAGATGACCTTTATATAAGGCGCTTAGTGCATCAGCTCGCGCCGACCATCTTGTTTGAGAAAGACTTTTTTAAACTTTTTTTGAACCCAAATGAGCAGTCAACACACTCCATCGATGAGAAGATACCGAAAAAAAGTTATACAATTTTTGAATAATGTCAAAGAATTTGGTTGCTTCTAAGACACACCCAGTGGCATGCACTCCTACCGTTTAATGAGTGCCCTGCACATGGTACAAAAGTGGCAAATTTACATTTTTCTGCCTGCAGACCAGAAAACCTTCCTGACATATTTGCTGCGTTGTCGTAGATCTGTTATCTGTTATCGAAATGGCATGATCCTCCAAAACCTTCAGTATGGTTCCGCTAAATAATCAGATCTATGTTCGTTAATTGAAATAAAGTCCAAAAACCTTTCACCAGGCTCGTGATCTTTTACGAAACGAATAATAAATGTTAGTTGATCAACATGAGACAGATCGGGTGTACTATCAACGCTTACTATTGACCTATAGAACAAATAGTGAGAAGTGTAATCTTTCATCTATCTCTTTGAATGGCCAAAAACAAAAACTCTTTACCTCTTTATCTTGAAATCTTAAAAAGTTGAGTGCCATTCATCCGACGGATAGTTAAATCGCCTATGTATGAGTTACCGCGTTGATGCAAACTTTTATGCGCGTTGCAAATATAGAAACACCATTATCTTTATTTTTTCATACAGATACAGTGATATTCAAAACGTGTGTGTTTTTTTTGTTTCTGTCAGAAAGCAAACTGCATTGCCACTCAGTTAGTTATTCATATTTCTGTTTTAATTTGAATATAATTTCGCAGGGAATGTGATTTAAATTGTTCAGCAAGGAAAGTACGAATTCTGATCATTCTTTATGCATCTAAAATTGTATCGAAATATTTGGGGGCCCCTGGTGATTGCGGGGCTAGTGGTAAAGAGGGGTCTGAAAATCCCTCAAACTCTTCCAAGAGTCCCTTCCACCACATTTTTAAATTACAACTCCTACCTCGTCCAATCCAGTCATGCACACATACATTCAACTCAACTAACCGCTTTAGAGATTGTCGGCCAGGGGATTACGACTTCCTGGAAGCTTTCGCTACTAAGAAAGTAACCGTTGTTGATACACTACAAAACTATTCTCCCACACACAAGCACGGTTTCGACTAGTTAGTGGATATGTTTCCAGAACTTGCCTAAACATAGTGAAAATAGCATTTTTTCCAAAAATGTATAAACTTTATCTTTGTATTTAATTTTACACGCGTTAAAATCCAATTTTTACATTTCAAGTCAGTAAAAATTAGGAAATTATTTTACGTTACGTTAACTGATTAAAAGAAACGACTTCATTGTAACATTTGTTATGTTGTGTTATTGATTTGTATACAGCCACTGTCTGTAAGTAATTTCGATTGTAATGACCCACTTTGTCTGTAATTTTCAATCTGGTATTGTCCAGCAAAAGATTGAGAAAGGAACCGCTACCTGGATACAACAGCCTTTCAGTAGCCAAGAGCCATATTCAACGCTGTAAAGATTTATCAAATTAAAAAGTTTATTACCTCTGGGATTATTGGTTTTATTTCCCCAAGCTTCATGTTTGGCGTTCAAATCACGAGCCATAATAAATTAGATTTTCTCCAAGCAGAGTTTTAGTTCCCTGAAAAGAGTCTCGAGATCTTTAGCTTGGTTTTGCTAGCCATAAACTAATCAGGACTGATGTCTTTAAACAATTTGGACAGATTTGCTCTTCATTCAATCCTAATCAGTGAATTTACATTCACAGCTAGGATCTTAAGATGCGTCTTGGGTTACGCACCCATTATGATCTCAATTGCTCCAGACCATACAACGAAGATTAGAGATGATCTACTCTTCTGCCTTACTCCTCTTTATCACTTTGCAGTCTTATTAGTTTACCTTGAATATAATAAGAGGGGTACAGTTTTTTTCCTTAGACTCTCAACCTTGCTTTGGTGCGATAATGAGACTAGGGAAATTGGTAGCCTGCAACCCGCTCGTCTGGAATCCACCGTAGTGAAAAGCTTGACCCCGTTAAATTCAAGATTGTCACTGGCTTGTCGACGGAGCTCAGCTAAGAGCGTCTCCGGTTCTGTGCAGGAACTTATACCCTTCAGTAGGACTGATTGTGTCTTTTCGTTCGAGATGTGAGGCTATAGAACTTAGCAGTGACTGTCTTAATAACTACCTTATGCTGTGCCTGTTTCTGGTGTTGTTGCTGCTGTTGCATTTGTCGCGTTTGTTGTTGTTGCTGCTTCACATGAGCCAAAGTCAATGGGCTCTAAGCCTTCTCAATCTGCCCCGCTCCTGCTTTGCTGCTGTTGCTGTGGTTGTTGTTGTTATTTTGCTGTTTTTCTTGTTTCTGCGCACTTTTTGCTTTATTTTGAGGTGGCTGAGAAGGGGTCCATTTTACCCTTGAACTTTTTTAAGTTTTTCACAAACTGCTGCTTGTTTTCTTTTTATAATAAGCGCTGTTTTTGGATTCCTGAATATTCCTCAATTTCGACCTGTTCTTTCCCCCCTTTTTGCTTGGCAAAATCCTCATTCAAACCCTCCAAGTGGGTGCCAGGCGGGCAATGATCACCACAGAAGTCCTGTGCGTTTTTGGCAGGATGGTGATTAGCTAAGGTTGAGTTGGATAGCCGAATTGTTGTAGCTCCTCAATAGTGCAACGTTCGGAAACCCAATTCAATCATAGTTTAGAGGTTCCTAATTTCAGTGGTGGTGTGAGCGTACTTGTACGAAAACCGTGCCGAAGAATGAAAGGCTGGGGGATAAACCAGCCATTAACGAGCTCTTTCGGATGCTGTGGCAAGGTCCGTCATATTTCTGCCTTACCCCGGCAAGCGGCTCTGCCGGGGCTGACCGTCTTTCCGCCCTACTCGTGGGAACAAAAATGAAAACATCAAACAGAAAAATTTTAAAAAACAATAGTAAAAATCGTGCCATGGCTGCCAATGCGGTCACATCCAATGAAAAGGCTGTCGAGCCTACTCAGAGATGTGAACGTGTTGTCAACCCTGTGGTTGCCACTAGTAGCGGGAGTCCTTCTCCCTCTACTAGTCGCAACCTATATTTGAAGGAATTGCCCGACAGTGGAACAGCTGTGACGCTCGGCTGTCCCAAAGGCGGCAATTCCACACCCCACCCCCTCCCCGCTCCTGCTAGGACGTCGCAAGCGACCCCAAGAAGGGACACCCCATCCGGAGAGACAAAATCTGCGACATGTGGAATTGTCTCAAAAGGTGAGGGCACATCCCGATTGGTATCGGCAGCGACGAATTCTGATGATGGACCCACAACTGTGTCACACGGACATAGCTCTGGGTCGGCCAGCAAGAAGTCCAGGAAGTCACTAGCCAAACGAGACCAACGCAATGCTGAGAGGATTCTAGCCGCAGTCGGTGTCATACCGGCGGCGGAAAGAACCCCGGAGCAAACGCGAAAACTCGAGTGGGCTAGTGGTTTTCTTAGCAATATCACCAAACAGACCTGCAGCGACTCAACATCAAAGCGCAATAGGTCTTTCGAGGGCGACAAGCCCGAACCAAAAAGGCAGAAGGTGCATTCAAACAGCACAACAGCCTTCAATAAGGATCTTTCCTTTAGCGACGCGCTTAAAGGTAAGATGATAGCAGCGGTCATTGACAGGGGTCATGTGGATGGTAACATCTCTCATGATCAATGGGCAAACGTCAGGGCTCACCTCGGTTTCAGATTTTTATCTGTCATCGAGGAGAATTCGGGACCTCTCCCAGACACAGCCGATGCAGGATGGTACCAAAATCGTATCAAACTCATCGCCTGTGGTGATCAGAGATCTTTCGATCTATACAGGGCTGCTGTCAATGGCTTGCGAGAAGTCTGGCCGGGTGCCAAGCTCGAGGTTGTTGCAAGGGAGAATATTCCTTGCCGGCCAAGATGATCATATGATGATATGATCATGTGGTGATCAGAGATCTTTCGATCTATACAGGGCTGCTGTCAATGGCTTGCCAGAAGTCTGGCCGGGTGCCAAGCTCGAGGTTGTTGCAAGGGAGAATATTCCTTGCCGGCCAAGATGATCATATGATGATATGATCATGAAATTGATCAAAGCAAGTAATCCAAACCTGCCTACGCACGACTGGAAAGTCCCAAAGGTTGAGAAGGAGACAGTGGGTCACTATAGATCAGCTCTCGTGTTGATCAATAGGGAATCACTGGATCTACTGGGCGCGACCAAAGGCGTGATTAGGTATGGTTTCGATAAAATCGTGATCCGTATATACAAAAAAGACGAAGATTTGCTTAACACACCCCCGACAGAAGCCCCTTCAGCGGAAGGAAACGCTTCACTACCACCAATAATGGAGGTCGATGCAACACCACAAGTGGAACCATCGACCTCCACAGCCCCAAATAAGCCATCCGACGTGGAGGCTAAACCTACAGTCGACAGTAACTCCGACATGGAGACTGAAGACGCCACCTTAGGCATCACTCTGAGTGAGGAAGACCTACTTCACTCCTCCTCAGACGATGAAAACGCCGATAAAACAGTGGTGGAGGTTAATCTGACTAATAGTAGCAATGCTGCGATTAGTACAGATTAATCTCCATCACGCCATCATGGCCACAAATAACCTCATACTCCAACTGCACGCGAACAAGGATGACATCGTCTTGATACAGGAGCCGTGGGTCTCAAATTCCATCATCAGAGGCCTCAGGACTCCTGGTTACAAGCTACTGTATGCATCGGAGAAAGGTGAACCAAGGTCATGTATGTTAGTAAAAAATGACTTAAATGTATTTTTACTCCCCAATTACAGCGACAAGGACACAACCACCGCTGTCTTAACAACGGACAAAGCCACCTACTGGCTCATATCCTCCTACCTAGGCCACGACAGCCCAATTCCAGGTGACACCTTGAGGAAGGCAATTACGGACGCGCAATCAAGAAAAGTTGGTCTCCTGATTGGTTCGGACGCTAACGCCCATCATACGGTATGGGGTAGCTCTGACATAAATGAGAGAGGTGAGTCCTTATTTGATTACTTACTAAGCACTAACCTATGTCGATATGTGTAACAAGCATAGCACAATTACAATCCACCTTCCCTGTTCATGCTAATGGTTTTAAGATGGAGAAAGCACACAATGCAAATAATTTGTCTCCTTCTGTTGCTGATAATGTGGATGTTGTTAGAAATGTTGCTTCTGTTTCTGACGTTGATGGTGTTGCTGCTGCTGGAGTTGTTGATGGTGTTGCTGATGTTGGGAGAGTTGCTGGATTCATTATTGATAATGATGTTTCAAAATTTATTGTTGATTAATTTTTGTTTCGTACCAAGTATGTAAAGTAAATCATTTCATGTTTTATTTTTATGTTTTTAGTCAAAAATCTTAAATATCATTTATTAATGAATTTATCTTCTAATTTATTGCTAAGTAGATTGAAGCTTAACTTCAAAATTAGTTTTTTTGTTTTAATTTTAAAATATTTGTATTCTTAAATTTTAATGCTTAATTTAATTTAGTTTAAATAGTTTCTTCGGATAGATTGTTGGTGTGTTTTAATAAACATGTTTAATACTTCTTGTCCAGATAATATAAGATCTATGTGCAATGTTCTGTGTAACGCTTCCAATGGTCTAAACGTATGTCACCTCAATGTGGGAAGCATTCGCTCTAAATACACCGTTCTTCTTCAAATGCTTAATAGTTCTAAACTAGATATAATTATGATATCTGAATCATGGTTGAGTGAAGGTATTACATCTCAACTAGTTTGTTTTAATGGTTTTAAAATTTTTAGAAACGATCGCTGTAGTCGAGGGGGAGGAGTGTGCATTTATGTTAGAGAGCATATACCTACGAAAGTAATTTATAGTTCAACGAAATTGTTAGAGTTTTTATGTGTAGAGATTAATAATGGTGTTGAGAAATGCCTTTTAGTGGTGGTGTACTGCCCACCTTGTTTGTTTAAAGAAGAAAACTTAAATGAAATTGAAGAGACACTTTTTCGTTTGAATTCTAAGTACTCAGATGTGCTCATTGCTGGTGACTTTAATGTTAATTTATTAGTAAATAATAGAACCACGCGTCTCTTTAAATATTTTTGTGAAAAACTAAGTTTGTCTGTTGTTAATACTAGTTGGCCAACATGTTTTCAATCTATTGATAATCCTTCGCTTATAGATATGTTTCTTACTACCTCACAAGAAAAAATTTTATGCAATGAACAAATTAAACTAACCTCTGAATTTATTCATGATTTAATTTTTTGCTCATTCCAGTTCAATGTAAGAAACTTATGTTATTCGAATACTTTCAGTTATAGATCCTATCGTTCATTTAACTATTACGATATGCAACATAGTATTAGCAATAACTACTGGGATAATATTCTTTATACTATTGACGTTAACAGTAAAGTGTTAATTTTTAACGACCTACTTGAAAGATTATTTAATGCTTACGTGCCTTTAGTTACAAAACGGGTAAAAAATCGAAAGGGATGTCCTTGGTACAGACAAGACATTGAAGTACAAATTAAAGAGAGAGAACGCTTTTTCAAAAGGTACAAAAGAAACCCAACGGATTTTAACAGAAATCAATATATCTTTTCTCGTAATAAAGTCACTGCTCTTATACGTTCATGTAAAAAAACATATTTTATGAATAAACTTAATGTTTCTCTGAGTTCTAAGGATCTTTGGAAAAATTTGAAAGATGTTGGTGTTTGTTCATCTAAGTCGATTTCGAAATGCCCATTAGACCCACAAGAAATGAAATCATTTTTTGCACCGACTCAGCTTAATTCAAGTCTTACATTAGTTATTCCTGAAAATGACAATGAATTATTTTCATTTAATTGTGTGGAAGATATCGAAGTTGTTTCTGCTCTAAAATCAGTTAAATCAAATGCTTCTGGTACAGATAATATCTCACCGAAATTTATACGTTTGATTTTACCAATTGTTATTAAACCTTTGAAGCACATTTTGAATACATGTATCTCAAGTTCTCAATTCCCAGAAGCCTGGAAAAGTGGAATTATTGTACCCATACCCAAAAAAGCTAATTCTTCAGAGCCTTCGGACTATAGACCAATTAACTTGTTACCTTTTTTTGGTAAAATATTTGAACGGTTAATGTTTAATCAAATGCTAGACTTCATTCAATTCAATCAAAAGTTATCTAAATGGCAGTCTGGTTTTCGTAACAAACATAGTTGTGAGTCTGCTGTTCTAAAGGTAACCTCTGATTTTCGAGCTGCTCTTGACAAGGATCTTTTGGGTGTTATGGTGCTTTTGGATTTTTCGAAGGCCTTTGACTGTGTTGACCATCAAATTCTGATTTCTAAATTAAGCAACAAGTTCAGTTTTTCAAAAACAGCTTTAAAACTATTAAGCAACTATCTCTGTAATAGACTGCAGATGGTAACCACAAATCAAGGTAATTCAAGTACATTTATTGTTAATCAGGGAGTGCCCCAAGGGTCAGTTTTAGGACCACTCCTTTTCTCAATATTTATCAACGATCTTCCAGATATTGTTTATAGTTGTCATACTCACATGTATGCAGATGATGTTTTGCTCTATAATTTTAGCGAATTAGGTTTGATGGAAAACTGCATTGTCCGGGTTAACGAAGATCTTACGAGTATTCAAAAGTGGTCTCTTGAAAATAAATTACTACTAAACCCATCAAAAACTCTTTGTATGATTTGTTCAAGGAGTGAAGTTACTCTTGATGATTTACCCAAAATTGTTTTAAATTCACAAGTTGTTGATTATGTTTCAAAAGTAAAATATTTGGGTTTCCAAATTAACAACAAACTAACCTGTTGTGACGCTATTTCTGATACTATCAGACGTGTTTACTATAGTCTGCGTTCTCTAAGATCTTCTTCGAACATCTTGGATACTGATTTAAGAAAACATCTTGTGAAAAGTCTCGTTATGCCCTCTCTTACTTTCAATTGTAATGTATACCCCTCTCTTGACTATGAGTGTAAACGAAAACTTAATGTCGCGTTTAATGATTGTCTACGTTTCATCTATAATATTCCAAGGCATGAAAGTGTGTCTAATTTACATTCATCGCTGTTAGGACTAAATTTTGATAAATATTTAATGCTCCGTAATGTTATTCTGCTAAACAACATTATTCATAACAGAAGTCCTGCGTATTTAGGTGAAATGCTTCAATTCGCACATTCTCAAAGAGGACTAAGATTAATTTTACCGCGCTTTACGCACACCATTGCCGAAAGATCTTATTTTGTAAAAGCTATTAGATTGTGGAATGGCTTACCATTTGATTTGCAAAGAACCACCTCTCCAACCATTTTTAAGAAGAAATTATTTGAACTATTATCATCTATGGTTTAAAATTGTACTTAATGCACTTAAATTCTATACCTATTTATTTATTCTCTTTTTTTCTCTGTTTCCAAAAATTGTTTATAAAATGTTTGTAACACTTTTTCTTACTATTTTGCTTTTTTTATTTCAATTGTTATCATTTTTATTATTTATTAAGTATTGTAAAATATAAAACTTGGTTACGAATTATTGATACTATAAAAGATTGAATCTTGATGTATCTATTGTAATTTTTCTATTAATGCAAATACAAATACAAATACAAATACAAATACTCATAAGTAATATTGGTAATGAACCCACTTTTGTAACCAAGAATAGGAAAGAGGTACTTGATATTACACTTACCTCTGACTCGATCCACAATCTGATTTCAAACTGGCATGTCTCAAAAGAAAATTCCTTCTCTGACCACAAGTACATTAAGTTTGAGCTCAGAGATGTGGCAAACATATCTACGGGTTTTCGCAATCACCGGAATACAAACTGGGAACGATATAGGGAGGTACTAACACAATTACTTGATTACAACCTTCTTAAAAGCTCCTCCAGTAAAGATGAACTAGACCTTTCTGTGAATCATCTCACTGAAGCCTTCAATGAATCAATGAGAATTTCATGCCCTGTAACCATTTTAAAGGGAAAAAAGAAACCTCATTGGTGGCGTAAAGAACTAGAACCATTCAGAAAGAGTTGTCGCAAACTCTTCAATAGATCTAAGTACACTAGATCTCCTTCTGACTGGGACTTATACAAACAAGCTCTAAAGCAATATAAAAAAGAATTAAGGAAGAGTAAGAGGTCTTCTTGGAGAAACTTCTGTGACAAAATAGAAAATACTTCAGAAGCCTCAAGACTCAGGAAAATTCTCTCAAAAAGTCCAACAATACCCAGTGCTTTAAAGACAGATGCAGGCACATGGACTATCACAGATGAAGAATCACTTAATCTGCTATTAGACACCCACTTTCCAGGTAGCTCTAACATACTTAACGACTTAACATCAGAGTCTCAAGCTTCTACAAGCGATTTAGTTGATCTAATAACGCGGGAAAAACTGCAATGGGCCATAGATAGCTTTGATCCATATAAATCTCCAGGACCAGACGGAATCATCCCGGCCGAACTACAAAAATGCTCAGAGCAAAGCAGGGAAACCCTCCCACGTTAACCCTAAAGATCTACGACCAATCAGCCTATCATCCTTCCTTCTTAAAACCTTGGAAAGATTGATTGAAATCTACATCAGACATAACCTAAAACCATGTCTCATTTCCACAGCTCAACATGCTTACTCTAAGGGAAAATCAGTAGAAACAGCACTTCATTCGCTGGTACGCAGTATTGAATATTCCCTCGAATACAAAGAATATAACCTAGTAGCTTTTCTAGATATTGAAGGAGCTTTCAACAACGTCAGTTACCAAGCGATCACGACAGCAATGGAAAAGCTGCAATTAAAGAAACCACTCATAAATTTTATTAGTCTCATGCTCAAAAGCAGGACAATAACTTCAAGCATGAGAAGTTTTGCTACCACCAGATCGGTGAATCGAGGTACCCCACAAGGAGGGGTCCTTTCGCCTCTCTTATGGAACATGGTAGTAAACGACCTTCTAACATCATTAGAAGCAGAGGGTTTCAGGGTGATTGCCTATGCTGACGATGTTGCAATATCTGTATCTGGAAAACACTCCCAAGTTCTCTCGGAACTCCTACAAAATGCCTTGAATAGGCTAACAAAATGGGCTAAGCAATGTGGCCTGGACGTCAATCCACATAAAACAGAACTAGTACTCTTTTCAAGAAGGTACAAAATTCCTCAGCTCAGCCCACCTAAGATTAAAGGAATACCATTAAGGTTTTCCGACCAAGCTAAATATTTAGGCCTCATTTTAGACAAAAAACTAAATTGGAAGGCAAATATCGATGAAAGAGTAAAAAAGGCCACTGTAGCGCTTTTTACTTGCAAAAAGGCCATAGGATCAAAATGGGGCTTCTCCCCAAAAATAACCCACTGGCTATACACTTCGGTAATTAGACCGATACTCACTTATGGAGTTGTCGTATGGTGGACCGCACTGGACAAGATGGTAAATCTAAATAAGTTCATCAAGGTCCAACGGTCAGCAGGTATGTGCATCACAGGAGCACTTCGCTCAACACCAACTGCAGCCCTGGATGTGCTTTTAAACCTAACACCTCTTGACATCTTCTCCAAAATGATGGCAGCCAACTCATGTGTGAGGCTTAGAGCCACCTCTCAATGGAACAGTAACAATACTGGACATACTATCATTCTAGACAATTTCGGATCTATCCCAGATCGCTTAGACTAAAATGGTATTCGGTAAAAACTTCCATGTGTCCATCCCTTCAAGATCCTCCTGGGAAGAAGAGAGACCCCTGGAAGACAATGCGATACACTTCTATACAGACGGTTCAAAGACCGATTACGGAGTTGGAAGTGGTATCTATTCGGAACAACTGAATCTAAGTCTATCATATAGACTTCCCAATCAATGTAGTGTATTCCAGGCAGAAGTAATGGCGATTAAAGAGGCACTATCCTGGCTCAGAGAAAACGTTACCTATATCTTGCAAGGATATACGAATCTTCTCGGACAGCCAGGCTGCTCTTAAATCTCTCGCGTCTGTCTCCACAAACTCACAAGAAGTCCACGATTGTCGATCATCTCTGAATGAGATGACAGAACAGTTTAATATTCACCTCATTTGGGTGCCGGGCCACAGAGACATTCCGGGAAATTGTAAAGCCGATGAGCTCGCCAAAAACGGAACACTTCTGCCTAATGTTAGACAAAAACATAACATGGGAACACCACTTTCTACATGCAAATATCTTCTCAAACAATATGCTCTAGAAGCAACAAATGCTAGATAGTCACAGAGTACCACCTGCCTAGCAACCAAGCAAATATGGCCAAGCATAGATTTAAATCGGTCAAAAGGCTTGATATCCCTGAGCAGACAAAATATAAGCTCTACAATTGGAGTAATAACAGGACACTGCCTCATAGGAAGACATGCTCTGAGGCTAGGGGTCTACACAAATGACTTTTGTAGAAGCTGCATGGACGAGGAGGAAGAGGAAACAGTCCAACACCTTCTATGTACATGTCCAGCACTCTCCATTAGAAGGAATAACTTTCTTGGCAATCCCTTCTTCGACAATACCAGTGAACTGGCAACGATTGACACAAAGTGTCTCTCTAACTTTATTAAAAGCACAAAATGGTTTGTTTAATTTTCATTACTCCCCCATGAGTAACCTCATTAGTGGTATCACAATGGACCCTTGCGGTCTAAGTGAGTCGATGACATCTGGACAGCCACTCCAACCTAACCTAACCTAACCTTCCCCCCTTTTTTCTTTTCCTCTAAGCTGAGGAGGGCTTCCTGGTCACTTAATGGTATTTTTTTAATCGACCTCCTTCATTTATTGGTCGAATTTTGGTAGGCTGATGTTTCAGTGTTTGCATGTACTACTGCTGGCACAACTGCGACGAATTTGCATAGTTATCGTTCCATACCCCTGCTCTCCTCTCTATCTTCATTTTCCTTGTCACCCAATCAATAAAATCAACGATTTCACGATTATGGAAAAGAGCTTCAATATTTTTGATGGACTCTGGTGCAGACGTCAACACTGGGCCGTCGAACACGTGGATAAAGGTGTGACCATACTATAATCACTAAAACACTACAAATGCCACTTCTACTTGAATTATTACTTTTGGAATCACGTCTTCACACCAAGGAAGACAAAGGAAAGAGTCCTAGGCCACGGACAATATGTTAAATCTATCAGTTTATAAGCCACAAGTTGGTATACCAATTAAAAATTGAATATAGTAGGAATTAATAAATGTCATATCGAAATTATAATATTTTGTGCTATTTCTGAAATCTTGATACCAGTTTAAGTTCGTGAAGAAAATAAATAATAAAGAACAATTGCAGATTGAATAAAGAAACCATATATTATCATACCGAAGAACGATGGAATAAAGTAGGAGTTAAGTATTGTCATACCGAAATTTTACTATTTTGTGGTACTTGTGGAAGAACGTAGTAAAACATATCATGCATTCTTTTAACCCTTTCTTTCCTAGATTGGTTATGTATATTAATAATATTGAATGTTGTTTCATTTAAGAAAATATTAAATATTATTAACCAAACAAAATAAACTTCTACTAAACAATATAAAAAGCCATAATTGATAATGTGTTTTTTATAAAAAAAAATTATATACATAGAAGTACAAACAAAACCCTTGAAAATCAAAAAAAAAAATAGTTTTATAATAAATTACCGATAAAGAAAATATTAAATATTATTAAGCGAACAAAATAAACTTCTACTAAACAATATGAAAAGCAATAATTGATAATGTGTTTTTTGTATAAAAAAAATGATATATGTACATAGAAGTACAAACAAAACCCTTGAAAATAAAAAAAAAATAGTTTTATAATAAATTACCGAAAAAATTACTTATTCCATTTACTGCAAAACATACAAATCAAGCATCGTTTCCAGTTGGGCAACGTGAGAAATAATTTATGAAAGGATACCGAATACAAATCATAAAAACAGATATTACTCCAAAAGGAAGTGTAAGATAGAAAATTATCCCTGAAGTTTTTAACTTCCCATAGGAAGTTATTGTAATCGGTCCGATTTAATGTTGGCAAATCGATGTTTAAAGGTTCCTAGAGTCTAAATAAAAGATTCTCAAAAAAATTAAGTTGGTGGTTTTTCTTACCGCAGCAATTTAAAAAAAGGTGAATATTTTGGTTAACCCAAAATACCTCACGAACCAATAACGCTAAGGACTTGAATTAAATTTTATATCATATAATGTAACATGATACCAAACAAGTATATTTTTAGAAAAAAAATTCAAACAAACGTTTTTTTTTAATAAATCAAAAAAAAACTGGAGAAAAATAATTGTCACACCTAATATTTTACAAACAGAAATGATTTTGTGTCTTAAATAATTTTATGCAATGAAGATAAAGGTTTTTGACATCTAGTAAAATGAGAAAAATCTTTATATAGATGCTTATAAAAAATAGAAGCCTTAAAAACATTACTAAAAGTTGGTAAAAGTTGATTTTTGACTCAAATATCTTTTCAAAAGTTGAAGACATGGCTTCCGTAATTTTTTTTATAAAAATCCAACAGTCAGTTTTTTCATAAAAATTAAAATCTACAAAAAATAGTACGCAAATGCTACTAAAATTGGTAAAAACTGGATTTCGACTAAAATCTCGTTAACAAAAATAGATTTTGAAATCAAACTATTTCATCATATTCAAAATATTGTTCGTAATTTTTAATTTTTTAGAATAATTTAACTGACAACTTTTTTAACAAAACACGAAAACCTATAAACCTTTTAAGCAAGACAAATCGGCAGACAGGATGGGAAGTTATCAGTGTGGGTCGCATCCCAGTCTCTTTTTTGGTTTAAAATTACACCCTGTATACTTGTTTTGTTATTATTTTTCTTTTTGTTGAGACTGTGTTTTCATAATTTTCTAAAAATAAACACATTTATTTTAAATACTCTTGGGAGCTGAGATTTGTCTTTTTTTTCATACTGTTTCACAAATTATCTGAATTGAAAACGAATTAAAATACCTCTTGGTTATTTAATCTAAAGTAAATTAAATACACAGAAGGTTTATGTTCTTGTAATTAAATTATCTTCACAAACATATTCTAATTATTTATCAATTTCAAATTTATACATTTATATTTTTTAAAATAATACTTGAAGTAAAGTATACGTAAACTATCTTGACTTTATTTTTATCATCATATACATCTAAAAATAGATTGTAAGTATTATGGAGATACTTTAAACTGAATTTTTCAATTTTTTTTCGTAAAAATGTAGACAAAATGTCTGAAGGCAATATTGAAATGGATAATGGAAGCACATCAAAAAAGAACACCGGAGAACCTTCAATCGTATACAAAAACATTGATGTGAGTGTCTTTTTAATTAAATTAACTTACATTTGAAAATTAATTTTTAATACGAGTAGATAATTATTTCCAAATGAGGAAACCATCCCAAAAACTACTTTATACGGGAATCATTTCACAAGCAGCACAAAACTACTTATTGAAGTATTAAAGACTTCTGGAACGTTAATTTTACTCTTCTTTAAAAACAGATTTACGTTCCTCTTAAGTACGGGAAAGTAATAAGTGAACAGTTCGATAGAAGGAAGTAAGCGTATGAAATGATTCTTAGGATCAAACTATTTCCGTATTACATACTTTCTTAAATATTTCTTTGTTTATTCTTTAAGTAGTATGAAATTTAAAAAAAAAAAACTGAAATTTGAGAAAAAGATTTTTAACATTACTTATATTATGGTACAGGGAACTAAGTCAGGGAAACCTAGTGGACTAGGTTCTCGGGGACTTAGTTTCCTGCACCATTTCAAATTAAATTAAAATAGTTTTTTATACACAAATTTTTAAAATATCGCACTTGTAAACTCCTGCACGGAAATATTCGCAATGGTCCCATCCAAGTGGAGCATTTTTTATACGATTTTTAGTGGTTCGTAGATTGATATTAGGAAATATAAACGCTTGTTTCTAATTTTTCCTTTAATTTTATGAATTCGTAGTAGTGAAATACGTACCTATTCACAGGTAGTAAAAGTTTCCGGGTACAACACTTCTACCAGCTATAAAAAGCGAGAATGGATTCGAAAATGTCTGGCCTCATCCTATAGTCCAGGAGCTAGCAACGTTTGGAAAACAAGAATTTTAGCTCGGTCAATTTTTTGATATGTTGTCTTACTTGCTTTTACGGTTAGAGTCTGGGCAGTCTGGCTGGCGGTAGTGGTTGCGTTTAGGGGGGAGGGGCAATTTAAAAAAATTATTACTTAAAATGGGAAAAAATAGTTAAAAAATAACGGTAATACTTACAATTAAGTATTATACCTTTTTTTAAAGCCAACACTTTTGTCTAGGTATTAGCTTGTTTTTAAATCAAGTCAAAACTATGCATAGTTTTTGAAAAAAATTGTTTTAAACTCAAAATTTGGTAAAAAAAAAAGTTAAAAATATGGTTTAAAGAGTAATTTTTCAAAAACCTTAAGATTATTTACTATTTTTTTTTTAGAATTCATTGCTCTTATTTGTTTGTGATCAAAAACTGAAAACTAGATGATTGTATGTCCACTAGTTCTCGAGAAAATTGAAGATTACTTAAAATCGAATATGGATTAAGATATACCTAGGCTAAATTAATTTTTCAATTTTCTCAAAAACTAAAAGACATGAAATTATCTAGTTTTCAGTTTTTGATTATTAATTAATAAGAGCAACAAATTATTAAAAAAAAACATATTTATGAACAAATGGTTTTGAAATATTGAAGTTGAAATTTTTTTTCAACTTTTTTTTACTTTAATTTTGAGTTTAAAATTACGTTTTTCAAAAACTGTGCATAGATTTGACTTGATTTAAAAAGTGGCTAATAGAACAGAATGTTGACCTTAAAACAACGTATAAAACTTAACTGTAAGTATTACCGTTATTTTTTAACTATTTGTTTTCCATTTAAAGTAATAATTTTCTTAAATTGCCCCTCCCGCCTAAAGGGGGGGAGAAAGACCCCCTCGCATAGTAAAAAATGCTTATTTTTAACTGTTCTATACAAATCCGTACTTAAACTTTGACGCCTAAGTTATCGTACTGTCCCCAAACTTTTTTACTTAATTAATTTTTTATTTAAAAACAATTAAAAAAAATCGCGTATGACACATAATAAACAATTATAAAAATGTCTGGCAATAATAAATGCATATTTAGGAGACCTATTTAAAGGTGGAAAATTGAAAATTAAGCTTCAAACAAATCTTTTAAAATTCAAAATTCTCACCTGTACAGGTAGGTTGCGCACTAGTAAACACAACCGCTACCGCCAGCCAGACTGTCCAGACTCTAACCGAAAAACCAAGTAAGACAACATATCAAAACATTGACTAACCTAAAATTCTCGCTCGAAAACGTTAAAAAGGTTAAAAAAAAATTTCAACTTCAATATTTCAAAGCCATTTGTTTATAAATATGTTTTTTTTTAATAATTTGTTGGCCTTATTAATTATTAATCAAAAACTGAAAACTATAGATGGTTTTATGTCTTTTAGTTTTTGAGAAAATTGAAAATAACCACAACTACTATTTTAATTAAATTATTATTTTTTTTTTGCTTGAGTGGTCTTATTTTGATAGTAATAATCGTAGGTGCGAGTTTGGGCGTATGCAACAGTGAAGTGTGTATGGGGGGTATGCTGCCCCCCTGCAACCCCCCTGTTTGGACTCACTATAGGATTTGGGTTGGGTGCAAGGTGGGGTGGGTTCAAGGTGGGGTTGGTGCAAGGGTGCATGCAAAGTCTCTTTTGCATTTAAATAAGCTGGATGTAAGAAAAATGAATTTAGCCTTATTCCATTTTTAGTAATCTTCAATTTTCTCGAGAACTAGTAGACATAAAATCATTTAGTTTTCAGTTTTTGATCATAAACAAATAAGAGCAATGAATTCTAAAAAAAAATAGTAAATAATCTTAAGGTTTTGAAAAATTACACTTTAAACCATATTTTTAACTTTTTTTTACCAAATTTTGAGTTTAAAACAATTTTTTTCAAAAACTATGCATAGTTTTGACTTGATTTAAAAACAAGCTAATAGACAAAAGTGTTGGCTTTAAAAAAAGGTATAATACTTAATTGTAAGTATTACCGTTATTTTTTAACTATTTTTTTCCCATTTTAAGTAATAATTTTTTTAAATTGCCCCTCCCCCCTAAACGCAACCACTACCGCCAGCCAGACTGCCCAGACTCTAACCGTAAAAGCAAGTAAGACAACATATCAAAAAATTGACCGACCTAAAATTCTCGATCGAAAACGTTGCGAGCTCCTATACTACTAGCGGTTAGCAGCATCTGCCAATATCCAAACAAAAGGATTATATATTTTTTTAAACTCAGCAAAAGACCACTTGCAGACAATAATAGCTAATAGAAAAATGTAATGAATTTAGACTACCGATTTAATTTCTATTTATGGTCCTTCCTAAAAATCAAAACCTGAACCCAAATATACTCGTGGTACAAACGATTAAAACCATATACAAAAATAACATAGAAAGAATAAAAAATAATAAAAAACATATAATATAGGACGCAAATTTAATATAACAAGAGGAGTTAGAAAAGGAGATCCCCTTCCACAACCTCTATTTAGTTCAGTCCTGGAAGACATTTCCCAAAAAACTAACTCAAAGACAAAATATGGAATACGGGTATGTGGACAATATCTTAACAATTTAAGATTTGCAGACGAAATAGTTCTTATTTCTACAAAAACTACACACGTTCAAGACATTTTGACAGAACTAACTACCTTGTATAAAAATTATGGACTTCAAAATCGAAAACTAATCGAAAAATATTTGGGACAGCAAACATCATTTAAGGACCAAGAAATAGCTGGAAATAATTCTGAAGCCCTAAACATATTTTAAAACATACAATGAAATATATCATCGAATATGCTATTCAACAGACCCTTACTTACGGACTACAAGCAATGAGTTTGACATACAAAAAAAAATCACTTGACCAGCTTAGGATATGTCAAAACAAAATGGAAAGAAAAAATCTGAACATACGAAAATGAAGGGTACAAAACGAAAATATTCGCAATAGAACTGGAATTATTGACGTCATAAATAGAAAAAGAAGGCTGAAATGGAGCTGAACAGGTCATGCATCTCGACTTCAGGAGCAAAGAAAAATGACAACAAAATGAAGTCCAGAGAACAAGAGACCAGAACGACCCAATAAAAGATCGAATAACGATCTAAACCAGCACAAATTGATACAACGAAGCCAAAAATAGAGACACATGGATAGCTTATGCCAATAACCAACATTATTAACTTTTAACATTTCACCTAATTATTTTATTTTTAAATTCAATATACAAATTTTAGATTTATAATTGTATTATTTTAATATTGTATGTTTTTGAATTTTAACAAAAAATATTTTATTAAAGCTTTAAATCATATATACATAGTTAATAAAAATTGTAAATATCAATAAAAGCTTATAAAAATAGTAATATGTTTTAACTAGAATCCAATTTGAACTTTTCAATAACAGATTTCCACTAGTGTTTTACCTTAGTTTTAAATAACTTTGAATTTGAGTCAGACCACCAAATAATACGCACTGAATTGACAATTAACCATTAAACCAGACAACTACACAAATCCACACAAAAAATAAACAAATTTAGAAAAAATCACAAGAAGATATCAAAAACTTCAATGATAATCTTATAAAATCAATAATTGAAGCTAAAAAAGCAGTCCAAGACTACAGAGAATGGATAACATCCGTTTCATATAAAAACGTTAAAAATTATCAACGATGTAATATATATATATATTCAAAACAATCACGTACTAGCGAAGTTACATTGAATATCCAGCAACAAAGCAATGAGCAAGTATTTTAACCAATTCTTAAAAGTGGAATGATGGAATCTTGAATGAATATCTCAAGTTCGGGAAATTTTCATTGGCCAACTGTTTGACTATATTTTCAACCCGGTTTTGGTCACACATTAAGTCCCAACCCAATGAACAAAAGCTGAGATAATTCTCATACACAAAAAGGGAAAAAAGACGAATATAATAACTATAGACCTACCTATAAGCATAATATCTCCAGTTTATAATGTTTTTGCGATTTGTATTTTTGAGAGGATGAAAGCCAACCTCTATTTCAACCAGCCATCTGAAAAACTGGTTTCCGATCAGGTTTTTCAACAATGGATCATTTACAAACTGTAAACCAAATAATAGAAAAATGCAATATTACTATCTACTTTGCTTTTATCGATTTTGCGAAAGCTTTCGATACGATTGAACAGAATTTGATATGGAAGGCACTATTAAACCAAGGTGCAGACGAAGAAATAGTCCAAATGTTAAAGAATATATACGATAAAAGCACTGCACGCTTAAAACGGAATCTATCGGACCAGAATTAAAATATCACGAGGTGTAAGACAAGGCGATCCTTTCTTACCAGCGCTCTTTTCCGCAACCCTTGAACAGATCTTTAGGCAGCTAGATTGAAAGGAGAAAGGACTTAAAACAATTGGGAAATATCTTCCAAACCTACGATTTGCAGGTGATATCATTATTATATTAAACACTAGTGAAGAGCTTCAAGCTATGATCAATGAACTATGTTCTAGAGTTAAAAATATTGGCTTACCAACAAATCAACAAAAAATAAATAAATAAATTAGGTGGCGCAACAATTCATGAAGAACCAGGGCCTAGTGACTTACAACTCTCAACCATTCCTGTGTGCGTGTAATGTTGTCAGAGATGGAAGGGACCTACAATTTATATGCCGAATCCGAACGGCTAATTTGAGAAAGCACTTTTCATGACAAGAGGAGGATTTGTCAATTTCTTGCAAGAGGCAGTACCCGTGAAAAAAGTTAGATGGCACAGGCAGGGATTGAACCCAAGACCCCTTGCATGACAGTCCAATGCACTAACCATCACGCTACGGGTAAATCAACAAAAAACAAAAACAAAAAAAAAAACAACTATCAGAAATGACCCTTTCAATACAATATTTATGGATAATAAGCCACTCGAATACGCTGAGAACCATGTAAACCTTGGTGAAATTATTTCGTTCAAAGATAGAGAAATAATAGATGTAGAACATCGAATGACAAACGCATGGAAACAATTCTGAAATGTCAAGCATCTTCTTGATTTAAATATTTACAAACAAAATATTTACGAATGCCAAACATGGTAAAATACTAAAAATGCTGAAACCAAGCTCAGATCGTTTATTATATATAGCCAGAAGTTTTTTCTATAATCCTGCATTTAAATTAAATTACTCATGTTAATGGTTTTTGAGAAATTTCTATTCAAACTCCAAATTTTGATAAAAAAAGTGAAAAAGCAGTGAAAAGAAATTGAAAATTAATTATTATTTTTATGTGTACCATGCAATGATCCATTGTGAATCGAACACAAATAACCGCATGGTTCTATGTCTTCTAGTTTTTGAGAAAATCGAAAATTACCAAAACTACTTTTTTATGATTTTTGATGGCGATCACTTGCTTTATATACATACAATAATAAAAAGTGCTTGTTTTTAACCTCTCTACAAAATCCCGTTATCAAATATTGGCGCCCAAGTTTACAACGATTAAGCATTATATATGACTGTGTCAGGTGGAGGGAAGAGAGAGAAGGGTTTACCTATTGCACTGTGTTATCACTTTTCTATTTTCTATTTCTTTGTTTACACGTGCGTCGGCGTGGAATGTACTACGTCGGCGTGGAATGTACTACGTATTTATTTAATTAAATTAAGAAGAGATAGGGGAAGGTCTATTATTTTCTAAGTGTTTGGTTTATTTTGTTTTAAAATTATACAATCAACGATAATAATAGAAAAGTAAACAACTAGTACATTGGGGACGAGACTCAAAGAATGTATGAATGCTAGAAAAAAATCATTCGCACATTTTCAAGAACTGCAAAACTGTTAGATGAACTTAGAAGACGGTACGTTTATGCAAACTTCAAGTACAAACAATTATAACTCAAAATCACGAAGACTTTGTTCGAGAAACACTATAAACATAAGCTTAGCAGTCAGAGAGCAGAATTATTTACTCCCAACTCAATCAATCTGTTAATCAATAATATATCACCTATATTAAAATCCAGATATGAACTCAGCAATGAGCAATTCTGTACCCTCTGCAACGTTCGAGCAAAAGAAGACTGCTTTCAATTTATTAGTATTTGTCCAGTATTAGAATACCAAAGACAGCATTCCTTTTACATTTGCTTGCCTTCGATGTAACGCTCCTTGTTTGTTTACGCTGCAATTTGAAATATCAACTGCTTTATCAATAAGTTGATTCAACTGCTTTTGCAAACTTTGAATCATCGTCGTAATAGATAGTAGATGACGACCACGAATAATATTTTTTATCAGCAAAATTATCGCACTCCACACATTTTTTTTAATTAAAAACTTTGATTGAACTATAATTGCATTCATGCAATGGACGTGAAAAGTTTTATAACAGTTAATATAGCACATAATGGAGTCAATCATGTAATCGCATGATTGGGAGCATTTTCCGCTCTCACTCATTTTGATTATTGCCTTTTGTGGTTATTAAATTAATTTAAAAAAGTAATTTAATGCTAAGTATACAAAGAAAATTGAAGTTTACTTTTAGTTCATACACAAACCAATAGAGCAGACTTGTCAGATGAGTTGTTAAATATATACTAATGACATGTTCCATGTTAGATGTTACTATGTTCTTATATTTATGGTGATTAAAAAAAACTTTTTCATAATTATCTCAAAATGTATGCAATATATGTAATATGCAGCTGCACCCTGCCTGGAACACTATAGGATTTGGGGTAGGTGCGAGGTTGAGTGTATTAAAAGTTCCTTTGCATTAATGACAAACCACACCGTGGAAAGTAAAATGAAACCTATTTAGCTTTATTTCACTATGTTAAGTGTAATAAGACCAACTGTCCACTTACACGTTACAAAACTGAAATAAGGCGAATTCTTGAAATATGGCCTTATTTCACTTGGCTTTATTTCACGGTACCACAAAATCTAAATCATAATCCAAAAAAAGAAACAATAAAAGGCATTTGAGATACCACAGAAAGAGTCTAAGTTTTTCTTCCGCCATCTTGATTAAAAAACGACGTTTGGATAGCTTAAGAACTATATGACAACAAAGACACCGTTATTAATATTTCATTTAATAGATGTATTGCTTGCAGGATGCCCTGAGATCATTTTATGAAAAAATACATTTCGTGGGAATCCTTAAATAAAAATGAAAACAAATTATTAATTTCAAGATGGAGGGGTTGGCCAAGGGGTATCTGAAACTTTTTTTTACTAATAAAGAACATTCCTTCCGAAATAAAACAATAAAAAAATCTTTTTTTGTGTAGAATTATAAAAGCTTAATGTGTACCACTACAACTTTTTAAAAAAAAAATATATACTTTTTAAGCTGTCTGCAAAATAGTGTAATTGAGCCCCTTTAACCTCTTCTAAAATTTGTTTTGCTCCGGTCCGAAAGTAAAAAATTTGTAAGGGATTTTTTGGGATGTATGCTTTAAAAGTTGTTGACATAAAGTAATCACATACACAAACAGTATGATTTTAGTTTTTCTACAAGCGTACAAATAACAATCCGATAAATAATAAGAAAATATATACCGTTACAAAATTAAAATATTTTCATAAATGTAAAAAACATTTTTTCCAGGTCAAAACAGAGTTGGAAAGTCTTGTTAAACTTCTAGATGGAAAAATATACAAAGAAGAGGAAATTGCTATGGAAGAATTACATCAATATTTGATCGAAGATGATGGCTGTTGGGCGCTGAGTGATAACTTTTTAAATTTTGTTGGTAAAAATACAACAAATACATATTTAAGCGAAATCAAATAGAAGATCTTATTTACCTCAGGTCGAGTCTTTAAAGATATGTCATTTACTCCGGAAACTAGAATTCATTTAATAAGAGCTTTAGCGTGTGCTGCTCTCAACGATGATATTATTATTTTGTTACACCAAGATAGAAAGGAACACACATTGATGAACTTCGCAAATGACTTTGACAGGCAAAATCCTGATGAACAACAAGCTTGGGGAACTTTTGTATAACTTTAGTTTAATAAAAAAAATAAGTAATAGTATTATTTCTTATCTTTCAGATGTGCAATTTGTTTGAAAATCCAAGTTCATCTGAGTGGCTTTTATATATATCTGAATGGCAATACAATAACCAGACTATTTCGAATCTAACAGTAACAACAAAAGTGACAGTTCATTGTTTGCTTTCGAATTGCCCTACTCTCAAAGATATTGGAACATCAATTTTGTTTAATTTAGCCATAAAAGACGTAAAAACAGTGGTATGTTTCTTATAGACACGATTTCTTTTAAATTGCTTTTTGAAAGATAAATACAAAATTAAATACTAACTGAATAATACCTATACATAGTACTTATAATCTTCATTAATTATTCCAAGCTGTTAAAGAACATATTTTTATATTTAAACCATTTTAGGTACTCATTTATAGACTCTATACAAAAGTAAAATTTATTAAATATTGAAATCAATTGATTAAGGGATTTGCTCCCTAGTTTGATCTACTAAATATATGGCACCATTGTTGCTGTAGGGTCATACTTGTAGGACTAAAGCTAAATTTTAACTGACTTAGAACTAGTGAGATGATATTGAACCATTAATAATTTTAACCATAAAACAAAATTATAATACCTCTTATGATTAGTGGGTGTTGGAAGTTTATAAAAGCGAGTCTTTGAGAGTAAGGGGGAATTGTATGTTCATGTGACCATGGAAGAATACGGAGGCAAAAACGCATACATTTTCTCTGAACTGCTTCAAGTCTTGTTATATGAACGGAATAGTAAGGTGACCACACTACATATTCAAGTATTGGTCTTACAAATAAAAAGCTTAAGAACGTAAGGGTCACGCAAATCGCGACCGTTTCTTTTTATGGATCTTAGGAGCCTATTAGCTTTCTTTATTATGTAGTTTAAAGGCTCATTAAAAGTTAACTTGAGATCAAGAATAACCTCAAAGTCAGAAAACACAGACACTTTACTAAAAGGACATGTATCAAATTAAATTCATAGGGAACTTTTTTAGGTGTACAACTCATGGTTTCGCACTTGTTAACATTTCAAACGAGACGATTTTTATTGTATCAATCCCTAAATATTAACAAGTCTTCTTGAAAAAGTGAACAATCAGAAGGAGATTTGGTACTTTTGAAAAGATTAATATATTCGGAATATATAAGAACGGATCCATTTTTTATGATCAAAACCATGTCATTTATGAATAACATAAATAATAATCGAATACCCATTACGAAATACAAAACCATCAAGTCTATTTTTTAAAAACGATTAGATCTAACTCAAAAAATTGTTGTTAAAACATTGGTTTTTAGCTTAAAATTATTTTATTGTGACAAAACTTGTCGAAGGCTTTACTAAAATCAGTAAAACACAATCGACTGAACTCATGGTGATTATCACATTTAATTGAAGTACAGAGATAAGGAAAAACATTATATACAACAGGCTCAAAAAGTTTCGGTATCACATAGTATAGATCTGTCGTTCATTACTTAATTTTTAGGACCTTTCTCAGCACAGGCAAAATAGATGTACTTTTCCATATATTAGGAAAAAGCAAACTATTTAAGGACTCGTTAAAGAGAAACGGATATGATAAATAGACGATGGTACACCATCAGGGCCTGGATTAAAACACTCATTCAATTTCATGATACTCTGTGTAACAGTATCTTCGTTTATATCAAAATTAATTGAATTCAAGTGAGGAAAACTTACTTCCGAAGAAGAAGGGTAAGAACTGTTGTCATCGTTAGTATCTTTGAAGAAGTTTGCAAGCATGTTTGCGATAACCTGGCTCATTACTAGTTGACGATCAATTTGACAAAGAGTTTAGGTAGCCACTAGTTTTCTTTTTACAATATACAAATTTTCAGAAATTATCTGAATTAGATTTAAGATCAATTTCTATGTTAGAAAAGAATTTGAATACTCTGTAAATAGTTGTTTTAGAATTAAAAATGTTTCATAATCTGAATCAGCTTTTGTCCTATTATATTTAACCCAGGGTTTGCTTCTTTTACTTTTTATGTTTTTGAGATTTGAATCAAGTCATTGTGGTACATTGAAATTTTTAAGAGGAATCGTTTTACAAAAACAGAGTTTTATAAACAAGTCAAAAATAAAATAAACGAATTGCTCGTACAACCTTGTTATGTACGAGTATTCAAAGAGTCTGTTTAAAAATATTTCCTGTATTTTAAGATCTGCAAATGTGCCTGCAAAATATAGTTGTTTTCATAAATTTTAATATCATTTGATTTCTCAAAAAAACATTAATTTAAAAAAAATTTTTTTTGAAAATACATAAAATTTTGTAATATGAGTTTAAAAATATTTTTAGTATGCTAGAGCTTATAAGTTTAACATTTCAATTTTGTAAAAAAAATGACCCATTTTCATTAACATATCATTAATTTAATTAATTTATTAAAAATAATTAATTGCAGTCAATGATACATAACAAAATTAAGAGTTCTACACAATTACACTTTACCTAACTTAACTTAGGTCCTCAGACCTGTTAAGTCCGTTAAAGATCCCTTAATAAGGCATAGGGCGTCTACTACGCTTACGCGCCATCGTATGGGGTTTGGGGAAATATGTTTAAGCTCCTTCCAACTCTTGCCTAGTGACGCTGATTCCTCCTCGACTGTTCTGCGCCATGTGCTTCTCGGTCGTACAGTTCTTCTTCCTTCTTGTGTAAGCGGATTCTATTGTATTATTTGACTTGCAATGCATCCGTTACCTTTTCGAAGCGTTGAAGGGTAAGAACTGTTGTCATCGTTAGTATCTTTGAAGAAGTTTGCAAGCATGTTTGCGATAACCTGGCTCATTACTAGTTGACGATCAATTTGACAAAGAGTTTAGGTAGCCACTAGTTTTCTTTTTACAATATACAAATTTTCAGAAATTATCTGAATTAGATTTAAGATCAATTTCTATGTTAGAAAAGAATTTGAATACTCTGTAAATAGTTGTTTTAGAATTAAAAATGTTTCATAATCTGAATCAGCTTTTGTCCTATTATATTTAACCCAGGGTTTGCTTCTTTTACTTTTTATGTTTTTGAGATTTGAATCAAGTCATTGTGGTACATTGAAATTTTTAAGAGGAATCGTTTTACAAAAACAGAGTTTTATAAACAAGTCAAAAATAAAATAAACGAATTGCTCGTACAACCTTGTTATGTACGAGTATTCAAAGAGTCTGTTTAAAAATATTTCCTGTATTTTAAGATCTGCAAATGTGCCTGCAAAAAATAGTTGTTTTCATAAATTTTAATATCATTTGATTTCTCAAAAAAACATTAATTTAAAAAAAATTTTTTTTGAAAATACATAAAATTTTGTAATATGAGTTTAAAAATATTTTTAGTATGCTAGAGCTTATAAGTTTAACATTTCAATTTTGTAAAAAAAATGACCCATTTTCATTAACATATCATTAATTTAATTAATTTATTAAAAATAATTAATTGCAGTCAATGATACATAACAAAATTAAGAGTTCTACACAATTACACTTTACCTAACTTAACTTAGGTCCTCAGACCTGTTAAGTCCGTTAAAGATCCCTTAATAAGGCATAGGGCGTCTACTACGCTTACGCGCCATCGTATGGGGTTTGGGGAAATATGTTTAAGCTCCTTCCAACTCTTGCCTAGTGACGCTGATTCCTCCTCGACTGTTCTGCGCCATGTGCTTCTCGGTCGTACAGTTCTTCTTCCTTCTTGTGTAAGCGGATTCTATTGTATTATTTGACTTGCAATGCATCCGTTACCTTTTCGAAGCGTATGTCCAATCCATTGCCACTTAAAAAAATAAATTGGGTGGCACAACAGTCCGTTGAGAACTAGGGCCTAGTGACTTACAACTCTCAACCATTCCTGTGTGCGAGTACTGTTGTTAGGGATGGAGGGGTCCTACAGTTTTAAGCCGAATCCGAACGGCAAATTTGAGAAAGCACTTTTCATGACAAGAATTACTCTTGGAGAATTTGTCAATTCCTCGCAATAGGCAGTACCCGTGAAAAAACTTTAGATGGCATAGGCGGGGATCGAACCCAAGACCTCTGGCATGACAGTCCAACGCACTAACCATCATGCCACGGGCACTACCATTGCCACTTACGCCTTTGTATAATAGAGTCTATAGGTTTCTGACCTGTCTTTCTATGAAGGACCTGATTGGATATTCGCTTTGGCCAGAAAACCTTTAGGATGTAGCGAAGACATCTATTCACGAAGGTTTGCAGCTTCCTTGTAATGGCTGAAGTAACCTTCCAGGTGCTGCACCCATAAAGAAGTACAGATTCGACATTTGTGCGAAACAGTCGTAGCTTTGTTCTTAAGCTGAAAGAGTTATTCCTCCGACGTTTCGACAACATACCGAAGGCCGCTTTTGTTTTGCCGATGCGGCAGATGACGCCTTCAATGGAGACGATACTTCCAAGGTATTGAAAGCCCTCCACTTTCTCCACCGGTTGTGAGGAAATATTTATTTGAGAGGATGGTTTCAACTGTAGCTGTATGCAATCTTAGGGTAGCTATCATTAAGTCATGGTCACGGGCAAGTCCCAAGTCGGTGGTGCCTCGCACTTCGCTTAACCCTAAGATATCTATCCTGTTCCGCATAAATTCTCTCTCTAATTGTAGGAATTTGGCGTCCTGCGTCCAGAAGCGTCCTCACCTTCCAAAAACCAATCTTTGTCCGGATACAATAGCCAAAATCCGTCAACGAGTTATCATTAACTATCCTAGGCTTAGTTTCGGTTTTCATAGCGGGATGGAGTTCAGTTACGAAGAGTGCTAATCTCCGTAACCTATCCTGAAGAGTCACTAACTAATTTTAACTAACTTATGTATATAAGGATATATAAATCATTGCCCGGGGGCCACCACTAGGAGGTAAAATAAGCGCTTCGACTGTGGAATGCCTTGCCACGCTCTATCTTTCCCTATCATTGCAACGTTCAGGAATTCAAAATCAATGTGCACCGACACCTCCTATCCAACCCTTCCCTCTTTTCCTAATGCTCACACTGTGTCTTTGGCATATTAAAGGTATACAAAACCCTTTTAGTGTTCGCTAGTTAGAAAAAAAACATACATATATCATTATATTTATAACTTCAACCATCGCGATGCATCGATCAAAATTTCAGACTTCTTTCAAATGATAAAAATTTAAAGGCATTAAAAACTCAAATAACTGTTTTTTGATATATATTTGGGGAAAAAATACAAATAAGATCTGTTTAGTACTTACGGAGAATATTGGTGTATTGGTACATAAATCCACCATTTATGCAAAACATCAAACGTTTCAATAGACCATATCTCAGGTCTGCGGTGGTTTTTATACATATTGCCATAGAATGAAATAATATTGTAGTGATAAGCTTTTATTTGGTAGATATTTGAATTCTGTTGGTACTACGCCCAAAATAATCATTGACCTTTAAAGAATACGAGTATCTTCAGACTATCTAGGCTAAAGCGGGTTTTCAGCATATGTTTCCATAACATTATGTTATTATTATGTGTATGATAACATCAGTATTTACTTGACTTTATTAGATTGAGTTGGAACTGGTTTAAAGAAATATTATTCCTTTCAGGTCTTCGATGACGTTGCTGTAGAACTGACGATGGCAATTCTTCAATTTTTCAATAGTAACCCCAGTGAAGTGCTAGTGTACAGAGCACTCCGTGCCTTGGTTCGATTTATGGAAGTAAGTATCTAATATTCGTATTCATAGAGAATTACTAAAGTCGTGATTTCTTGATCTATAGTTTAAGGCAAAAACACTCTATTACCAAGACCGGAATCTTTCGTACGTTTCACTCTCCAAAACCCGTTTGTTTACATTGTTGTATTTGTAATTTTGACAATTAGTCCAAGAATAGATGTGAGCACAAACAAAAAAAAAAACGATGCCGTGGGCTAGCGGCACTTTGCAAAGCAAAAACAAAATGGAGGGGTTAATAAGTTTTTTTCAGGTTTTTCTTTTTACTTTTTTCGATGAAAAAGTCAGGTTTAAGCTTTAATTTTGCAGGCATTTTGTGGATAGTGAACCAATGTACCTTTTGGTCTTGAAAAAAGCATGTTCAACATCAGTTTATTATAATTAATTCACTAATTTACAGTAATCACTACGAAATTCTTTAAATTTCATAATTATCCCCGGATTTTTGTATCAAAGATGCGTTCGAAGAACCATCAATTTAAGGGTGCGAGTGCAATTTTCGTATTGAATTCTAATAAATTTTCGTTAACGAACGGCCCAAATATTTTGTTTGCAAGTAATTAAAATCTGTATCAATTTAATTAATCCAAGTATATTTATAGTTTGTTTTTAATGATTTAAGCTTGCAACTATTTTTCAATTCCATTTTGATTAATAAATATTAAATTTAAAAAAAAAAGTTATAATCGAAAAATACCTCATCCATAACATTCTTGATTATGCTTCAAAGGAACACCAATATTTTAAAAAAATAATCAAAACGATTATAGCGAACTTGTTGAATAAATTCAGAGCAAATAAAATGCAAATTTTGACGTTTATCACAAAATGAAAACGTCAAAAAATCGTTCTGAATTCATGCACAACTATTTCAATAGAACATGTAATCGTCATAAATGTTTATTGTTGACGTACAGAAGTTTTTTTTTAGTGAATTTCCACAGTTTAACGCAAAATATAATTTTCATTCATTCCTTAAAAATGTTTAGTTACCAAAGTTCAAGTTTACTTATTATTGTTTGAAAAGTATGTTTAGTAAAAATGCTGCTAATAATAAAAAAAATTAATGAGTTTTACGTATATGTTTTTGTTTTTCGTAATATAATAAATACTACCGTAGATTACATTTTAGAAATGCAGAACATAGAAGAAAATTTACATAAACAATAGTTTTCAGATATAAAGCAGAGGTTAGCGTAGAAAAATATTTTTGAGAAAGCCAATAATATTTTAAATGTGTTCATTAAAGAAATTTCCGCTACGGCTAACCTTCATCAACTTTTTAGAAAAAAAATTAGCATTAATAGCAGACAATTATTTCATAGCATAATTAATTTTTCAGATTGTAAAATGTCTAGAAATTTTCATACGCTACAAAATTCGTAATTTTATGCGTAAACATAGAAGATAACATTATTTAGTCAAGAAGTATGGATTTTGGCGCGTATATCGGTTTTTTTCTATTGGGTGTTCGGTTTCCCCATACTGGAATAAAAAAAAGTTACTTAAATCTATTTATTGCACTCATTTTGTTGGTATTGTGTGTAAAAATATTGCCTTTTTCTATTCCTTAAAGATGCTTTACACAAAGCAACTTATTTTTAAAACATGGTTCCCTCAAATTTTTATTCCAAAATCTAACTACAAACAAAATTCCAACTCTAACATAGTCCCTTAAAAAGAAATTTTCAGGAATATTTCTGCAACAAACAAAACTAAAATTTGGTCTTGCAACTACCGAAATGCTTAAATAATGAAAATACTAATCTAATTGAGGAATCTGAACTAGCTAAAGTTGGCAATGGAACTTCACAAGTATGCTTCTCGTAGCATTGTCTGTACAAAAAAATACGGAGGCGTCCGCCTATTGTTTCCACCTGAACTTCTAACGTCGCCAAGAAAATGCTCTAAACAAACTACACCTGAAAAAATTGTCTGTTTTGTTGTTTTACAAAGTATTGAGTTACACTTTTGTCCATTTGCAATAATTATACTTAACCATTTGCAGCGCATGTAGCGTTCGCAAATAATTTAAGTAAACAAAATAAATAATAATAAACTAATAAATCATTAAATAATATGTATTTGGTCAATTTTATTTTATTTAATATACATTAACAAAATTTATTTGGATGGAAATTAAAAAGCTATACAAATCTTCCAATTTAAGACCATGTCAGCACTTCAGATTCTGTTGGTTAGGATTGTTTAGTTTTTGAACGAGGCCATGAAACATTCAAAATGAAGCATTAAGATGGGGCTGATTACTATAATGAAGCATTTTGATGGGCCAAAGCACTAATTGTGAGAATGTGTTTGGTTTTTTGCATCATTTCACGCACACTTTCTCACATTTAGTGCTTTTTAGCTTGTAGGCAAACCGAAATGTCAGTCTGAGATTCCGGTCTTGGTAATAGAGTGTTTTTGGTTTAAGGCTTGTTGAATAAATAAACACAGCTCTTATTCATAGTCAAATTTCCTGATGTGTTTAGTAAAACCCCAGTTTAAGGTTGTATTCTACTACAATTATACTTCAAATGACAGGTCAAAGCAAAAAAATACTGTTATATTTTCAAACTCGTTATTTTGTGCTGTCATTCCTAGAATTGGATGTCGAAAAAAGTAAGTAAAACAAAACTATTTAATGGAAAATCAAAAAAAACAACAACAAAGTTCAATAATAGGTACTTTAGATGAAAACCAAGGAAAATATAAAACGCGAACGGCAGGAAAACTTATCGCAGTCAGACAAAGAACTTTGTAGCGAATATTGCCAAAAAGAAGAGCTACACCAGCAAGTTTACATACAATTTGTTTGATATGATTTACCTTTTCAGCTTTTCAATTCAGAAACAAAAATCAAATATGACATTTGGCTGTGATAATAACTACTTAAACACAGCATTTTCTATGTTTATAGTTAAGCCACAGTTTAAGCTCTAAGCTTAGGTTTAAATTTATTTATAAATAGCCTAAACTCTGGACTTGCTTAGCAATAACTTAGCAAGAGTTTAGCAAACATCTATGAATATGCCCCTATATGTTTATTATAATTTTGACAATGAATAATTGTATGGATGGATTTCTATTTAATACAACAAGTTTATATCATAAAACATAATCAGGTTCAAGTTTAGTATTTTGCCATCGAATGTCGAAGAAATAAAATAAAATATTTCTGATTTGCTATTTTTTTGAAATTAAAATGCACTAATGGTTATTTAATACAAATTGTTTGAAATACGAGTAGATTAGACTGATTAGATTTTAATAAAAATGTAAGACAATTACACTGATATTTATTTTGAGTTCATCCATCAATTTATTTTTAAATGAGTGTCAGCTTTAAGAAGACTAATTCGATAGGTGAAGCAAAGAAATAGTTCTTATGTTCAGAAGACCGAAAACTAACTGTCGGCACGAGTAAGTTAAGTTTAGTAGGTTTTGAATAGACATAGGGTATGCTTTATATTCAATAAAGGGATATACAATTTTTGTTCTGTATACGTCCATACTGTTTTAAACAGGCCAGCTGTTCTGGCATTAAGTGAAACCCAGGTTGGCGAAAACACCGATCGTACGGAGTTTAACCTTCATGGTTATAGCTTACTGCCATTATTCTTTTCTCACCATGGTCTAGCCGTTTACGTCCGTAATGATGTTGCCTATCAGCTTCTACCACAGTATGGCCAATATATTAATACAAATTTAAATTATATATGGTTCAAATTTACTGTTCAAAGGCGCATCATTCATACTTGTTTTATTTATCGCAGCTCAAGTTTGGATAGTAATTCGACTTTAAACGAATTCGATGCGCTGTCCGACTCTATCCAGAGAATTGTATCTCATTTTCCGCACAGTAAGATCTTTGGTACGGGCGATTTTAATGTACACAATTCTTCGTGGCTGCGCTAATCTGGTCAGTCAACACCCGACCGCCAACTCGGATTCCTGACGTTGCAGGTCAATCCGCCAACACTCTAGACTTGTTTGTTACCTCTGATCCTAATAAATATACGGTCAGTGTATTATCGCCTCTAGGCACATCAGACCATTGTGTCATATCTGCAAATTTCTCATGCCAAAAAACTTCAGTTCAAGTTAAAACTCCTACGAGAACCGTTTGGCAATATGAGAAAACCAACTGGGACGGTCTCAATGAATTCTTCTTAACTGGTCACTATGCTTCCTCGATAGTGACGTGGATTCCAGTGCAGATATGATTACAAACTTAATTATTTGTGGAATGAGACATTTTATCCCGAATAGGTTAAAATCTATCAAACCCAAAGAAAACTCATTTTTGCATGACCAGAAATTACGGCAAAAAATACTACAATGTCCCAATCGTAGTAACAATTTCTGGTCATTTGTAAAAAATGTGCGTAACACTACGTCTTCGTCGGTTCTGACGCTCGTTTCCAATGACACTCCTAATGTAAGCTCGATTGATAAAGCCAATTTGCTTGCAGCACAGAAGAACGGAAGCTTCTTAATGACCGGCAGTATGGCTTTCGTTCCAATAGGTCCACTGGTGATCTCATGGTTTATCTCACCGAACAGTGGAAAAAATCTTTACATCGTCTTGGAGAAAGTAAGATTATTGCACTTGATATTTCAAAGGCATTTGATAGAGTTTGGCATCAAGCTTATTGAAAATGCGTGCATTTGGTATTGATGAATCCCTTCTTCGTTGGGTTAGAAATTACCTTTTGGACCGTTCAATTCAAGTAGTATTGCACGGGTTCAAATCTGATATCTACGCTGGTGTGCCCCATGGCTCCGTTTTGTCTCCGACGCTCTTCGTTATTTTTATAAACGATCTTTTGTCTGAAATTAACCCATTAAATTGTTTCGCTAATGACAGTACCCTCAGCTTTTCATATTGGTTTTTAGATTCTCATCCTTGTTCTTCGGATGTGGACTACCAACGACAACTTATGATAAGCTCATTAAATTCTGAGCTTGACAGCATTGTACAATGGGGAATCGAAAACTCAATGCTGTCTACTGTCGCAAAAGCGTAACCCTCTTCAAATGCCACTATCCATGAGTGGTATCAGTCCTAGTTATGTGCATTACAAACCACTTGTTGTGGAGTGATCACATATTTGACATCGCCAAAAATGCTGCTAAGTGTTTAGGTTTTCTCCGACGATGCAAGAAGTTTTTTAACCCTTCTGATCTGGCTATAATTTATAAAGACTATATTCGTCCAAAACTTGAGTACAATTCCCATATTTGGGCAGGTGCTCCTATAACCCACTTGAGTCTCTTGGACAGAATTCAAAAGAGAGCTCTAAAAATGATAGGTTACCGTTGTGTAACTGAAACTTTTGCATCTCTCGAGCACCATCGTAAGGTTTCATGTCTCTCATTATTTTATCGCTACTTCCATAAGTAATGCTCTAATGAAATAGCCAGTTGCATTCCTCCCCTCAAACAATTCAACCATAATTATCGTTCTTTTAGGAATGCACATCAGTTTACCCTTGAGCCCAATTTCGGTCCTACTGTAAAGTACAGAGATTCTTTTTTTAGTCGCACTACACTAATGTGGAATGCTTTACCAGACTCAATATTTCCCACTTATTACAATGTGCAGGCATTCAAAACCAATGTGAATCGGTATCTCCTTTCAAATGTTATCCTCCCTTCCTAATTACTCGCACTGTGTATAATCATTATAAGGGTATTCATATTCCCTTGAGTGCGCGTACAATATAAAAAAAATACATATACTCTTAAGGTCAGATACATTCGATTGTGGTGGTGGTAGTGTTGCGATTTATTCGAAAGATAGTTTATCATGTAAAATAAGATGCTATTCATCACCTGGTTCACCGTTCAAATACTTTTTTCTAGTATCTGTTGTTAGAAACTGATTACAGGCCAAATAAAAATGTCCCATTTACAGTCTTATGGATATTATTGTGTGGTAATTTAAATACATATTAACATTCTGATTGAAAATAATCTCACCGATCATTTGACTTCTTTTTATTAACATTTAGTCAACTCACCCGTGCCTACTCATTTTACGCATTCATCAAGCATTTTTTTTTGGAGATCTTCTTTGTTAAAAAAGGACTGGGTCTTGTGTTATAATCTCTATCTGCTTTAGTTTTCTCATGTCATGATCTTATTTTTCTACCTTTCCAATTCAGAATTCAAAACCGTTTAGGAAGTCCTACGATTCGATTCAGAGATTCTAAAGCGGCATATACACGCATCAAAATCTCATCAAGCATGTAAGAGTTTGTTTGTGAAATTGAAACACGTATAGAATGTGTGTATGCTTGACGCGAAATCAAAATGTTTTGATTTTTCTTCAATCAGGGGTCTATGCTTGACAAGTGCTTGAAAAGTGTGTATTCTTGATTGATTGCTTGATCAAGCATCATTCTTGTTTTTGCGTTGCTAGGTCAAGACAGCATTTGGAAGGATTTTTTTTAATAAGCATGATGGAAGATAAAAATTTTTTGTTAGAATTTTTTCATATGCTGATGAAAACTTGGGTTCGGTATCGCCACAAAACATAATCGAAATATGGGAATCAGCGTCAGAGCTGGCAGAGGAGGCAGTACAGTTTTCTCCCCAAAATACTGAAGTTTCTCGGTATTTTTCGGCATTTAAATAGTTACTTTTCTAATTTTGATTTTCCATGACAATACAACTAATAGACTGTTCAGAATTATCACTGATGAATTTTAAGTCTGCAAATGTATTGCCTGTAGCCGGAAACCGAAGAGTTATTGACAGACGTTGACTAACAGGTATATCTTCTCGCATTTCGGTATCTTTTCTGATAATTTTGGGTGTTATCATTTTCAGAAGTTGGTTGTATGTTTCCTCGTTCATGCAAACGAAATTTTTTAAGTCATTTGGCGAACTTAATTTCAGTCCATTCAAAAGATTTTCACGTGTAACTGCTTTCGTTTTTTCAGCCACTCTTTCATCCAGATCCGTTTTTTTCGCAAATTTTTCCTCTTCATTTTTAAAGCCAGCGCTAGTCCCAGAGCTATGCAACAATCGTCCGTGTCACTCATATTTTCCTAACAAAGAATCCGCACATCCATTCACATCCAAAATCTACGAAAAAAATGATGCTTGATGACTCATGCTTGATGTGTGTATATTCAACGCGAAAAAGAATTTACAAACACACTCTCTCATGCTTGATGAGATTTTGACGCGTGTATATGTATATGCCGCTTAAAAACAGACAGATCGATTCTTAAGCAGCATATTTATTTTTTTTACATCGAGAAAACATTTACTGTATGACTTCACCTGATTCACAAGTTGAAAACATATCAAGTCTTTATAATAAACAGTTAGGTTAAGGTTAGGTTAGGTTAAGGTGGCTGTTGACGGAAAACCCAAACCCACACTTAGACCAATATTTGTTTCGTTGTGGATGGATTTAAAGATCTACCTTACTCCTTGAACTAGCTTTTGAGACAATAGATGTCAGAATTGCTAAGATCACAAGGATCATTGTAGTAAAAGTCTTCAAAGTGGAGGCTTCGTCTTTGTGATAGGACAGGGCATGAACAAAGAAAGTGAGACAGTGGCTCCTCTTCTTCTTCATTTATTCAGCTTGCTGAAAATATCTAGAGGTATAAGATTTAACAGAAAATCAAGTGCAGCGGAGAGGATAGAGCAGAGTGCTCCACTTGTTGTAATATTAACAAACCGAAATATATTATTATTATACTTTAAGATTTAGGCTGGCGGAACAATGATCCGCAAAATTAAACAAACAAAATACGAAAACGAAAGCGAAACGATTTAATTTAAAATAATAATGGGTAGGTAGCCGGCGCGCACGAGCGGATACCTTATTATTGTAAACAACAATTATAAATGTCAAATTCCAAAAAAAAGGTTGGTTTGTTAATTTTACCACCGACAGCAAAAACAGTGCTGTCACCTAGTAGCTCAGTTTGGGGGTGGGTTTGGTAAAATGTAGATTTTATTAATTGAACTCGATTAATAAAATCGAAATTAATTATAGATCTAATAAAGATACTACACAGGGGCGTAGCAAAAATAGTGAAAATGGGCGCCAGGAAGTATTATGGTACTTACCATCACCAATCAAGAAAAATAATAATAAAAAAAAAGAGCGGAAATTGTCTTCCCAATTAAAATGAAATTCAAGATTAATTTTTTTTTTTACCTAAAAAAGGTTAAGGTATTTTATTTGTATCTGGGAAACCTTTATAAATATAGGTAGAAAACCCAAAATTTTTTCCAAAAAATATTGTACAATTTAAAAGTGAAACAAGAACAAAAAAAAGAAAGAGAACAATTGTTGTGTAACAAAGGACACAAAGGAAAGTCACCTTGGGAAAGTTCCCGAAGAACAAAGGAATTTCTTACGGACGCGGGTCCCGCAATCTCGGGAGACAAAAGAAACGAGCGAAAGTCTAACGGGTTAAATTTTGGCTCTTTATAGCCAACCACAAATTACGAGAAAATACAACCGCACAAAAACTCACTTGAAAGAAATACAAAAAAATACTTAGCTTCTTTTTTTTTCGAAAATAGATCCTGCCTCTTCCTTATCCTCTCTTCTCCAAAAACGCCTTCCTCACAAATTTTGTTTGGCTTTTTTTTCAATTTTAATTTAATTACCACCCAACACAAACTAACACGATTTTTCTTCCTTTTTTTTTCTTTTCTCAAAAACTTTTCACTACTTTTTTTCAACGACCTCACTCTTCTTCGCTTCTCTAAAAAGTGCCATCTTCATGGCGAACTTCCCTCATCCAAGAGGCCACGACAAATATGCCATCCTACTCTGACCTTTTGTTATGATCTGGTTTTCTCTTTCGGCCTAACTGCGACACCCGGCTTTTTCGCTGGGGTGCATGCCAATTTCAAAAACCAGCCAAACCTTTGTGGTCTCTTTCACATTGGTGATTTGAACACCAACCTTGGCTTAATGGACGAGTTCAGTTCTTATCCGTCAAATCCAATTGGTATAAAAAGTAAACGAAAAATTTTTGAGTGTTCGCGAGTAAAATCCCCAGCCCAAACCGGCCCCGTTTAATAACTTGAGGAAAGCGTTCTTGTAATTAGGAACCTTGGAATTTCTCAACCAAGAATAAGAGGCAGGGTCCGATTGATTTAAATTTAGACTCTAAACCCTTAGACTTCCGTGCAGACAATTTTAAGGGAAGGGAAACACATCGCAAGGTGACCTTACTTAGTATTCCGACACTTTAGGGTGGGCATTAAGCCATACTAATTTTAGGGTGGTGTGCAAATTAGAGAAACGATGCACACTGTCCGTTGAACATGGGTAAACTCAACTCTTCATGTTATTCTCCTTTTGTGGACCACCTGTCGCACACTCAATAAAGCCGTCTTTGTGACTCATCCGTCACACAATTATGCATTTTGTGACCGTCCGTCACAAATTTTAAAAGTAACTTAAAATGTGGACCCTCTGTCACACAACTCCGCATTACCAATGAAAGACCTATTTTGTTTGCTTTTCCAAATACAATAAGAGCAGGACACTGACTGATGGAAAGCAGGATTCTACTGAACTCTTAAAATATTTTGGATCCGCAACTACGAAAGGAAGGTTAAAAAAAAGGAAAAAGGATATGAGATAGGCTAGTGAAACTTGTTGTGGTAAATTTTACCGCAACAAATCCCACCCTTACCTCCTAGGAAATGTGCTTACAGTTTTGTAACACATTTTCTAAAGGCTACCAAGGTAATGGAAACAAGATAAAGGATTTTCCATCAAAAAAAAAATCAAATGAAAAATGTTACATAAGAAATAATTCAAAATAAGAAAAAAAAATAAGCTACTTTACTATCAATCCTCGGATGCATCGGTATACGGTTTTAAATCTTTAACGTGCCATGTTCCGCGTTCTTCACCTTTACTATCTTTTAACACGTACGTCCAAGGTGACACACGCTTTTTCACTTCAAACGGACCGACAAACTTCGGTGCTAATTTGGCAGCATAATAATTCGCGGCATCCGACAACGAAAAGTTTCTACGCCATACAAGATCGCCGGGGTGATATTGAACATCACGCCGTCGGAGATTGTAGGCCTGAGCAGCTCTCTTCGATGCTACTTCCAGTTTCTTCCCAATATCTACCCTTAGTTCCTTAAAATGCTCAGCGATCTCACCCAGATCCTTAACCTTCCCTGAACCATCTTCGACTAATGGTACTTCTCGACCTGAAGTTACCATATCCCTCCCGAAGTTCGCATAATACGGCGAAACTCCCAAAACCTCGTGTTGCGAAGTGCGTATAGCACACGCTACCTTACTTAATTGTGAATCCCACATTCTGTGGTTTTCAGCGACGTAAGCCCTCAACGTCGTCTTAATTATTTGATTTATTCTTTCCGCAGGATTCGACTGCGGATGATAGTGGGCTGTGAATTTTAATTGTGACCCGTACGCCTGGCAAAGCGTTTCCAGTTCCTTAGATCGAAACTGGGGACCGTTGTCACACACGATCACTTTTGGTACGCCAAATAAGAGGAAAACGTTATCTTCAAGTTCCCTAACTATGGCCTTTGCAGTGGCCGACCTTAAAGCAAACAGAAGTGGACACTTAGTAAAATAATCTACCACCGTCAGGATATAAATAAAACCCCTACTCGATTTAGGAAGCGGACCTACCAAATCAACACAAATCATTTCCCACGGTGCCTTGATTCCTACACTTTCAGTCATCAACCCAGCTGGCTTCTCATTCACCGGTTTTACCTGTTGGCAAACTTTACAGTTCCTAACGTACTTGGTTATATCGGCCCTCATCTTTGGCCAGTAAAACTTTGCTCCTATTCTAGAAAAAGTTTTCCTAACTCCCATATGTCCCGCTAAAGGGCCATCATGGTATTCCCGTAAAATCCCTAACCTTTCGTTTTTCCCTAAGACTCTCTTCCATTCCTGATTGTTTTCATGTACTATCACATGATTTGCCTTCACCAGTTTGAACAACTGACCTTGTTCAACTCTCCAGGCCGGATACCTAAGCGGATTCGAATTGATTGCTTAGATCATTTTTCTCATCCAAGGATCTACATCCTCGTCTGAGATACCACCCAACTGCGGCACTCCCCGAGAGAGCATATCTGGAACTACATGCTCCTTGCCCTTGCGATGAATGATCTCGAAATCAAATTGTTGGAGCCTAATTGCCCAACTAGCTAACCTACCCTGTGGATCCTTAAGATTGTTTAGCCATACCAATGAATAGTGATCGGTCACAACCGTAAACCGAACACCTTCGATATACGCCCGCAACTTCTCAATAGTCCACAATACAGCTAAACATTCTTTCTCCGTCGTAGAGTAATTCCTCTCATTTCTATTTAAAGACCTACTAAGGTAACATACAACCTTTTCTCCCTCCTCAAAGTTCTGTGAAAGAACTGCACCGATACCGAAATCTGACGCGTCTGTTTGAACGACAAAAGGTCGTTTAAAATCTGGGCAAGTGAGTATAGGTGCTGTCACCAAACACTCTTTTGCCTTCCTAAAGATATCCCCACATTCTTGAGTCCAAGTGAACTTTCTATTCTTTTTTAATAAATTCGACAACGGCCTAAGCAATTCAGCGAAATTTGGTACAAAACGACGGTACCATGAAACTGTCCCTATAAAACTCCTAACCTCTTTAACATTCCTCGGTGCTGGAATCCTAACCACACTTTCCACTTTCTCTGGATCTACGTGTAAACCATTTCGATCCACTATGTACCCTAAAAATTTAAGTCACGGCATGCAAAAATTGCATTTTTCCCTACTAACTTTTAATCCGGCTTCACTTAACCTTTTCATCACCTCATTCAGAATTTCAAGATGTTTTTCGAAATTTTCTGTAATGATGATGATGTCGTCTAAATAGACGAAAACGTATGGTTCGAGGTCGGCACCCAAAACTGTGTCGATAAACCTCTGCCAAGTCGCAGGCGAATTGTGAAGACCGAAAGGCATTCTCCTAAACTGAAAAAGACCCCTACCAGGTACCGTGAAGGCAGTATATGGCTTTGATTCCTCTTCCATAGGAATCTGCCAATATGCTGATTTAATGTCTAGCGAGGACAAGAACCTAGCCCCTCGAAGCCTATCTAAAATTGAATTAATGTATGGAAGTGGATAAGCATCCCTATCTGTATTTTTATTCAACTTCCTATAGTCCACACAGAACCTATAGGAGCCGTCTTTCTTTTTAACTAAAAGTATTGGAGATGACCACGCACTTGTCGATCTCTCAATAACTGCTGCTTCTAACATCTCGTTTAATTCCCTATCTATGTGTTCCTGCATTGCCGGAGAAACCGGATAATAACGTTGCTTAATAGGTTCCGCCGACGTCCTAATCTTATGCTCAACCATCGTTGTGCACCCTAAACCTTCAGGCATTTTACTAAAAGATTGAGTTATCAGATCTTCTAGACTCTTAATTTCCCTATCATCTAACTCCGAACGCTCTGTTATAAAACAAATCGAAACAGGCTGTTCCGAAAAATTCCAAACGCGTGGTCTCAAATCCGGGACGATACCCGAAAGTGCCCACAAATCTGCACCAAGAATCACTGTGTGTGGAAGAGTTGGTATGACGATACAGTCAACTAAGATTGCCCTATCTTCAACAACTATTGGAAGAGAGACAGTCCCTAACACTCCTACACCTTTTCCATCTGCTAAACGAACGCAGTTAACACTGTCTGTTTTCAAAGGAAGACCTAAGTTTTGGAGAATGTTCCAAGCATCCCTACTTATTATGGTTCTAGAAGCTCCTGAATCTAATAAACCTAAAAATCTAGTACCATAAATGCTAATACTCGCAAATGGTCTCCTATCACTACCGTTTGCCTCCAAAGTAAAACCTAGATGAATTTGATCTGCCGGCTGGTTCCCAGCAGGCAACCTATTCAATTCCTGCGGAATTCCCGCCCTGCTGGTGCAAGAGCCCGTTGCCCGTTTCCCGAGCAGCGACGACAATTTTGTCTCTTCACCCCTAACTGCCCACAACCAAAACAACGCCTAGGAGCGGAACACCTATTTGAAAAATGGCCTGATCCATTACAATTATAGCATCTCAGCGAAGAGTTTTGATTCCCAGAACTGGCCTGATTTCTGGTTTGGTCATTCCCCAAAACAACCGAAACCATTGGAGTTTCTATACCTACATATGCTAGATCCGGTTCTAGCAGATTCCTATTATCCCTAACACTAGGTGGTGGAAGATACGATTCCACGTTTGCCCTAACCGCTTCTAAGTTCCTACCTAATAAGACCAAGTCGGACACACAACTTGGTTTAGCCCAACCAAGCTGAGTTTTGTAGAAAGGTCTCAAGTTCCTCTGAATCATTGACAACTTCCTACTTTCCGCTATTGGTTCAGTTAACCTACCAAACAGATTTTGCATTGTCGCCACATAGACTCCGATGGATTCATCTTTGCCTTGTGTGCGACGCCTAATCTCATCTAATAACTGATCATCATAGTTCGGTGGCAAGAACTCCAACTTCATCTCTCGAATGAGTTCCGACCACGAACTAACTGATGGTCTAATTGCCTTGAACCAAATTAAAGCTTTCCCTACGAAAAGCTCAACAGCTGCCTTAAACAGTTGGGATTCCAAAACCCCCCTAGCAGAACGAATCTCTTCAACCCTTTCTAAAAACGCGTTCACTAAAGCACCACAGCGCTCCCCAGTGAATTTCACGTCCCATTTTTTTATGTTGAAAAACCTATCCGAATTAACCTGATTTTCACTATCTCTAATTCTATCCCTATTCGAATCTGCCACTCCTAAATTATTCGAGGTACCGGCAGCCGTACTACTCGACATACTTTGCTGAGGTTCAGCTGAACGCTGCTTTTCAACCTCACTAACTCTACCACCCGATTTTCCTTTTTGTTTTCTATCATTATTTTCTTCCTCGTCTTCATCTTCTTCCTCGTCTTCCTCATCCCCTTCTAACTCAGCCATGGCCATTACCAACTTATTTTTAAGAACCTGTCTTCCCTTCTCCTGATTCTCATTCTCTGGAATGCTCCTATCCATCCTACGTAATCCCCATTCAACCTTTGTAATTATTTTTAAATACTCCTTTGAAGTTTCCGACTTCGGCGGAGTTTCTAGCAACTTCCCTATCTCTATTAATTTCTTCTCTACCGCCATCGAATCCTGTTCGTAAATAAACGGATAAGCGAGAGGAATGAAAGAATTCCTACGCTCTAACTTTAATGCTACCCTAAGCGCTTTGCGCATCTCCTCTACTGTCCCTACAGTTAAACCCCGAAATTCTATCTCATAGGTTATCTCGTCCTGAGATAACCTATTAACCTGACTCACGTCCATTTCAGCTAAAGTACAAAAAAAAACTAATCTATATTAAAATACTAAACGAAAAGGAAAAAAAAATTGAACACGAAAAACCGAATCGTTGTCAGCGAAATTAAAAAAGAATATTTATCAAAAAAAACAATAATAACTAAAAATGAAAATTAAATTGTTTCCTATTATAATAATATTCAAAAATATTCAAAAGTATTATATAAAAAGTACTATTTAGTTAAAAGTTATTATGCTGATACCACAGCACTGATTCAATACATACAACACTACTAAGAATTATAATCAATTGCGCTGTCAGATTAATCAATGTGTCTGAAAGAGACAACACTATAATCACTCGCAATGAACAAAATGGTGGCCAAAATAAATTTCTCACCCAATTCAATTTTATATAATACTATAAAAGAAATAATAAATTGCAATACGAATGAAAATATAATTCTTACTATTCTTCCTCTCCTATAAAACAAAACCCCTTTGCCACAAATCCAAATAAACGAACACTTGATGATACCGCAGGTATTTCTGTAGTTGTTGCGATATTAGCTGGATACAATATTGAATTTTACCTGAGGAAAAGAAAATAGCACAAAGTAAATTTCTATTCAAATAAAACAAAGGAACGACACTTTCCTAATTACAACACAATACAAATCACGATAATTCAATAAAGTGCACTTCAAGCACTTGTTGTCGACAACAGCTAAAACGAGAGCCCCACGTTTGGCGCCAATTGTTGTAATTGTTTGCAAATCATTGAATTTTATTACCAAAATCAGTGTTCGGTTCGAAATGTGTTTCGCGCTTTACGCAAATTTTATGCGTTTTTTTTTTTTAAAAAGTTCTCAAGCTCTTAAAAAATCACCCATTATATTAAACAATGTCCTCTTTTCAATGGAGGACAATAAATACATAATGGGTGATTTTTTAAGAGCTTGAGAACTTTTTTAAAAAAAAAACGCATAAAATTTGCGTAAAGCGCGAAACACATTTCGAACCGAACACTGATTTTGGTAATAAAATTCAATGATTTGCAAGCGTTGCTCGTTAGTAAGTCTATTCATGATGAAATGTCAAAGCATACTGAGCATCTTTCTCTTTGACACCATGTCTGAAATCCCGCGTGATCTGTCAAATACTAATGCATGAAAATCCTAACCTCAAAAAAATCACCCATTATATACCCCATTTGTAATCAAAGGTTTTTTCTCAAGATAATGAGGCCACAGTGGCCTTGAATATTAGGTTTTCAGTTTAATTTATTTTCAAAGAAAATCAAAGATAAGACCCAAAGCTGTATACTGTTTATATACAACTCCAAGTCTATCACCAGGCCAAACTTTCCTCAACCGACTAACAGGAACAGCCATCGATAAAAGATCACGCTATCTCTGATCGTCACAAACCATGGACTTCGCATAGTCTTGATGCCAGGTAACATCGATTGTGATTGAAGGATGTCCTGGACTTTCCATTATAACGCCCATGAAGCTTAGTTGTAACTTTCCATTGACCACATGCCAATTTTCCACAGAGATCGTGCCATCAATATCGTCCCTGTCGATAATCGTGACTGCGATCTTGTCTTTCACAACATCACTGAAAGACTGTTTCCCTTCACTGGGATACGTTTACGTAAAGCACTTTGAGGCGTTTAGGTGTTAGAGTTGTGCCCTCCATTGACCTTTGACGCTTTCAGTCTCCGCTACCTAAGTCGGTCACTATGGAACTACCATTGGTGGCCGACTTACATACCTGTTGTATGTCTTACAGGTCGACTTTGTGCGTCCTAATTGGTGATATTTATTCTTTCTTAGGCTGTCGCTGTTTCTGGTGTTACTGTTACTGCTGCTTATTCTACTGTTCCTCTTTATCTCTTTTAGCCGTTGCTTGGATTTTGTTGAAGTTGAAAGGCCTTCAACAATTGACCTATTGTTGCTGGTGGTACACTTTAAAATTGTTCCGCTCCTGAGTTGTTGGTGGGTTTGGGTTCTTGTTGTTGCTGCTGTGTTTGTTGCTTTTGTACTAGACCTGTACCTCTGATTTCTTTACGTTGTGCTTCTTCGTCAACTGATTTGGCCTCCACTGCCTCTATTTATCGGCGCGTTTCAATTGTCCTTTTCAGGTTATTGAAAAGGGACTCCATCTTCTCTTAAGGATTTTTGAACTGCAGATACCTGTCCTCCTCTCCTTATTCATTTGCTTTTTCTTGCAATCAATAAAATTAATTTGTTGTTATTTTAGTTTGAAATTTAGATTTTAGTGAAAGTAGTTAGGATATATTGTAGTAAAATTCATTTTACAAACGATTCGTATTAACGAAACAGAGTTAATATTACAAAAATTAGTTATTGAAGGGAAATTAGTAAATAATTACTAATTTTGGGAGAAACGGAAGTAACAATATAAAGAATGGGTACATAAAGTATGTGGTGAATACAATAAACAATTTAGAGAATTGAGTTCGGTATTTGGGAAACAATAAAATAAGACTAATAAAATGCAATAAGAATAGCATAAATTACGCCTCCTCAATGCACGAAATAACGATTAAAACAATTGCAAATTACAATAATAATTATTAAAGTAGTATACAAACTCATGCACATTAGTAAGAATATATACCTATTTAAAAGATACTGAAATTGGAGGTAATGCTGCGCACAAACCCAAAACTCAAGACCAATGGAACCTGTCCATCCATTCATATTCCTATCCAATAAAAATTCAAAGTCAAAAAATATGAGTTGTATTGCTAAACAAACATTATTTATTATAATTTGTGCAACTTGATCCTGGACAACTGGCAACTTTAAATATTGTGTTTAAGGACATTTCTTATTCATCAACGCGTTGCCAGCTAGCCACTAAAATGTTCAAAACAATGCGAATTGAAAAACTATTTGAATTCTACAGATTTGCGGTATTCTGCTTGGTTGTAGGAAATGTCAACAAAAAACAATTCGAAATTTCAGCATTCAATTCCCTATACAAATATGTACACATTAATTTTTTTAATTCAGCGATTTTAATGTTTTGACTCAAAATATTGTATGGAATAAATAGAAAACAGCAATGATACACCTCTAAGCAATTCGAAATTTAATTTTTAAGATAATTTAACATTCTGAACAATATTTCCAAGGTTGTATTTGAAAATAACAATAGTCTTAAACCCAAATTTAATGTTTTGGATTCTTTCTCTTGTTTCTACACCATCTTATCTTACTCTGATTTTACTATAACGATGTTTAAATTTTTATATATTTACCTAATTAAATTTATATTTTTTTAAAGGTTTCAAAAGACGTGGGTTCGTTTATTCAAATGATTGGACCTCATCCAAAAACCTTCTTAGGAATGAGCGAGCGTATCGACGAGCTGGTGAATTGTGTTATTTCAAAGATTCCTGATTAAGAATGAATAAACTGTAAAATATGTTAAGTTTACTATTGTTGTTTGTTTTTAAAAATGATTAAGAACTACTCTGTAAAATTTGTATAAACCTTCCTAATCCCAGCACTTTTTTAACACTTTATGTATAACTTAATTACCAGGAAGCTTGACTAAGAAAAGTGAATAAATTCAATATACACACAAGCCCTCACAACCGTCAACGATGGAATTATCTAAAAACTGCATACAAAAATAAAAGGTCATATACGAGCGCCAACTCTCGAGTTATGCAAACCTTATAATTGTAATCATTTGTACAAGTTTATACACATTTTAGAGAATTAGTAAAGTCACAAGTTTTGTATAAACGATTAAAAAAATCTGAAAATTCTAATACCACAGCATAGATACGGTGACCATATTATCCGAGACAAAATATTGAACAGTACCCAAAATATGAAATATGTTGACCAGTTTTCAAGAATTTTTTTTATTACATTGAGTAACAGTAAATAAATATAATATAAATTAATTAATAAATATAGTATAATTAGGTATATTTATAAAATAAACAAAAAAGGAACTTTCATCGATAATAAACAAAACAAACATAAAAATAACACAGATTATTTCAGTCTCTAACTTATTCACAAACAAAAATAAACAAAACCTTAAACTCTTTTATATCATATTGGCTAGTCAAACAACTTTGACATCGAATTATAATATTGTAATGTGTATACACCATTGAATAATTACAAATAAAAGTGGACACCGAACATTGCTCAAACGACCATGCGACTTATGAGCCTCCAGTGAGTGCCATTAGTAGCTTTAATATCATTTTCATGATATTGGTTTTTGTATATGCTAATTGAAATGCTCAAAAGGGATTAAAAAAAGTCCTTTTGGGATCTTTTTTGAAAACGAACTATATGAATATTTATTGATGAAGACAATAATATGTACGCGTTAAATGGGATAATGTGTTTGTGTCGCCACAAAAAAAGAATAGGTATACCTACCTACATTTTAATAAGTTAGGTAGGTAGGTATTTGAAAAGATACTATTCATTTTTCGTTTGTAAAAAATTGCAATTTTCTTACTATGTATTTTTATTTTGTTTTGGAGATTTGGTTAAATTGATTTACCAAATCGTTTACTTGGAGGTTTGTTGTTCCAAATAAAAAAAATTGCAATTACTTTTTCATGAATTTTTTTATCGGTACTGGCAGATATACCTACCTACCATTTTACGAATACTTAATTTTGTGAATGTTAGTACGATATGGCCGAGTGCATGTTGTATGATAACTCAAAAAATAAATTTCTTCAGTAAAGGCATTTACCATTTGAAGGTTTTTAAACTTTTTAAATAAACTGAAACAAAAATGGAATACATATAATTTATTAAAAAGTACTTATACATATATGCACATAAATAATGCATTACTATTTCTTGAAATTTTTCTACAATTTGCAATGCCTAACTTAAATCAAATAAATTATTATTATTTTTGTCTTAATTTTGTTAAGGAGACGTTGAAAATAATTGGAATGAAATAAATGAAAATGACGATGAAATGTCCTTTACAAAGGTATTTTGTAGGATATATCGCAAAATCTGTGCTAAAGAAAAATGATTGATTTATGTATGCAAATTGTTTATGGACAAAAGCAAATGTCAAAACAAAGACACTCCATATATAGAGTGTCCTTGTGTCAAAATAACTATGAAACAAGGAAACATTTAATAAAATTTCGTCAATTCGAAAATAAGATTAATGGAGGCTTCCCACAAGAGAATTCGTAAATTATTTAAAAACTACTGTGCAATATTTTGTAGAAGAGTGCTTCAAAAGGACACTTTTCTCAGAATTCAACCACAACAGCACTTAATTATAAAACTTATGTTAAAACTAAATGATGAACAACAAAAATCTTATATCAATCAAAATTCGCTAGCAGCAGTTTTTCATAACGTAGCTTATTGGTCTTGATCATTTAGTTTCAATCTTAGTTTCATACTAAATTTAACTCGATCGAGTTTAAATTTTAAAGAAAGTGTTTTTTTATTGTAATGTACATACGAGTATGTACCAGTATAACTATCTGATCTTATTAATAATATATTCTTGTACATTATCTTTTTTATACTGCTTTTATTTTATTTAAGAGTTTTGGTAAAGTGTTGCAACTATAATTTGATGTGGTTTGTTCAATTTACAGTTTTTTTTTCAAAGCAAAACAAAAATTACTTAAAATCGTCTGTTTACGTACAAAGTATTTGAAGTTAATCAAAACATTGATAAACAACGTATATCGGCGAAGGTTCAACAAGATACCTTAGGTATATGTTAGTACCTTACTTACTGAACTCAAGAAAAAACTCAAAACTGTATGTACCTATCATGCCTAATTTAATTTTTCTCAGTTGAATATAACATAATACCTATAACCATAATAATAACCATACCCCAGCCACTTTCCCATCCAAAATTTATTCTTCGCCAACTGTTCCTCCTCCTCCTATCTTCGACCCAATGGTCCCTCCTAATGTGAAATTAACTAGGAAATTTGCTGACCCTACCCCAACGATAACTGACCTCGATGGACGTTACATTATGGCAAGACTTCGTGATCAGAAACTCTTTGAAAACGTTCGTTTGTACCTAGCTTATCTTTATGATAAATCTGATTCTGTTTGCATTGATGGCAAAACCAAAACTAACGTCATTGTCTCTATCCAAAAAGAAGGCCTTCCAACTGACCCTGTAGCCCTAAAAAGCATCTACACCCGGTATCATGAAAGTTTTAACATCTCACCCGCCACAGTAACAAACGACCTTCGAACATATGCCTCTCACATCAGCTTCAAACGTACATCTTACCTTCAAAACACTCGCAAAAATTTCAAAAACTATTTTCGCTCCTAACACAAATATAGAAACTGAAACTACACCAAGTTTCTTATCCCTCTACTACCAGAACGTCAGAGGTCTTCGAACCAAAACTATGAACGTGTATCTTAACTCTCAGAAACTTCCATATGACATCTTTGCCTTAACTGAAACTAACCTTTGTTCTAGTTTCCTAGACGGCGAATTATTCACCTCCGATTTTTTTGTCTTTCGCGCTGATGGTCAGGACTATGAAGATGCCCCCTCCGGCCGCGGTGTTCTTATTGCTTTACACGAACGTCTGGACCCTACTCTAATTAAAATATCTAACGCTCCTTCTTGCGAATTTGTCTGTGCTAAAATATCTATATCTAATAAGAGTTTTTTTTTTTTTTTTTTTTTTTTTTTTTTTTTTTTTTTTTTTTTTTCGCAGGAAGGTGAGAAATCTTCAGAGCCACTATAAGCCCGATGCTTATAGTAGTGTCAGATTTTTACTGACTAAAACTCACCTCCCTTATCTTCTATATTATTACTACAACTAAGTCCAGCTTAACAAGTAGTTTTAGCGTCATTTTGTTCGCGTTTTGTCAGGAAGCTCCCCAACGAGAGGACCTGAAAATTCCACAAAATTCGAGTGGAGAGATTAATTTGTTTGCGCTAGATCAGAAGGTCTTGTTCGGTGCAGACGCCGAAAAACGAACGCCTCGCTAACAGATTGTTGGATTAAGTTATTACTATGATTTCTAAGTCGTGATCTTAGCTCTGTAGCAAATTTTTTAATTTCGTTTTCTACATATTTTATATTTAAATCTCTATGTAAGTCGCTATTTCTTACATACCATGGAGCATTTACTATTATTTTAAGTACTTTGTTTTGGTATGTTTGCAAAATTTGTATATTTCTTTCGTTGGTACAACCCCAAAGTTGTATACCGTACGTCCAAACTGGTTTCAGTACTTGCTTATAAATAAGAAGCTTGTTATAAACGCTTAGATTGGAATATCTTCCAATAAGCCATGTCAATTCGCGGAGTTTATTTTCGAGTTCATCGCGTTTCTTTTTTACATGAACTTTCCATTTAAGTTTCGCGTCTAGAGTCATGCCTAGATACTTCGCTTCATTAGCGTATGGAATTTGCACAGAATTTATATAAATAGGTAAGTTATATACTTTTTTATACGTAAAATTTGTGTGCGTCGATTTCGTTTCATTAAGAGCAATTCGCCATTTCTTTGTCCAATCTGAAATGCTATTTAATGCCTTTTGAAGCTTAGAGGTTGCCGTTTCTATTGAATCCGATATTGCGAGTACAGCTGTATCATCGGCAAAAGTGCCTAAAGTTGTGCCTTCTGTTTGGGGTATATCTCGGGTATAAAGAACAAACAAAATCGGTCCAAGGACGCTACCCTGGGGAACCCCAGCGTTTATTTCTTTAAACTCCGAATACTCCGTTCCTTGCTTAACTCGAAAGAATCTATTTTCTAGGTACGATTCAAGAATGTTATATATTTGCTCTGGAAAGACTTTTAATTTATATTTTAGCCCGTCATGCCAAACTTTGTCAAAAGCTTGAGAAACGTCAAGAAATGCAGTTGAGCAAATCTTTTTTTCTTCAAATGCTTTTTCAATTTCGTTAGTTATTCGGTAAACCTGATCAATTGTCGAGTGATTATTCCGGAAACCGAATTGGTGGTCGGGAATTAAACGTTTTTCTTCAATAATTGGTAGCATTCGTTTAAGAAGCAATTTTTCAAATATTTTAGATATAATTGGTAAGAGAGAAATTGGTCTATACGATTTTTTCTCATTCGGTGGCTTACCCTAATAAGAGTGTTTATATTTTATGCTGTTATATTCGTCCTTCTCAACCCGTCCAAGTATATCAGTTGGTTGTCGATGCTCTGGACTCTCTGTTAGACGTAGCTGAACCAGATGATGATTTCATAGTTGTTGGAGACTTTAACCTCCCTAACCTGTGTTGGGTTCCATCGGAGGATGAATCATCGTTTGTACCTTCTAATCCTTCTCAAGAAAAAGAATTTCTTATAACTGACCGTTTTTTTGACTGTGGTCTTTTTCAAATTAGTGGCGTCACCAACAATTTATGTAGGCAACTCGACCTCATTTTCTCATCTGACCCCTTTAACTCGGTCGTTACCAATAGTACCCATCTTCTCTCCACCCTTGATCTCTACCATCCCCCTCTCGCTCTGACCTTTACATATGGCCATGAAACTATAACTAATGATTCTGAGAACTCCCTTTCGTTCAACTTTCGAAAAGCTGACTTCCTCCAACTAAACCGTCTTATCAATAATATTGATTTTAGCCTTTTCTTAAACAATAAAACCCCCATCGACCTGGCTGTTTCTTTCTTTTACTCAGTCATCTTTGAGTGCCTCATTCAGTGTGTTCCTTATGCCCCTCGCAAGAACTGCTCATACTCCCCTCCTTGGTATAATAAGGAGTTGCGAACGCTTCGTAACGCCAGAAACAAGCTATGGAAAACTTATCTTATATCTAGGTCTGTTTCAGATTTTTCCTTCTACCAGCAAGCTTCCTCTAACTTCTCCTATCTCTGTGAGTCACTCTACCATAATTATCTAGATAGAATGCAGATTAGTCTGATCTCGGATCCGAAACGTTTTTATCAATTCATTAATATTAAGAAAAAATCTGATGGCTTCCCTTCTACTTTGAAATATTTAAATACTTCTTCTGCAGACCCTAAAATAATCAGTAACCTTTTTGCCTCCTTCTTCAGCCAATCATATAGTGATAACACATACGAACCCGACCGCGAATTTTTTAGTTACTTGAAGAATTGCCCTCAAACCTCTCTAGTCTCTATCGACATTAAGACTGATATTGTCACCAAAAAAATATGTGTGCTTAAAGATGACTTCTCTCCCGGTCCCGATGGGTTACCCACCATATTACTTAAAAAATGTGTTAGTTCACTTTGTAAGCCCCTAACAGCTTTATTTCGTCTTTCACTTTCTCAAGCTACCTTTCCGAAATTATGGAAGGACTCCTTTATCTTCCCTATTCACAAAAAAGGTGCTAAGAACGACATATCTAACTACCGGCCTATAGCCAAACTATCTTCTACCCAAGCTCTTCGAAAGCATTGTTTATGACTGCCTTTACTTTCACTGTAAGTCTATATTTTCTCCTCTGCAGCATGGTTTTCTTAAGGGTAGATCAACCACAACTAACCTAACTGAATTTGTATCTAGGTCACTTAATGCATTAGAGAAAGGTAAAGAAGTTGATGTCATAACCACAGATTTTAGTAAAGCTTTTGATAAAATCTGTCATCAAACTATTTACCTTAAACTTAATGCCCTTGGATTTCCTCCCTTTTTCATTTCATGGTTAAGATCGTACCTAGAACAACGTCAATACAGGGTTCTCTTTAGGTTCTCAATCTCTGATCCCATCAACGCTACTTCAGGCGTCCCCCAAGGCAGTCACTTGGGCCCTCTTATCTTTGTCCTAACAATAAACGATGTTGAAAGTATAATTAGTGACTCATATCTGTCTATTTACGCAGATGATATGAAAATCATTAAGGTCATTTCCTCTTCCGCTGACATTCGCTTACTCCAAAACGACCTAAACCTATTCCAAACTTGGTGCAATAAGAATTTTTTAGAACTCAACGTTGCTAAATGTCAATCTATAACCTTCTCCCGTAAACTGTTACCCTCACCCCCCAGAACTTACTACTTTTGTAATGAAGCCATTGCCATTGTTTGTTCCATTCGAGACCTTGGAATTATTTGTGACAGTGAGCTTAACTTCCGTTCTCATTTCGATCATATAATTAACAAAGCCAATTCCTCTCTCGGCTTCATAAAACGTTGGTCTAAAGAATTCTCGAACCCTTACGTCACGAAGTCCCTTTACATTACTTTCGTTAGGCCCCTCCTTGAATACGCCAGCCAAGTTTGGTCGCCATATCAGATCTCTCACTCCCGAAGAATTGAAGCTGTGCAACGTAGATTCCTTCGGTTCGCCCTCCGCGGCCTTCCATGGTCCGATAATATCATCTTACCCCCCTATGAAGATCGATTAAAATTGTTAAACTTGCAAACTCTTAAAAAACGTCGAGAAGTCGCTGATATAATCTTCGTTCACCAACTCTTAACGGGTACAATCGATTCACCCATTCTGTTGGAAATGATCCCGATCCATACTAACCCACGTAACATCAGATCCGCTCCACTCTTCCGCCCACCTCACCACCGCACAAACTACGGCTTCTTTGAACCGATTTCAAGAATGTTGCGTTTGGCAAATACTTCACAGTACTCCTTTGACTTTCACATCAGTCCATCCTCTCTCAGAAACTCTCTCTATAACTCCTAAAAAAAAAAAAAAAAAAAAAAATCACTTCCATAAAAAAGTCCTTCTATCCCCTGTCTTTTCCTCACTTATTTTAAGAACCCACCATAGAATAAGTTTAGTTTTAAGTAAAAACCCACCATAGAATAAGTTTAGTTTTAAGTTTCGCTTGTATTAAGCTAAATAAATAAATAAATAATATTATGTACCTTATGTAAATTGCATACATAGGTATTAACTAGGACCTAGATATACATATGTATGTATGTACATAGGTAGGTAAATACTATTTTTGAGTTTCAAAGACCAAACCAAATTTTCCACTTGTCAAATTGAAATCTGATGAACCTACTTACCTTACCTACTGATAACCTTAATCTATTCAACTGGTATTTAAAGTAGACATATTGTGATATGAATCTACAAAGAAGGTATACCTCCCTCAATATTTGTGTTCAAAATGTTTTCAAAGGTAGATGTACCTAGGTAAGGTACAAATACAATTATACTCAGGTTCAGGTACTGCCTTGAAAATTGGGTAGGTAAATATTTTTCCGAAGGTAGGTTAACTTTCATAGATACCTTTGTAAATTTCATTTAATTAAAACAAATAAATATAATTATGTCTTGTTCAAGTTTGGCGCAACACATTATTATAAAAATAGGCTACGATGCGACCCACACTGATAACTTCCCATCCCGTCTGCCGATTTGTCTTGCTAAAAATGTTTGTAGGTTTTCGTGTTTTGGTAAAAAAGTTGTCAGTTGAATTATTTCTAAAAATTTAAAAATTTCCAACATAATTTTGCATATAATAAAAAAGTTTGATTTCAAAGTCGAAAATCAATTTTTCTGAACATTTCATCATTTTTTTAGGTTTTTATTTTTTATAAAAAAAACTGTCAATTCGTCAAAATTTTACCAGATGTCAAAAACGTTATTCTTCGTTGCACAAAATTATTTTGGAGATAAAATCATTTTTTGTTCGTAAAATATTCGAGGAGACAAATATTTTTTTACAGTTTTTTTGATTTATAAAAAAACCTTTAACGGGATTTTAGCAAAAATATATTTGTTTGGTATCACGTTACAATATAAAATTCATTTAAAGTATCTAGCGTTATTGGTTCGTGAGATATTTTGGGTAAACCAACATTTTCATCTTTTTTTTTAAATTGCTTAAATTGGTAAAAAAACCACCCACACAATTTTTTTTTAGAGTCCTTCTGCATCATTCTGCATTTTTGTCTGTAGGTATAACAAAATTTATTTGAAGTCGAAATCTCTACTGGTTCTTGAGGTATGGACGACGAAACTTCGTGAACGTACGGACGTCCGAACGTACGTATGTACATACAAACGCACGCACAGACATCTCTCTAAAAATCTTTTATTTCGACTCTAGGGACCTTGAAACGTCGAGAAATGTCAAAATTTTTAATTCGACAAATCGGACAATAACTTCCTATGGAAAGTTAAAAATAAAGCGAAAAAAGGGATGTAGGTATAAAAGGAAGAACATTTCTTTACCACTGACATGCGACTACAAAAACTGCAAAAAGTGAAAACTACTTCCATGCAACCGGCAACCTAAAGCAAAACAATATCTCAAAAAATACGTAAAAGCAAAAACAAAGTATAAAAATAATTCTTAAAGCCATATATGTATGTAGGTATCTACCTACTACAAAATGTATACCTATACAAAAATTCAACAATGCGAGAAAAAATTTTATGTTATTTGTGTACGCACAGTGCACTGGTGAATGTTAACATGATCTAAAAAGGCTTTAAGAATCCTTTTTTACTCCACTTTGATTAGGTTTATCTTTTTTTCTTCACTCGACAGTATTTTTTAAAGCAAAGAAATCTGCCTTAAATACCTACTTACTACTAAAATAATTGAAAAATGTAATAGGTACGCCCCCAACTTATGTTATACATATATGTATGTGTATATACATATGTACCTCCATACATATGTTCCTACTAACCTCCATTTGTGCATATGAATACCTACCTACATAGGTATATGTAATTACTAATTACCTATGTACGTACCTAACATTAGCCTAAACAATATACCTACCTATGCTTATGTATGTATGTATGTACATTTACAATGTATACTTTGTAGTAAAGTATGATTCGTCCACTATCCCTATTTTCAGAAAAAAAAGAAATTTAAAAATAAACCTATCCCAATCCATATCAAACTAATAACGAAATTGAAGAAAAATTCACCGAAACTCACAAATCATCACCATGTCGAATGCACCGAAAAGCACCAAAATCATTTTCGTTTTATGACTGAGAACGAAATTTAAAAAAGAAAAACAAACCTTCAAAATACATTTCCTGCAGCGAACGTGATTTGGCCTTGAATGCCACACTTTAACAGACATATGTACCTACACAGTTGTTATTGTTGATTTTTATTCTAAATAACAATATTCCGTTATCTTTCTCGACCATAAATTGTGAGTAAATTTCCCTTAAGGACCAAAATTTGTAAAATTGGGTGTTGTATTTATAGATAGACTGATACAATAACTCGCCGTGCGATACTAGCGACTTATGAGCATTTGAAAAATAAGTGTCGCCATCTAGATCAGGATTTGCCCGGTGTCCCTTCTATTTGTAATTATTCAATGGTATACAATCTTCATCTCTTTTAATATCGTGTTGTAGTAGAATAAAACATTTAGAATAAGGGGCAACATCTAGTGGCTAAGAGGAGAACTCGCTTCTATAAGCATCGAGAAACATCTAGTGGCTAAGAGGAGAACATTCAACGCATACAAGAACCTCGAAAGGGGCAACATCTAGTGATTGAGAGGAGAACTCGCTTCGTTAAGCATCGAGAACATTCAGCGCCTAAAAGAATCTAGTAGTTTCTCGAACCGATTTGAGGTATATAAATAGGCGCTCGGAAGCGAAGCGATTGATTAGTGATTGTAAACTGCGATAAAGTAAAGACTGTGTTCGAAAAGTAATAATTGAAAGTAAAGACTGTGTTTAAAAAGTAATAATTGAAAGTGTTGAATAAATAAGTTTGGAGCGATTTAAATAAAGTAAATTTGTGTTTTATTTACAAGTGTGAATAAGTTTTAATTATCGGACCAAGCCGAATATTACATTGGTGTCAGAATAAGGGATTAAAACTTATTGAGAATAAAAACAGTGAGCAATGATTGAACTATTCTGTGTAAAGTAGTGAAGTTAAAAAAAAAAAAAAAAAGAGTAAAGTTTTGAAAGACTTAACAGTCCCTGAGCTAAAGGCCGAACTAAGCAAACGTGGCTTAAGTGGGACAGGCGTAAAAACCGAACTCGTTAAACGGCTGCAGGAATATCTGGAGCAGCAAAATGAAGACCCAGATACGTTTGTTTTCGAATTAGAAACAAAAGTGGAAGAGGTAAATGCAAATGTTGCCTTATCTAACATGATGTCAGTTCTTTTAGCCAAATTTGAAGAGAATGTTCTCAAGCAACTAGAAACTCAAAGGAATAACCAAAAGCAAGAACAGCAGAATGTCCTGAAACAACTAGAAGCCCAAAGAAGCGACCAAAAGCTAGAACAGCAGAATATTCTAGAGCGATTCGACGAACAGAGAAACCTTTTAGAAGGCAGGTTTGCGGACTTCGAACATAAAATCAATACTCTCGAAGAGCGCGTCGAAAAGCAAAATGCACGTTTCGAGAAAATGAACAAACAAATCAAAACCCTCACAAATGAACTAGAAAAAGTGCGAAAGATGAAAGTTAGAGAACCTTCTGGTGAGTGCTCAAGGAAGAGAGAAGTGAATCCTCCAAGCTTTGATGGTCAGATTCCGTGGCCAATCTACAAGAAACAGTTTGAAGCAGCAGCGTTAACAAACGGCTGGGACGATCAGGAAAAATGCATTGCTCTTACGCTTGCTTTAAGAGGATCTGCTGCTGAACTGCTACAAACCATCCCAGTAGAAAAGAGTGGTGACTTCACAGTTCTGGTAAACGCAATCGAACAGCGGTTTGGGAATAGCCACATGGCAGAAGTCTTCCGAGTTCAGCTTAACAATAGGACACAGAAAAGAGGTGAAACTCTGCAGCAGCTTCAGGCGATATCGAGCGATTGGTTCACCTGGCATATCCAACAGCTGGTAACGAAATAATAAATCAACTTGCTGTTGAAGCCTTTGTGAGAGCTGTGGGTGATATAAATCTCCAAAGGGCTATCCGTACTGCCGGAAAGCGAACACTACCAGAAGCATTGGCTTTCGCTCTGACGATGGAAGCTGCAGAACAAGCTTCCCAAAACGTGCATCGCGTAAGAAAATTAGAAGTCCGAGAATGCTCTTGTCAGAAGGCTACTGTGGAAAGGAGTCAGCGAGGCGGAGTAGCACGATGCTGGAACTGCAATAAGACTGGGCATCTACAGCGACAGTGCAGATTACCGCGAAGAGGAACCGCATGGCAACACTTTGGAAACAGAAGTAATTTCACGGCTCAAAGTAACACCAACAACGAAGTTGATTCCCACCCGGGAAAAGGAATAAGAACCAACTTTAAGGGGCAGAAGCTGGTTTCTGGTATCGATGTCCCAAGGAACGACATCCAGGTTTATCAAACGAAACGTGACAACAAGAACAGACCATGTAAGCAAGACTGTAAGCATTGCAGACGACAAGAAGAAAAATAAGTGGTTACTGTCCAACGAACCAGAGCCGATCCCATTTATAGCTGGAGCAACGACGAGTTGAGGAAGGCTCGCTTGGAAGGAAAACCAGGAAAAACCAGAATGGGCTGATATCTCCGATAGAAGTCTGACTCTGAAGGCCTATTGGGCACAGTGGGACTCGTTTCATGTCCAAGAGGGTGTCCTCCGACGTAAATGGGAATCAGCAGATGGAAAGTCTTATATAATGCAGCTAGTCTTACCGAGATCGAAGGTTATGGACGTTCTGCCAGAGATGCATGATGGAGTTTTGGGAGGCCATCTAGGAGTGAACAAGACGCTAGAAAAGGTTCGACAACGATTTTACTGGCTACATGCAAGGGAAGATGTCGAGAAGTGGTGCCGAAAATGTGATACCTGTGCTGCCACCAAAGGCCCGAACAAAAAGAACCACATCCAAATGCAGCAGTATAATGTCGGAGCACCCTTCGAAAGGATTGCAGTAGACGTGGCGGGTCCATTTCCGGAAACAAATAATGGAAATCGTTATATTCTGGTCGTCATGGATTACTTCAGCAAGTGTCCTGAAGCATATGCCATTCCAAATCAAGAAGCCAAAACAGTCGCAGACCAAATTGTCTTCAACTGGGTGAGCAGATTCGGCGTTCCATTAGAACTGCATTCCGACCAGGGAAGGAATTTAGAATCAAACATATTTCAGGAAGTTTGTGGGCTTCTTGACATCAAGAAGACAAGAACAACACCACTTCACCCACAATCTGATGGCATGGTCGAACGATTCTACCGAACCCTGAAGGAACATCTTTGCAAAGCTGTGGACGACAACCAGCGAGATTGGGATCGACACATTCCACTGTTTTTGATGGCGTATCGAAGTGCAAGACATAGCTCAACTGGCCATGGTTAGGTTAGGTTAGGTTAAAGTGGCTGTTGGTTGGGACGTCCAACACACTTAGACCAAAGTATGGTCCGTTGTGATACCACATGGATCAGTTAATCAGCTTAACTCGTTGAACCAATTGGAGCTTGTTCCGCTTTTTGCAAGTTCGTCAGCTTTGCAATTTCCTGGAATGTCTCTATGGCCCGGCACCCAGAAAAGGTGAATGTTGAACTGTGTATCCATCTCCGTAAGAGATGATCGACAATTTAGGGCTGTTAATGAATTTGTGGAGACTGAGTCTAGGGACTTAAGCGCGGCTTGGCTATCCGAGAAGATGCGTATATCATTAGTTGATATAACGTTTTCTCTAAGCCAGGATAGGACTTCTTTTATAGCCAGGATTTCAGCTTGGAACACGCTACAATGATCAAGTAGACGAAAGGAGAGACTTAAGTTTAGTCCATCTGAGTATACGCCTCCACCGACCCCATCCTCCGTTTTTGATCCGTCTGTATAAAAGTTTATAGGACCATCGTTCAAAAATGATGTATTCTCCCAAGAAGACCTGGGAGGTATAGTCACTTTGAAGCTATAGTTATTAAACTGAGGATGGGGTATGGTGTAGTCAATATTACTGTTTATAGCTCTGAACGAGTTCAAAATAGTAGTGTGGCCAATTCCATTATTGATCCACAGAGAGGAGGCTTGAAGCCGTATGGCAGTATTAGCGGCCGTTTGCTTGCTGAAAATGTCCAGTGGTATTAGATGGAACAGAACATCTATGGAGGCGGAGGGGGTGGAGCGAAGTGCTCCTCCCATACACAGGCAGGCTGTTCGTTGGACTTTGCTGAGTTTATCGCGATTTGTCGCTGTATCTAGCGCCGTCCACCATACCGCTACTCCATAAGTAAGGATCGGTCTTATGACCGAGACATATAGCCAGTGAGTAATGCGGGGTTGTAGGCCCCATTTATTACCAATGGCCTTTTTGCAGGAGAACAGGGCTACTGTGGCCTTGTTTATTCTCTCTTGAATATTAGGTTTCCAACTTAATTTCTTATCTAAAATGAGACCCAAGTATTTTGCTTGTTCAGAGAATTTAAGTGGTACACCATTTATGAGGGGAGGGTCAATGTGTGGAACTTTGTATTTCCTTGTGAAGAGGACAAGGTCGGTTTTTTGTGGGTTAACACCTAGTCCACACCGATTAGCCCATCTGGTGAGCGTATTTAAAGCGTTTTGTAAGAGTTCTTTTAGTATATTGGGATGTTTACCCGTTACTGCAATAGCTACATCGTCCGCATAGGCAAACACTCTGTATCCCTCTCTTTCTAGAGTAGTTAGTAATTCATTTATTACTAAATTCCAGAGGAGAGGGGATAGGACACCACCTTGTGGCGTACCTCTGCTGACACCCCTTTGTGTAGTAAAATCGCCCAGTTTTGAAATGATAATCCTGCTTATCAGCATCTGATTAATCAATTCGCTGATCGACTTATCTACCTTCAGAGATGTCAATACACGTGCAATTGCAGATGTGTCTACATTGTTAAATGCACCTTCTATGTCTAAGAAGGCAACTAAGGTGTACTCTTTATGATGGGGGGAATATTCGATTGTACGTACTATACTGTGTAGAGCCGTTTCAACTGATTTCCCTTTGTTGTAGGCGTGTTGAGCCTTTGAGAGGAGGGACTTATCAATACTTGCCCTTAAGTGGATATCAATCAAACGTTCAAAAGTTTTGAGAAGGAATGATGATAAGCTGATAGGTCTTAGGTCTTTAGGGTTAACGTGGCTGGATTTTCCAGCTTTTGGAATAAAAACAACTTTAACTTGCCTCCAAGACATCGGGATGTATGCCAATTTAAGGCATCCCTTGAAGATGTTTTCTAGGATGGGTATTAGAAAAATTGCATTTTCTTGCAGTTCGGGTGGAATTACACCATCCGGACCAGCAGATTTATATGGCTTAAAGCTGTTAATAGCCCATTTGAGTTTTTCCCTAGTGACTAAACCTTGTGGGGGATGTAATGTATTGTCACCATTATTAAGTGCAATGTTATTAATAATATTAGAGCTACCAGGAAAGTGAACGTCTAGTAGCAAGTTGAGCGATTCTTCGCTTGAATTGGTCCAGAGGCCAGAGGCGTTTTTCAAGCAGCTTGGCATGATTGGATTTTTGGAGAGGATTTTGCGCAGCCTGGATGCTTCGGAGCAATCTTCCACGTTGCTACAGAAGTTTCTTCAGGACGATCGTTTGGTTTTCCTCAGTTCTTTTTTATATGCCTTCAGTGATTCTTTATATGAATCCCAGTCAGACATGTCTCTAGAAGCTTTCGCTCTGTTAAAGAGTTTTCTGCATTCTTTTCGAAGTGGATCCAGCCCTGAGTTCCACCAGTGTGGCTTCTTTTTACCTCTTACTTGTATAAGAGGGCATGCAGTATCTAGAGCTTTGTTTAGGGCTAATGTTAGATTATTGACTTTGTCGTCAAGATCTTCAATGTTGGAGGGAGTATTAAAAAGTTCAGGTTTTACTAAACTATTTAACGTTCTCTTGTATTTTGGCCAATTTGTTCTTTTCAGATTTCGAAAGATCGGTTGGCAAGGTGGTTCATTTATAAAGTCAAACTGGATGTATCTGTGATCAGAAAAGAGGTGATCCTTAGATACCCTCCAGTTCAAAATATTATTGTTGATGAATTCGGAGACAAGAGTTATATCTAAAACTTCTTGTCGATTTTTAGTAATAAAGGTTGGCTCATTACCAACGTTACTTACGAGTAGGTTAGTGTTTAGAATATAGTCGAAAAGAGACTCACCTCTGTCGTTTATATCCGTGCTACCCCATACTGTATGGTGGGCTTTAGCGTCACTACCGATGATGAGGCCGATGTTGAGCCTTTGTGCTTCAGTTATTAATCTCTCCAGAGTGTCACCCGGGAGAGGGCCAAGATGGTCGTGGCCAAGATACGCCGACGCCAGCCAGAAAGTTCCTGTGGCTGTTTCCAGACTTGCGGCGGTGGTATCTCGATCGCTGAAATTAGGGAGTAAATATACATTTAGGCTGCGTTTTACTAATATGCAAGATCTGGGTTCATCCTCACCTGATGCATACAGCACGCAGTATTTGGGAGTCCTGATTCCTCGAACAATGGATTTAACAATCCAGCGTTCTTGAATCAGGACAATATCTTCATCGCTGCTGGATAAGCGAAGAAGAAGGGAGGCCGAAGCCTTTATGGAGTGCTGGTCATACACCGTCTGAGATTTTGATGGGAAGGAACATCAGACTGCCGAGCGAAATAAAATTTGGATGTCCCACGTCGGAGCCTCAAGCCGAGGATGACTACATTGATGACCTCAGAGGAAGACTCCTTCAGATCCACGACAACACCAGGTTGAAAATAAAGATGTTCAGTGACCGAATGAAGACACGCTACGATATACGAGCGACAACAACAGAGTTACAAGCAGGAGATCGGGTGTGGCTTTACTATCCCCATCGACGAAAAGGGTTGTCACCGAAACTTCAACGGGACTGGGAAGGTCCATATACAGTCATTACAAAAATCAACGATGTCGTGTACCTGATACAAAAGGGTAGTCAGAGGAAAACCTAAAGTTGTACATCGCGACCGGCTACATCGCTACAGTGGTGATGAGAACGATGGATTTGTTCGGGACGATCAATCCTAAGGAGGGGGCAATGTAATGTGTATACACTCTTCATCTCTTTTAATATCGTGTTATAGTAGAATAAAACATTTAGAATAAGGGGCAACATCTAGTGGCTAAGAGGAGAACTCGCTTCTATAAGCATCGAGAAACATCTAGTGGCTAAGAGGAGAACATTCAGCACATACAAGAACCTCGAAAGGGGCAACATCTAGTGATTGAGAGGAGAACTCGCTTCGTTAAGCATCGAGAACATTCAGCGCCTAAAAGAATCTAGTGGTTGCTCGAACCGATTTGAGGTATATAATTAGGCGCTTGGAAGCGAAGCGATTGATTAGTGATTATGAACTGCGATAAAGTAAAGACTGTGTTCGAAAAGTAATAATTGAAAGTAAAGACTGTGTTTAAAAAGTAATAATTGAAAGTGTTGAATAAATAAGTTTGGAGCGATTTAAATAAAGTAAATTTGTGTTTTATTTACAAGTGTGAATAAGTTTTAATTATCGGACCAAACCGAATATTACATTGGTGTCAGAATAAGGGATTAAAACTTATTGAGAATAAAAACAGTGAGCAATGATTGAACTATTCTGTGTAAAGTAGTGAAGTTAAAAAAAAAAAAAAAAAAAAAGAGTAAAGTTTTGAAAGACTTAACTGTCCCTGAGCTAAAGGCCGAACTAAGCAAACGTGGCTTAAGTGGGACAGGCGTAAAAACCGAACTCGTTAAACGGCTGCAGGAATATCTGGAGCAGCAAAATGAAGACCCAGATACGTTTGCTTTCGAATTAGAAACAAAAGTGGAAGAGGTAAATGCAAATGTTGCCTTATCTAACATGATGTCAGTTCTTTTAGCCAAATTTGAAGAGAATGTTCTCAAGCAACTAGAAACTCAAAGGAATAACCAAAAGCAAGAACAGCAGAATGTCCTGAAACAACTAGAAGCCCAAAGAAGCGACCAAAAGCTAGAACAGCAGAATATTCTAGAGCGATTCGACGAACAGAGAAACCTTTTAGAAGGCAGGATTGCGGACTTCGAACAGAAAATCAATACTCTCGAAGAGCGCGTCGAAAAGCAAAATGCACGTTTCGAGAAAATGAACAAACAAATCAAAACGCTCACAAATGAACTAGAAAAAGTGCGAAAGATGAAAGTTAGAGAACCTTCTGGTGAGTGCTCAAGGAAGAGAGAAGTGAATCCTCCAAGCTTTGATGGTCAGATTCCGTGGCCAATCTACAAGAAACAGTTTGAAGCAGCAGCGTTAACAAACGGCTGGGACGATCAGGAAAAATGCATTGCTCTTACGCTTGCTTTAAGAGGATCTGCTGCTGAACTGCTACAAACCATCCCAGTAGAAAAGAGTGGTGACTTCACAGTTCTGGTAAACGCAATCGAACAGCGGTTTGGGAATAGCCACATGGCAGAAGTCTTCCGAGTTCAGCTTAACAATAGGACACAGAAAAGAGGTGAAACTCTGCAGCAGCTTCAGGCGATATCGAGCGATTGGTTCACCTGGCATATCCAACAGCTGGTAACGAAATAATAAATCAACTTGCTGTTGAAGCCTTTGTGAGAGCTGTGGGTGATATAAATCTCCAAAGGGCTATCCGTACTGCCGGAAAGCGAACACTACCAGAAGCATTGGCTTTCGCTCTGACGATGGAAGCTGCAGAACAAGCTTCCCAAAACGTGCATCGCGTAAGAAAATTAGAAGTCCGAGAATGCTCTTGTCAGAAGGCTACTGTGGAAAGGAGTCAGCGAGGCGGAGTAGCACGATGCTGGAACTGCAATAAGACTGGACATCTACAGCGACAGTGCATATTACCGCGAAGAGCAACCGCATGGCAACACTTTGGAAACAGAAGTAATTTTACGGCTCAAAGTAACACCAACAACGAAGTTGATTCCCACCCGGGAAAAGGAATAAGAACCAACTTTAAGGGGCAGAAGCTGGTTTCTGGTATCGATGTCCCAAGGAACGACATCCAGGTTTATCAAACGAAACGTGACAACAAGAACAGACCATGTAAGCAAGACTGTAAGCATTGCAGACGACAAGAAGAAAAATAAGTGGTTACTGTCCAACGAACCAGAGCCGATCCCATTTATAGCTGGAGCAACGACGAGTTGAGGAAGGCTCAACAAGAAGACGCAGATATCGAACCCATCCTCGCTTGGAAGGAAAACCAGGAAAAACCAGAATGGGCTGATATCTCCGATAGAAGTCTGACTCTGAAGGCCTATTGGGCACAGTGGGACTCGTTTCATGTCCAAGAGGGTGTCCTCCGACGTAAATGGGAATCAGCAGATGGAAAGTCTTATATAATGCAGCTAGTCTTACCGAGATCGAAGGTTATGGACGTTCTGCGAGAGATGCATGATGGAGTTTCGGGAGGCCATCTAGGAGTGAACAAGACGCTAGAAAAGGTTCGACAACGATTTTACTGGCTACATGCAAGGGAAGATGTCGAGAAGTGGTGCCGAAAATGTGATACCTGTGCTGCCACCAAAGGCCCGAACAAAAAGAACCACATCCAAATGCAGCAGTATAATGTCGGAGCACCCTTCGAAAGGATTGCAGTAGACGTGGCGGGTCCATTTCCGGAAACAAATAATGGAAATCGTTATATTCTGGTCGTCATGGATTACTTCAGCAAGTGGCCTGAAGCATATGCCATTCCAAATCAAGAAGCCAAAACAGTCGCAGACCAAATTGTCTTCAACTGGGTGAGCAGATTCGGCGTTCCATTAGAACTGCATTCCGACCAGGGAAGGAATTTAGAATCAAACATATTTCAGGAAGTTTGTGGGCTTCTTGACATCAAGAAGACAAGAACAACACCACTTCACCCACAATCTGATGGCATGGTCGAACGATTCTACCGAACCCTGAAGGAACATCTTTGCAAAGCTGTGGACGACAACCAGCGAGATTGGGATCGACACATTCCACTGTTTTTGATGGCGTATCGAAGTGCAAGACATAGCTCAACTGGCCATGGTTAGGTTAGGTTAGGTTAAAGTGGCTGTTGGTTGGGACGTCCAACACACTTAGACCAAAGTATGGTCCGTTGTGATACCACATGGATCAGTTAATCAGCTTAACTCGTTGAACCAATTGGAGCTTGTTCCGCTTTTTGCAAGTTCGTCAGCTTTGCAATTTCCTGGAATGTCTCTATGGCCCGGCACCCAGAAAAGGTGAATGTTGAACTGTGTATCCATCTCCGTAAGAGATGATCGACAATTTAGGGCTGTTAATGAATTTGTGGAGACTGAGTCTAGGGACTTAAGCGCGGCTTGGCTATCCGAGAAGATGCGTATATCATTAGTTGATATAACGTTTTCTCTAAGCCAGGATAGGACTTCTTTTATAGCCAGGATTTCAGCTTGGAACACGCTACAATGATCAAGTAGACGAAAGGAGAGACTTAAGTTTAGTCCATTTGAGTATACGCCTCCACCGACCCCATCCTCCGTTTTTGATCCGTCTGTATAAAAGTTTATAGGACTGTTACGAAAAAAGAACTGCTGGCAACGTCTTTAACTTACTACTAAACATCAAAACAACACCAGATGGCATCCGAGGTATGAAGAAGAATTTTTGTATCCAACTGCTCGTGAAGAATCAAGAAGAAGAAAAAAGATACAAGATACTTAATATAGATTTAGACGCCGCACAGTGGCCCGTTTATGCAAAACTGCTTGCAATATTCATTTTTCGAGTGGGTCTATAATGCAAAACTTTTTAGTTCACTGGACCCACAAATATTTGGAGCTTGAGTAATCGAAAAAAATATTCAATTTGGGTTATTGGTGTGCCTTATAGAGCAGGCCAAAGTTGAACATTTTTTATGATGATCATTTTTTTTTATTTTTTTATTTTTTTTCTTAACTTTGAATGAAAAAACTAGAAAAAGGGCTTCCAAACGCTTTTCGTTTTTGTTTTTATGATATGCTTTGCCATTATTTAGATCGGTAGTTAAAACAAAAAAAAACAAAAAAATGTTTTTAATTGTTTAATTTAATTTTTTTGGAAACACTACTTTTTGCACACTTTTTCGACTTCAAATTGGATAGAAAAAAAAGGTTCAACGAGTGGTGCTAAGATCTCAACTGATTCAGAATCCTTATATATTCCTTTACATAAATCCAAAAGATCAACTGCGTCATTTTGCATCGAACTGAGCTAGTTAGATTTGAAGTGATGAAGTCAGTCATTTTTTTCCCCTCTTTGTTTTATGGAAATTTTTTTTTATGGTTTTCTTTGTTTTGTGTGTGGTGGATTTACAAAAGATGATTTTATTTTAAAAAGGTAAATCATTTTTATTTTTTGTTTATTACATAAGATTTTCAAGAGTTTTAGAACTAATTTTTTTAATCCTGTTATAAAATTTTAAATAACGCATTTGTTTTCGGGTACGATTGAATTTTGATCAGGTACTTTTATTGATAAGGATTAAGATTAAGAATTTATTGATAAGATTTAAGGATAAAACGATTTTGGAATATGTTAGTATACAGGTAGACAGACAGGTAGTTTTATTGGGGTGTCTTTAAATATAATTAATATAAGGATTAAAGCGACTTGAGTATTTACTCTAAGGTATAAAAAGATGAAACATTTGACTAAAATAATCATTTAGAATTCAAACGAGCGTTCGAGCAGTTGCTTTTATTTTTCAAAACAATTTAAAATGGATATTCCGAATAAGGATTTGTTTGAACTTTTTGTCAATGTTACCACTTGCAATGAGTTTATATCTGCCGTGGAAATTGAATACCAACTACCAGATGCAAATGCAATCAAACAGATATTAAAACAATTCTATTACAACCTTGATAGAAAATGGATAGCAGCCAAAAGATCGAGAAATAACTTTAAAAAGAATGCAGAATGGCTTTCCTTATCTCTGCATATCAATACCGGACAAACAGAAGAAGCGGGTGATCTCCCAACTACATCGAGAGGAAGACCAAGAAAGACAGTCAATGAGTGAGCAACATTTACTAAAAATCAGTCAAATAGCAGATATTCAACCAACAATATATAAAGTTAATGAAGAAACAACTATTACTGTGAATCACGAGTTCTTTTTAACTATGATAGACGGAAGAGTATTAAACGAATTAACGGAAACAAAGTCTACGCGGTCATGTCCGATATGCAAAAGGACACAAAAGAATTTCAATAAAGATGAATCAATTGAGGACGAACATAATTACGAATATGGAATCTCTCCACTGCACGCTAGAATCAGATGCATGGAATTTATTTTGAAGCTTGCGTATACTCTTCGACAAGAAGGAGAAGGTACTGATGAATCGGTTGGGACCAAGGAGGCGGAAAAAAGAAGAAAACAAGAGATCCAAAGGCGTTTTCGCGATGAGCTTGGCCTTGATGTGGATAAACCAAAGCAAGGGTTTGGAAACACTAATGACGGAAACACTGCAAGAAGATTTTTTGAACAGTCAGATGCAACCGCTCGAATAACTGGAGTCAATGGAGAAGTTATAATTAGGCTCAAAGTAATATTGAACGTTTTAAATTGCAGAGAAGTAGTGAATGCAGTTAAATTTGGGGAGTATACAAAAAAAACTGCAGAGCTTTTAAAACAAAAGTATCCTGAAAAATTACTCACACCTACACTACACAAAATATTGGTTCATAGTCAAAATATCATTGAATATCAATCACTACCACTTGGAGAACTGTCAGAAGAAGCCCAGGAATGCAAAAATAAAGACTACAAGAAATATCGATATCAGAATACGTGTAAAGTTTCAAGGATTCGGCAGAATGAGGACCTATTTAACATGCTTGCAACCTCTTCGGATCCACTTATTTCTTCATTAAGGCATGTGAGAAGCCAAAAAGATCTGAAAGAACGATACTCTCCAGAAATGATGAGTTTATTACACATTTCCCCGGACTTAGATGACAGTTTTCAAGAAATTTAGTGTTTATATATTAATTTGTTTTGTCTTTGTTTCTTTTTACACTGACTTTTGATATATGTATAACCAAAATACATTATGTACTCTTGAATACTGGAAAATAAAAAAAAAATGCCTTAAAATTAAAAAAAAAATACTTTTTTCCCCACTGTTTCACTCGAATTGGTTCTTTTTCTCTTTGCTCCACTGTTTCAATTCACTAAATTACTTAAAAAATTGATTTTGATGATTGCATATTAAAATACCGCTACGTTTATCACCTTTGTTAAAACTTTTAATTTTAACACAAATTTCTGAAACACCCTGTAAACAGTTTTTTTGCTCTACTGTTTCAATTCACTCAGATTACTTAAAAAAATGATTTTGACGATTGCATATTAAAATAACGCTATGTTTATGACCTTTGTTAAAACTTCTCATTTTAACACAAATTTCTGAAACACCCTGTAAACAGTTTTTTTTTTTTGCTCTACTGTTTCAATTCACTCAGATTACTTAAAAAAAATGATTTTGACGATTGCATATTAAAATACCGCTATGTTTATGACCTTTGCTAAAACTTCTTATTTTAACACAAATTTCTGAAACACCCTGTGAACAGTTTTTTTTGAAAGTCACAATTTTTATAGCCTTAGAAATTTCCTTCAAGATAAAAAAAAAATTAAAGCAATATCTTTATTCGTTTAGGAGATATGATTTTTGCAACCAAAAAAGTCAAAACGGGCCACTGTGCGCCGAGAAAAACGATACAATTTTTGAGTATACAGATATAAAAATTAAAGAATATTTCTACTGTTTTTTGTTTAAAGATAAATAAAAGTATTTTCAATAAATAGAACCAAGTAAAAAGGCATCAGTATACTGCAGAAATTTGTTTTTTTATTTGAGATACAACCATTTCCAACATTTCTCAAAAATTTAATAAAAAGGTATGTCTACAACAAATACTACGATGGTGCCGCAAAAATGCCCCATCTGCAAAGAAGTCTATACTACCAACGACATGGCGGAATGCACGGAATGTAAGAAATGGATACATTACGAGTGCGCCGGAGTTGGAGACGAAGTCGCAAATGACGACGAATGGAAATGTGCAGTTTGCACATTGAAAGCAACTTCAGGACAAACGAAAGCAGTGTCTGTTTCGCCAAGCACATCAAAGTCAGATAAAATACGTGAACGACTTCGTTTATTGGAAGACGAAGAAAAAATTCTGAAGGAGCGACAGCAATTGATGTCGAAGCGCCAGGCACTTCTTGAAGAATTGTCTGAAAATGAATCTGGAAGCCGTTCATCAGTGGTGTCTATGAAAACGAACCAAGCTGCCCAACAGGATAAAGTCCAACATATCAAGTTAGGACAACCGTGTGGTAAATTTGTTCTTAATAAATACATAGATAATTTGCCACAGCACACATGTCGACAAGTATCTGCAAAACCCATTCCGTTGTACGAGTCTAATGGTAAAGACGATCCCATTGATCTGACTCAGAACCAGATGGCAACCAGACATGCAATCTCAAAGGAGCTGCCAACATTTACTGGTCACCCAGGAGAGTGGCCAGTTTTCATAAGTACCTTTAATCAATCGACTGCAGCATGCGGCTTTAATAGAAGCGAAAACCTTATACGTTTGCAACGTTGCTTAAAGGGAAAAGCCAGAGAAGTAGTTGAAGCGCAATTAACAATACCCAACTGTGTTCCTATTATAATCTCAACACTTCGGAGATATTTTGGGCAACCAGAAGTGATCATGGAACACTATATTGACAAAATTAAAAAAATGAATTCACCTAAGATAGAACGCATAGAATCAGTGGTGGAATATGCAGTGGCGGTTACAAACCTGTGCTCAACGTTAGAGCAGGCAGATCTTCAAAATCATATGCGTGATCCAAGTTTGCTGCGAAGTCTCGTTGAGAAGCTGCCACCCACACTTCAACTGTCTTGGGCAACACATCGGCGCTCAGAAGAAGATTTCAACAACATCTGTGTGTTAGGAGACTGGCTTAATTCTCTTGCGGGAGATATCTGTGATGTCATGCCCACAAAAAAATGGTTTCAGTCCAAAGATACTCCAAATAAATTAAAGAACCAAAATGAGCAACTCCACGTCCACGACCACCACCACCAAGATGCACCAAGAAATCAAAATCGAGTTGGCCCATCCAATTTCAGCAAAAAGTGCCAAGTATGTGACGGCCTTTGCAAATCGAACTCAACTTGCTCACGTTTCATGGAATGGGACGTAAATGAACGATGGGAATTTGTCAAGAGAGCAAAAATTTGTCGACAATGTCTCAAAAGACACCCATTCAAATGCTCGGCACCAGTCATATGCTCCCAAGCAAATTGCAATGGCAGACATCACCCTCTTTTGCACAACATCCGACACGATCATCCACAAACCACACCAGAACACGTAAGAAATGAGAACATCTTGAATCATATCGCATCCACTTCAGTTCTGTTTAGAATTTTACCGGTATTGCTCACGAACAATGGAAAGAAGGTCATGACGTATGCGTTTCTGGATGAAGGATCATCAAGTACGTTGCTCAACGAAAAAATCGCCAATGAGTTGAAGCTAGATGGAGAAATCGCACCTTTATGTTTAAAGTGAAGTGGGTCAATCTCTCGTCAGGAGAAGCAATCTAAGAAGGTAACCATAAATATATCTGGCGTTCACAATAATGCACCGAGTTTCACCATAGCAAACGTTAGAACTGTCAAAAGCTTGAATTTGCCGAGTCAATCGTTGGACTATGAACGCATGGCTGAAAGACACTCTCATTTGAGAAATCTGCCGGTTGCATCCTATGAAAATGCTAGCCCAGGTATACTTGTCGGTGTTCGAAACTGGCACGTTGCGGTTCCTCTGAAGATTCGGGAATCAACTGATGAGGATCCTATTGCTGTCAAATGCCGTCTTGGCTTGACTGTATTTTCCACCGGCAATGAAGAAGAAGATGATTCAAACCCAGAGCAACATTTCCATCTTTGTGAGTGCCAACCAGATACCGACAAAGAACTGCACCAAATCGTTAAGGAGTTTTTTTCAGTGGATAGCTTGGGAATCTCGGGTCCGAAAGATTCTAAGACAATCAACGAAGAAGAGCGAGCAAGAAATATCCTGAGCGAAACAACAGTTCCTTTGGAGAATCGGTACGAGTCTGGTCTTCTTTGGCGATATGATCATGTGAAGCTACCTGATTCCAAACCAATGACAATCTCCAGAATGAGATGCCTTGAGAAGCGTCTGGACCAAGACACGAAACTTAAAGAGAATTTGACTCGGCAGATTAAAGAATACGAACAAAAAGGGTATATTCGTAAACTCACCTTGAAAGAACTTCAAGTGCATCGGGATAAAGTTTGGTATTTACCCATCTTTCCAGTTTGCAACCCGAATAAACCCGACAAGATACGTATCGTGTGGGATGCTGCGGCTATGGTTGACGGTGTATCACTGAACACTTTACTGATGAAGGGTGTCGATTGGAATTCATCTTTATTGGGTGTCCTTTTGCGAAGCAGAGAAAGAAAAGTTGGTTTATCCGCAGATATAAAGGAAATGTATCATCAGATCAAAATACCACCAGAAGATCAACACGTACTTAGATTCTTGTGGCGCAATGATGCAAATTTCAACTTCGATACTTACGTTATGCAAGTGATGACATTTGGTGCAACATGCTCACCTAGTTGCGCCCAATATGTCAAGAACCATAATGCATTAAAATTCAGAGACGAGTTCCCAAGAGCAGTTCAGAGCATAACCAAAAATCATTATGTGGATGATTTGCTCGACAGCGTGGATGAAGAAGATGAAGCCGTACTGCTAGCGCATCAAATATCGAACATACATTCCAAAGCTGGTTTCGAAATAAGGAACTGGAAATCAAATTCATTCAAAGTTATGAACATCTTGAATCCAACGTCATCAAGCGAACCTAAGGACTTAAGCTTGAATCCAGAATCGACAACCGAGAAAATATTGGGTATGTGGTGGTGCCTGAAGACAGATGAGTACACCTTTTCGCTTCGCTATAATAAAGGCAGTAAAAAGGTGTTATGTGGAGAATGCCATCCAACAAAAAGGGAAGTCCTCAGGATTTTAATGTCAATTTACGATCCTTTGGGACTCATTGCGAATTTTTTGGTCTATCTTAAAATTCTGCTCCAAGATATTTGGAGAAGCCATTTAGAATGGGATGACCAACTTAATGATGACCAATTCGATGTGTGGATGAAATGGCTGAAGGTGCTTCCGCAAGTGGAACAACTCCGAATTCCAAGGTGTTTCTTGAAACAGTTTCCAGATTGGACAGACGTCGTGGTTCAACTTCATGTCTTTGTGGATGCTGGAGAGCAGGCATGTGCAACCGTAGCATACGTACGGATCAACAAAGAAGACAAAATAGTTTGCTCACTTGTAGGAGCTAAGACTAAAGTAGCTCCAATTAAGCTACGCTCTATTCCACGTTTAGAGCTGGATGCTGCTGTGATGGGATGCAGATTTGCAAAACAACTCTTGGGTGAAATCTCAATCAAAGTGAGTAAAATATTTTTCTGGTGTGATTCCAAAACCGTCTTAGGTTGGATTAGAAATAATCCTCACCGATATAACAAGTATATTGCGTTCCGAATAGCAGAGATTCAAGATGATCAGAACGCAATAAGTAACTGGCGATATATTCCTTCAAAACAAAATGTTGCTGATGAAGCGACAAAATGGACTAAGCCACCAAAACTTAATTTCAATAGCCGATGGTTCCAAGGCCCAGATTTTTTGATGTGCGAAGAAGACAACTGGCCGAAAGATGTTAAGTTCTCAACTGAGATGACTGAAGAATTGCTGAATGTTCATATCATAAGCCAACCAATCATAGACGTGAAAAGATTCTCAAACTACCAGAGAATTCTGAAGACTACAGCTTATGTGATTCGCTTTTTAAACATAAAGCTTAAATTCAAACCTGATTTGTCAACCCGTGGGATTTTAAGCGGCGATGAGCTCAACGAAGCAGAAAAGGTACTATTCACAATTGCTCAAAGAGATGTATATGGTGATGAAGTCAACTCACTGATAAAAAAGCAACAAGAAAGCAACAGTTCGAATACACTACGGCCGACAGTTCATCGTTCAAGCACAATCAGACGTCTGTGTCCATACCTGGACGATCAACAGCTGTTAAGAGTTAAGGGAAGATTAGACGCAGCTATGTTTATGAATACAGAACAAAGACAACCAGCAATTTTACCGAGAGGACATCATATAACAAACCTTTTGATTCAACAGTGCCATGAAGAGTTCCTGCACGCTAACAATGAAAGTGTAATCAACCAATTACGACAGAGGTTTTTGATTCCCAAATTAAGATGCGCAGTTAAATCAACTATCAAGATGTGTCAATGGTGTAAAGTAAAGAAAGTGAAACCAGTTGCACCAGAAATGGCTCAGCTTCCTATAGCGAGAGTTTCACCGTACTGCAATCCATTTACCTTTACTGGAGTTGACTATTTTGGCCCGATCAACGTAGCTGTGGGAAGACGTCAAGAAAAGAGATGGGGTGTGCTGTTTACATGCTTAACCACCAGAGCTGTACATATCGAAGTAGCATACAAGCTGGATTCCGACTCATTCATCCTATGCTTCCACGATTTCATACAGCGGCGAGGGCAGCCAAGAGAGATCTACTCCGATAGAGGAACCAATTTTGTAGGAGCAGAACGGCAGTTGCGACAAGATTTAGAAGCTATAGAACCATCACTGATTGCAAGACACTTCGTATCTCCATCACTGAAATGGGTTTTCAATCCACCTGCTTCACCGCATATGGGAGGAGCTTGGGAGCGTTTGGTACGCTCATTCAAATCGGCACTCTACACTTCGTTACCTTTGAGAACTCCAAATGATCAGTTGCTGAGGAGCTGTTTGGTTGCTGCAGAGAACATTATTAACTCCAGACCACTCACCTATATACCATTGGATGATGACTTATCTGAAGCCCTAACTCCAAATCATTTCCTGAGATTGAACTCAGGTGGTGGAAAGCCAACTATTCAACTGGATGACAATGCGAAAATTCTTAAAAATACCTACCAGTACAAAGAGAGGTTTGCCAACAAATGCTGGGAACGTTTCATAAAGGAGTATTTGCCGGAACTAACTCTTCGATCAAAATGGTATGATCCAGCACCACCATTGAAAGTAGATGATGTCGTTCTAATAATTGACAAAAATCTACCAAGGAACAACTATCCAAAGGGTCGAATCATAGCAGTGAAGACGTCTCCAGATGGCCAAGTCCGAAGTGCTACAGTGCAAACCAAGGATGGCCTTTTTGAAAGACCGGCTGTTAAGTTGGCGTTGCTCCAGGTGAGTTCTAGTGGTACGACAACGTCCTAGCTTGGAATTGTTGTACCGGGGGGAACTGTTACGAAAAAAGAACTGGTGGCAACGTCTTTAACTTACTACTAAACATCAAAACAACACCAGATGGCATCCGAGGTATGAAGAAGAATTTTTGTATCCAACTGCTCGTGAAGAATCAAGAAGAAGAAAAAAGATACAAGATACTTAATATAGATTTAGACGCCGAGAAAAACGATACAATTTTTGAGTATACAGATATAAAAATTAAAGAATATTTCTACTGTTTTTTGTTTAAAGATAAATAAAAGTATTTTCAATAAATAGAACCAAGTAAAAAGGCATCAGTATACTGCAGAAATTTGTTTTTTTATTTGAGATACAAACATTTCCAACAAGGACCATCGTTCAAAAATGATGTATTCTCCCAAGAAGACCTGGGAGGTATAGTCACTTTGAAGCTATAGTTATTAAACTGAGGATGGGGTATGGTGTAGTCAATATTACTGTTTATAGCTCTGAACGAGTTCAAAATAGTAGTGTGGCCAATTCCATTATTGATCCACAGAGAGGAGGCTTGAAGCCGTATGGCAGTATTAGCTGCCGTTTGCTTGCTGAAAATGTCCAGCGGTATTAGATGGAACAGAACATCTATGGAGGCGGAGGGGGTGGAGCGAAGTGCTCCTCCCATACACAGGCAGGCTGTTCGTTGGACTTTGCTGAGTTTATCGCGATTTGTCGCTGTATCTAGCGCCGTCCACCATACCGCTACTCCATAAGTAAGGATCGGTCTTATGACCGAGATATATAGCCAGTGTGTAATGCGGGGCTGTAGGCCCCATTTATTACCAATGGCCTTTTTGCAGGAGAACAGGGCTACTGTGGCCTTGTTTATTCTCTCTTGAGTATTAGGTTTCCAACTTAATTTCTTATCTAAAATGAGACCCAAGTATTTTGCTTGTTCAGAGAATTTAAGTGGTACACCATTTATGAGGGGAGGGTCAATGTGTGGAACTTTGTATTTCCTTGTGAAGAGGACAAGGTCGGTTTTTTGTGGGTTAACGCCTAGTCCACACCGATTAGCCCATCTGGTGAGCGTATTTAAAGCGTTTTGTAAGAGTTCTTTTAGTATATTGGGATGTTTACCCGTTACTGCAATAGCTACATCGTCCGCATAGGCAAACACTCTGTATCCCTCTCTTTCTAGAGTAGTTAGTAATTCATTTATTACTAAATTCCAGAGGAGAGGGGATAGGACACCACCTTGTGGCGTACCTCTGCTGACACCCCAGTTTTGAATTGATAATCCTGCTTATCAGCATCTGATTAATCAATTCGCTGATCGACTTATCTACCTTCAGAGATGTCAATACACGTGCAATTGCAGATGTGTCGACATTGTTAAATGCACCTTCTATGTCCAAGAAGGCAACTAAGGTGTACTCTTTATGATGGGGGGAATATTCGATTGTACGTACTATACTGTGTAGAGCCGTTTCAACTGATTTCCCTTTGTTGTAGGCGTGTTGAGCCTTTGAGAGGAGGGACTTATCAATACTTGCCCTTAAGTGGATATCAATCAAACGTTCAAAAGTTTTGAGAAGGAATGATGATAAGCTGATAGGTCTTAGGTCTTTAGGGTTAACGTGGCTGGATTTTCCAGCTTTTGGAATAAAAACAACTTTAACTTGTCTCCAAGACATCGGGATGTATGCCAATTTAAGGCATCCCTTGAAGATGTTTTCTAGGATGGGTATTAGAAAAATTGCATTTTCTTGCAGTTCGGGTGGAATTACACCATCCGGACCAGCAGATTTATATGGCTTAAAGCTGATAATAGCCCATTTGAGTTTTTCCCTAGTGACTAAACCTTGTGGGGGATGTAATGTATTGTCACCATTATTAAGTGCAATGTTATTAATAATATTAGAGCTACCAGGAAAGTGAACGTCTAGTAGCAAGTTGAGCGATTCTTCGCTTGAATTGGTCCAGAGGCCAGAGGCGTTTTTCAAGCAGCTTGGCATGATTGGATTTTTGGAGAGGATTTTGCGCAGCCTGGATGCTTCGGAGCAATCTTCCACGTTGCTACAGAAGTTTCTTCAGGACGATCGTTTGGTTTTCCTCAGTTCTTTTTTATATGCCTTCAGTGATTCTTTATATGAATCCCAGTCAGACATGTCTCTAGAAGCTTTCGCTCTGTTAAAGAGTTTTCTGCATTTTTTTCGAAGTGGATCCAGCCCTGAGTTCCACCAGTGTGGCTTCTTTTTACCTCTTACTTGTATAAGAGGGCATGCAGTATCTAGAGCTTTGTTTAGGGCTAATGTTAGATTATTGACTTTGTCGTCAAGATCTTCAATGTTGGAGGGAGTATTAAAAAGTTCAGGTTTTACTAAACTATTTAACGTTCTCTTGTATTTTGGCCAATTTGCTCTTTTCAGATTTCGAAAGATCGGTTGGCAAGGTGGTTCATTTATAAAGTCAAACTGGATGTATCTGTGATCAGAAAAGGAGTGATCCTTAGATACCCTCCAGTTCAAAATATTATTGTTGATGAATTCGGAGACAAGAGTTATATCTAAAACTTCTTGTCGATTTTTAGTAATAAAGGTTGGCTCATTACCAACGTTACTTACGAGTAGGTTAGTGTTTAGAATATAGTCGAAAAGAGACTCACCTCTGTCGTTTATATCCGTGCTACCCCATACTGTATGGTGGGCTTTAGCGTCACTACCGATGATGAGGCCGATGTTGAGCCTTTGTGCTTCAGTTATTAATCTCTCCAGAGTGTCACCCGGGAGAGGGCCAAGATGGTCGTGGCCAAGATACGCCGACGCCAGCCAGAAAGTTCCTGTGGCTGTTTCCAGACTTGCGGCGGTGGTATCTCGATCGCTGAAATTAGGGAGTAAATATACATTTAGGCTGCGTTTTACTAATATGCAAGATCTGGGTTCATCCTGATTCCTCGAACAATGGATTTAACAATCCAGCGTTCTTGAATCAGGACAATATCTTCATCGCTTCTGGATAAGCGAAGAAGAAGGGAGGCCGAAGCCTTTATGGAGTGCTGGCCATACACCGTCTGAGATTTTGAAGGGAAGGAACATCAGACTGCCGAGCGAAATAAAATTTGGATGTCCCACGTCGGAGCCTCAAGCCGAGGATGACTACATTGATGACCTCAGAGGAAGACTCCTTCAGATCCACGACAACACCAGGTTGAAAATAAAGATGTTCAGTGACCGAATGAAGACACGCTACGATATACGAGCGACAACAACAGAGTTACAAGCAGGAGATCGGGTGTGGCTTTACTATCCCCATCGACGAAAAGGGTTGTCACCGAAACTTCAACGGGACTGGGAAGGTCCATATACAGTCATTACAAAAATCAACGATGTCGTGTACCTGATACAAAAGGGTAGTCAGAGGAAAACCTAAAGTTGTACATCGCGACCGGCTACATCGCTACAGTGGTGATGAGAACGATGGATTTGTTCGGGACGATCAATCCTAAGGAGGGGGCAATGTAATGTGTATACACTCTTCATCTCTTTTAATATCGTGTTATAGTAGAATAAAACATTTAGAATAAGGGGCAACATCTAGTGGCTAAGAGGAGAACTCGCTTCTATAAGCATCGAGAAACATCTAGTGGCTAAGAGGAGAACATTCAGCACATACAAGAACCTCGAAAGGGGCAACATCTAGTGATTGAGAGGAGAACTCGCTTCGTTAAGCATCGAGAACATTCAGCGCCTAAAAGAATCTAGTGGTTGCTCGAACCGATTTGAGGTATATAATTAGGCGCTTGGAAGCGAAGCGATTGATTAGTGATTATGAACTGCGATAAAGTAAAGACTGTGTTCGAAAAGTAATAATTGAAAGTAAAGACTGTGTTTAAAAAGTAATAATTGAAAGTGTTGAATAAATAAGTTTGGAGCGATTTAAATAAAGTAAATTTGTGTTTTATTTACAAGTGTGAATAAGTTTTAATTATCGGACCAAGCCGAATTTTACAATATATTAGTATTGTTAAAATAAGTACTTTTCGGAAGAATAATTTTTTTTAATTTCCTTTTAAATAGTTCTTAAATTGGATGCAATTTAATTCATAATTCCACTTGCAAATTAAAATGGATCTGATTGTTTTAATTTTCATATTGTTTTTTTTCATTTGTCCATACATTGTTTAAAATTGAGAAAACTCTCTGTAGAGGCATTAGACCCAGACTCTACGATTTTTGAAATGTTTTCATACTGTATCATTTTTTTATTAAAAAACTTGAAAATTTCAACCCACCTATCTCCACTCATTTGGCTCTCCTTGCATTCAACAATTTTTTCCGAAGAAACGTAATTTTTTACACATGACAACTCGGCGAAGACATCAGTGTCATTAAAGCTAGGCATACACGACGAACATGCTCAGCGAACATGTACGTTCGCGTTAGCCCACACACGACAAACACAACGACCAACATTCATTTTGGGACAATTATTCAAGAAAGAAGGATGTCTGAAAAACAAGCGTAAGTAGTTGCCCTTATGGCAATTTATTTATGTGAAAAAAATAAAAAAAAGAGGCTGGGTGCGACCCACACTGATAACTTCCCATCCAGTCTGTCGATTTGTCTTGCTTAAAAGGTTTGTAGGTTGTCGTGTTTTGTAAAAAAGTTGTGAGTTGAATTTTTCTAAACAATTTTAACATGTTTGCAATATTTCTTACAAGATAAAATTAATTTGAAGCCAATCTCAAATTTTTGAAAAGATATTTGAGTCGAAAATTAATTAAGCCTCAATTTTTACCAACTTTAATTAATGTTTGTTAAGGTTCTTATTTTTTGTAAAAAAAACTGTTAATTCGATTTTTCTCAAAATTTTACTGAATGTTAAAAACGTTATTCTTTGTTGTACAAAATTGTTTTGGAGATAAAAACATTTTTTGTTCGTAAGATTTTCGAGGTGGCAAATATTTTTTTTTTAGTTTTTTTTTTTTTTATTGGAATTTTTTTCCAAAAATATACAAGTTTGGTATCACGTTACAATATATAATAACAAATTTAATTCAAGTATCCAGCGTTATTGGTTCGGGAGATATTTTGGGTTAACCAAAATGTTCACCTTTTTTTAAATTGCTATGGTAAAAAAACACCCACTCATTTTTTTGAGAGCCCTTTCTGCATTATTATCTGTATAACAAAATTTATTTGAAGTCGATATGTTAGGAGTCAGGTCTCCACGGGGGAATGCTTTGGTGTACTGAAAGAGGCTACAGCACGCTTGTGGTTGCACGGCTCAGCTCGTCGCGTGGGGTGGTTCTTGCCACCTTCCAGTACACCTCCTGCTCGACTAAACATTAATTTTAAATCGTGCCTAAGGTACATTAAAGATGAAAATGACACAAACCTGTGAACTTTGACGATATCTGAGAGGAATTCAAAATCGGTGCTTCGAAATAAAGTTTAAAATAAATCCAAAAAAAAAATAATACCTATGACTAACCTAATAAAATTAATAATAAAAAAAAATAAAATAAAACCCTTCACCAAAAATAATAATAATAATAAAAATTAATAAAAAAGAAATTGTAAAAAAAAATTAAGTAAAATAAATGAAAGAAAAAAAAAAACTAAACCCTACTAAAACTATATAAAAAATCTAAAAAAGTAAACTTATTCTTCCTAAAGCACCTCTTTCTTACCCCCTCAAATATCGTCACACCGAATTCCAAAACGTTCGTCTGATGTTGTTGACGAAAGTCATCAACAAAACTTCCTTCGCTATTTCCATGGCCGAATGTAGTGGAAATAGCCCCTATAATGACTCAACCAGTCACAAATTCGTCCGTTCAGAAAGTTAGTCTGTCATGTCAAAAAAACAAGATTGAAAATCACATCTGGACGGCCCTACCAAGCCTCCACACACCACTAGCTATTAAATTAGAACACCATTTTTTCTTATTTCAAAACCAGTTCAAATTATAATTTTATTTATCAAATTCAAATTCATTAGGCAAACAAAAAAAAACTCAATCGAGTTCTCGCACTTTTCTTATCTTATAAAAAAAATTTAATTAAAATAATGAAAATATATAAAAAACTAAAAAAGGTTTAAATCAAAATTTACAAAAAAATTGACCTTAGAGGCTTTTTTAAGATTTTTCATCCACAAAAAAAATGTTATTACTCACAGTTTTGTTGGTCCCTCGTCGTTCTGCCGGCAGCACGTAGAGTACCAGGGGTAGTACTTTCACCACCACTGAATCTATTCTATTTGAGTATTATTACACCAGCCTTTAAAATCACTTTTTTTTCTAGTTTAGTTTAAACCAAATTCAAACCAAAATTTAGGGGTCTATGAAATAACTCCCACGAAATAAGTCCCACTTTTGAAAACGAAATAAGTCCCACCAAAAATTGCTTACAAAAATGAAATAACTCCCACGAAATAAGTCCCACTTTTGAAAACGAAATAAGTCCCACCAAAATGAAATGATTTAAAAATTTACTTGAAATAAAATAACTCCCACTCAAAATGAAATAACTGCCCCTTGAATAATAAATTTCTTAAATGAATTAAGTCCCACTTTCATAAACGAAATAAGTCCCACTAGTAACAACGTTTGGATTCGTAAATGGATTAAGTACAGATCAATTGTTCTTATTATTAAGATGGAAACCGTTTCGGAAGGACCATCAGATTAAAATTATCGACCTTTATAAATAGCTTGAAGATCCAGTGCATGGTAGACGGTATTATAGTTTTAACTTGGCATTGGGATTAGTTGTTTTTTGTAATGGTGATATTAGAAAACATGGAACACGAATTCCAATTTCCTACTAAAAATATAATAAAACACTTACATACGTAATTACGTCAACAATTTTTTTTAATATTGTTTTTCCAGTAGTTAAGTTCGGTACCTATTTGTACACATTTCTTTAAAGTTTTTTTTATTATAGTAAGTATAAAGTAATTAATAACAAAAAAAGGAGAGCCATGAGAGTTAAGGACAAAAATTAAGGTTGTCCCTTTTACGAAATGTCCAATATATAACTTTTTGCATAAGAAAAAAATGAGAAATAAAGCCATAATGGCCTTATATTTCATGGCTCTATCGCACCCCTCCATAAAAAAATCATTTATTTATCAGATAAATATTTGAAGGGTTTCATGAACTTCTGCACGACAGAATGGACATACTAGTTTACTGGTTTGATCAATTTTGTGAGTTTGCATTGTAAGACAGCATTCATTGCAAATTTTCAAGTGCTTACAAGGAAAAAATAAGATATTTGGCTGCTTTATGAAACAAATCACACACATATTATTATTAATTGTATTCTGGTTGGTTTCAATATGATTTAACGACTCGTCTTCAATGTCCTCTTCCAAATATGATAATTCTTCAAAAAGATCTTCATCAGGCTCCAATTGTACAATTAAATTATTTTTTGATAACACCCGTTAGTCAAGGAATTTAGAAGGAGTTATAGTATAGTAGCCTTCTTTGGAATGCTATTGTAAGCTTCTATTGCAGACGTAGTGCGGATTTCAGAATCGAAAACTGAAAAGTTATGTGGACTGATCTGTAATAATGAAATCATAACACCTTTTTGTAAATATTATGTAAAAGGGAATATTGTACCTTTTGCATCCATTGATTCTCAAAATATTTTATAAATGATTTGAATCTATCTAAAGCGTTCAATTTTCCTAAATCTTCGGTTAGTAGTTGGAAGCTATCCGAAATGTGCATTCCAGGTAATAATGGAAGAGATAGAAATTTGTGATAAATTCTAGACGCTTCTTTATTTTGCCGAATATATTGAGTGAGCCTTTTGTCCTTAATGGTTATGAATCGACGCAATGCCTGGCAATAATGGAACCAGCAACCAAACATTTTTGAATCAGGGAAACTTTTTTCAATTGCGCTTCTCAATCCTGTTTCATAATCTGTTATAAAAGTTGCTTGTGACAGATCAATAATGCTCCTTTGTATATAACTTAATAAATGCTGATATGCTTTTAGAGACTTTTTGGTCATCAGTACGAAAAGAAAGGGGAATACCTAAAATAGAAAAAATAATAAATATATATGTACATACATATGTATACATAATATAAATCTATATATAGTTATGAATGAAATTAATTACCGAATCAAAGTATTCACAATGTAAGATTAATATTTGTTTAAAGCTTCCTAGAGGAAGTACAGAAAAAGTACCATCAATTAAAATGTTTCTTTTCGAATTAGGTAACAGGAATGCATTCTTTCATCAGTTCAACAGTTCTTTCGGAACAAAAAACGCAATATGCAAAGTCTTTTTCTTGGTAGCATATGTTGAAAAACTGCCATTGTTTGTTTCCATTTAATTTGGAATACCCGAATTTATCATAAACTGCTTCGTCTTGGAAAACTTCCTGCACTTCTGCCAGTGTTTTGGGAGAATTTTTAAAATTTGTATTCGCAATATACTGCAAACTGCGCTGTATTTTATCAAAGACAATATTTTTGCTTTCGTTTCGATTTCTGCAAAGACTTTATTAAGTACTTACTTAATAAATAATAATTATCATGTGGGTGGTACTTACTTCATGCTAGTATTCACAAAAATATTGCGAATACTTCCAGCGCAATTGTTTTCAGTTGGCTTTTCATTAAGACGTGCGCATTTTGTTTTTACATTATTTAAAAATTTTAGTTCTTTGAACAGAGCCTCTTGATTATCGTGATTGTGCGCTTTATAATTTTTTGCTTTAATGCACTCGCTGCCAAATAACATTATTCGTGATGGACAATCCTTTACATAACAAACATAAAAATGTTTTTCAAATTTAGTGCACTTTTTAATATATAATTGTTTCTCAAAAAAATATAAAGAAGCTTGCTGTTATTCCTCTTCCCTGCAATTATTTCGTATGTCACACTCATGTTCACTATTGAAATTCACAAACTTAACTAATCAATATAATGATAAGGTCTTGTAAACTAGCACACTTAACAACAAATTTGAAACAATACCATTCATTTCGTAAAGAGCAAGAAATAACGGAACTTTTCGAAAGCATATTCTACAATACAATGTTTTTTTTTTTAAAAAGCAACAAAAAGAACATTATGAAATTCAATTAGAAACAACGTGAAGAGCAACAAATAACGGCAAAAATGGGGAGAGTACGATAACTTTGGCGACAAAGTTTAATGACGGATTTGTATAGAACAGTTAAAAACAAGCATTTTTACTGGGAGGGGGGTCTATCTCCCCCCGTTTAGGCGGTAGGGGCAATTTAAAAAAATATGTACATTAAATGGAAAAAAAAAATTAAAAAATAACGGTAGGTAATACTTACAATTAAGTATTATACCTTTTTTTAAAGCCAACATTTTTGTATTTTAGCTTGTTTTTAAATCAAGTCAAAACTATGCATAGTTTTTGAAAAAAATTGTTTAAAACTAAAAATTTATGCAAAAAAATAAAAAAAAAAGGTTTAAAGTGTAGAATTTCAAAACATTCAAATTATCTACTGTTTTTTTTTTTAGAATTCATTGCTCTTATTTGTTTTTGATCAAAAACTGAAAACTAAATGACTTTATGTCTTCTAGTTCTTGAGAAAATTGAAAATTAACAAAAAAATATTTTAATTAAATTACTTTTTCTTTGCTTAAGTTTTAACGTAGTCTTATTTTGATAGTAATAATCGAATATGGATTAAGATACACCTAGGGTAAATTAATTTTTCTTAAATCCAGCTTGTTTAAATGCAAAAGAAACTTTGCATGCACCCCATCTTGCACCCACCGAACCTTGCCCCCTCCCCACCTTGCACGCACTCCAACTTGCACCCACCCCAAATCCTATAGTGTTCCCAAGCAGGGGGGTTGCAGGGAGGCAGCATGCCCCCCCTTACAGATCCCACTGTTGCATACACCCAAACTCGCACACACCTTACTGTTGCATACACCCAAACTCGCACCTACCATTGTTACTATCAAAATAAGACCACTCAAGCAAAAAAAAAAAGAATTAAATTAAAATAGTAGTTGTGGTTATTTTCAATTTTCTCCAAAAACTAAATGACATAAAATCATCTATTTTTCAGTTTTTGATCAAAAACAAATAAGAGCAATAAATTCTGAAATAAAAACAATGGTAGATAATCTTGAAGTATTGAAAAATTACACTTTAAACCTTTGTTTTAACTTTTTTTACTCAAATTTTGAGTTTAAAATTAAATTTTTCAAAAACTACGCATAGTTTTGACTTGAATTAAAAACTGGCTAATAAAACAGAATATTGGCTTTCAAAAAATTTTATAAAACTTAATTGTAAGTATCACCGTTATTTTTTAATTATTTTTTTCCATTTTAAATAATAATTTTTTTAAATTGTCCCTACCGCCTAAACGGGGGGAGATAGACCCCCCCTCCCATAGTAAAAAATGCTTGAATTAAGCCCCTCTACCAAAAACCGTTATTATATCTTGGCGCCAAAGTTATCGTACTCGTGCCGCAAAAATTATTAAGCATTCACTTAAAATGCAAAATTATGAAAATGAAATAAGTCCCACTTAAAACGAAATAAATCCCACCAAAATATAAATTTATGGGTATGAAATAACTCCCACTTTACAAAACGAATTTATTCCCACTCAAAACGAAATAAGTCCCACTTAAAATAAAAACGCGTAACGAAATACGTCCCACCAATTGACGAAATAAGTCCCACTTTTAAAAGCGAAATAACTCCCACTTTCAAAATAGCAATTTTTGGTGGGACTTATTTCGTTTTCAAAAGTGGGACTTATTTCGTGGGAGTTATTTCATAGACCCAAATTTAGTTAGTTTAACACAAACAAAATTATTTTTAGAGAACTTGATTTTACACTTTAATTTTTACTCTACTTTAATTAAAAATTTGAAGAATATGTATTTAATATTATTTTCAGGTAAAAAAAAAAAAATGATTAAGTTCTTCTTTCTTATAGTTATCACTCTATTCACTACTTCCTTTAACTTTCTTTCTGGACACCTTTTCTTTTGTACTTGTACGACTACCTTTCTTCTCTCTTCGAGGGATATCTATATATATCTACTGTCTGTAGATATAAAATACCCTCTTAGATTATGGTCTTTGTACCTTCGAAGTTGGTTCCTTTGTCCTGGACAAAGGAATACTCCTACTATATGGAATGTCCTTGTCCAAAGTCAAAATTTGCAGAGCTGAAGGAGGAAGCAAAAAAAATCGCAGAGGCTCAGGCTTCTGCTAATGATCTTTCTGTCCTTTGGAGAACCTGACCTGAACCTAATATGATTAGAAAAAGCAAATCACGCATCAGACCAAAACTTTAACACTTCCATTTTATGGTCACATACCTCTGCTTGTTAAATATATATATGTATATATATCCAAATCGCCACCAAACTTTCTAGAATTTGTCTAGATTTTCTATCTAGCTCAGCGGAAACAAAGAAATCTGTATATGTATATATGGAATTATTATCTGAACCTTTTTTTTTCAACGTAATTAAATTTACCTTATCTATTTTTCCAATTCAATCCTTTCACTTTTTAAAAAAAAACTTCTTACTTTTAATAGAATTGTTTTTCTATTTTAAATTCTATTTTTAATTCAAAAAAAACTGTTGGTCACAATCACTGGCCGTTAATACTTCTATTTCTTAAGCAATTCAACGTAAGAATGACCATACAATCCCTTAGGCTAGTTCCTAGCCTTCTCCTATTAACTAAGTAAATAGTTACCACTACCTCTGAGTGAGATCACTATTTTCCACCCACAATTATTTTCTATCCCTATCACAGATAATATAACCCCCCTTATCCACGTCCAAGAAATCTTACACACACATATATACAACTAATACAGTCTTATACCTCTATATCAGTCTATTTCCTCTTCTATTATCCTAATGTCAATCTAATTCCTAAATTCCTAACTAATCCTATTATTTATCTTAACTACTTAATCTAATCTTTTTCCTATCAATCTAATATCGTAAACTATTTATTTAAATAACTTTTCATCTCATCCTGTATATATCTTATACTTAAACCACTGAAAAATTCATTTAAGTTCATTCGGTGGATGAACAATCTTGTATAATACATTCCTGCGCATGCGCTAGTAGTAATTTGTCTACCCCCTTATCCCTTGAGTGAAAACAAGACAAAGCTACTTTTGCATGCGCAGACCGAAACAACTAGCTAGGATACCTATATGGTAATTGTCAAAACAAAATCAAAACAAACATGGACGAGTCTAGAGGCACAGAAATTATTTTGGTGAGTATTATTTACTAAATTAAACTAATTCCTAGTAACATTAATTATATTTTTATTATTCTTATTTCTTTTTCAGATGCTGCTTAATACTTTTTTATATAATTAAGGTAAGTAGTAACTATGTAGAGTGATGAATTTGTGTTGTAAAAATTCGAATGCTAAAGCAATTGAATCCCGGCAAAACAACTTCATCACTTTGCATTGGTAATATATTCTTATTATTTTCTTGACTAAATTTATCTTTTCTTTTAAGAATATAATCTTAAATCAGAAGTCTATGGACTCATTCTGTCGTTGACCAGCCATGGATTAGGGATGGACTAGTATATTTCCGCCAACTACCAAATCGTCATCGATGGGATGGTGGACGGTGTCGTCGCCGTCGAGCAGCCGCGCTGCCGCGCCGGCTATAGGTATACCTAGGTATATTAATTTATATGGCCACGTAACAGGCTCGATGGAAGTGGCTGAGTTGTCGTGAGGCCACTTACATCGTAAAAAAAAGTGGTCATAATGGGTTAGTATCTATCTTTTTATTTAAATGGTCTCGTTGTGTGGCTGAGCCCATTACCTGATATCCCATGCTCTATTACTTCAATTGTCGAGCAGTTCTATTATTTTTGTTTGTTTTCTTTCAGATAATACCTACATATACTCTTTGGTGACAGCCTACTTTCTAACCTATCTACAGAGGAAAATTATCACAGCTTCTGTTGAAATAAATAATTAGTATTTTGAACTAGCTATATATCTAATATCACAGGTAAAAAAAATCAGTCTTTATGCTACTAAAAAAAATCAGGTTCTTCCGCTTACTAACTAAATATCACAGATTATAAAAAAACTAAGCTAATTAACTAAACTAAAAAAAATATCACAGGTTGTAAAAAAAACTAAGCTAACTTACTAAACTAAGGAAAAATATCACAGATTATAAAAAGCTAAGCTAACTAAACTAAAGAAAAATATCACAGATTATAAAAAGCTAAGCTAACTAAACTAAAGAAAAATATCACAGATTATGAAAAGCTAAGCTAACTAAACTAAAGAAAAATATCACAGATTATAAAAAGCTAAGCTACTTAACTAAACTAAAGAAAAATATCACAGATTATAGCTAAACTAATAAAAAAAAATATCACAGGCTATCAATGTAAATATAAAATGACATAAAAATAAACTACAAAAAAAAACTAAAGTATCTTTTACTTAACTCTAATATCACAGTGGGCAACATCATCTGAGTGCGTCAATTTGTTTTTTTTTTTATTTTTAAACATGCAAGTCTTTCGCGTGATAAACTCCTACTTTGTCACCTTTTAGATTTCCTATTTCATACAGGGAATTTCCTACCGGTTTTAGAATAATAGATTTTATGAATTTCGGACCAAGTTTCGCGTTATAATTTTCAATAGCGTTGCTTTGCTTAAAATTTCGTCTATAAACTATTTGGCCAGTTTTATACTAGATTTTACTGGATGTGCTTATTTTAGATTTTCAAAAATCTTCGTTCTAATTAACGCTAGTCGGTCGTCTTTGTTTAGAATCTCAATTTTTGATTCTTTTACTGCTCCTAACTTTCGAAGTAGTTCATATATTTTGCCGTTCTGAACCATTGGTGTTCCAAATATTGCGTAGTATGGTTCAACATCAATAGCATCATGTACAACGCTTCGCAATGAGACCGCCACATTGCTAACGTGCTGATCCCAATGTTTTTGGTCACTACCGAGATAGGACCGAATCTTCGATAAAACAGATTGGTTTACTCTTTCAGACGCGTTAGCTTGCGGTGAATAAATTGCAGTTCGTACATGTTTGACACCATATCTCGTCAAGAAGCTGGAAAACAATTCCGAAACGAATTGTTTTCCGTTGTCTGAATGGAAAAACTCAGGAATACCGAACACATGGAAAACACTTTCTTCAAGGAATTTAACTACCTCAGATGATGTTGCTTTTCGTATTGCCTTCAGAAAGACATATTTACTAAAGTGATCTAGGACGATGAATATGTGTGTGTTACCGTTTCTTGTTCTTGGATAAGGGCCCAAAAAGTCTATAAATAAACGTTGAAAAGGACGTTCAGTCAGCCTTTGTTGTCCCATCGGCGGTCGAGTAGTGATATTAACTGACTTACTGCATTTGCAAATGTCACACCATCTCACCCAGTTCTGTACATCGGCAGCCATTCCAGGCCAGAAATATTTTTGTCTTAATTTTGACAGTGTTTTGTTTATGCCGCCGTGTCCAGACACTGGTGAATCGTGTGCAGCTTTCAAAAGACCCTCGCACAACTCTTTCGGAACCCAAAGTTTCCACGCTCGGTCGTCCTGTACTGCGTCACCCGTTCTAATGTCCGTTCGTTTATAAACGAATCCGTCTGATACGCAAATGTCTGGTAATTTGTTCTTTTCTTGTTCTATTGTCTTCTTTAGTTCAACATATTCTTCTGACGAAAAATATGGTGAACTAAAGTCAACCTCTGGTGCCAAATTTTCGGTTGTGATCTCCTCCATATGGACTCGTGAGAGAGTATCAGGGACTACATTTTGGACACCCTTCCTATGTTCGATCACGAAGTCGAAACCTTGGAGTTTGAAACTCCATCTGGCCAATCGTCCAGTTAGGTCTTTTTGCGTCATCAACCATTTCAGACTTGCGTGATCGGTGATTATAGTAAAGGGTAAACCTTCCACGTAGGCCCTGAACTTTTTCACCGACAATATGGCCGCATAGCATTCAAGTTCTGTAACGCTGTAATTCCTTTGAGCAGAATTCAGCTTCTGTGACATGAATGCTATCGGTCATTCATTTTTCTCTTCATCCATCTGGAAGATCACACTCCCCACTCCAGAGGTTGAAGCGTCGCATTGTATGTAAAAATGTTTAGAAAAGTCTGGATTCGTGAGTATGGGAGCGGTAACTAAACTCGTTTTGAGTAGTTGAAATGCTGTTGTAGCTTCGTCAGTCATCTTAAAAGTCTGTCCTTTCTTCAAACAGTCTGTCATTGGAGCTGCTATCGTTGCGTAGTTTGGTATGAAACGTCTATACCATCCGGTCATACCTAGGAACCTACGGAGTTGCTTGGGGGTTTTCGGTATCGGAAAGTCCTCGACCGCCGATACTTTGTCCTTGTCAGTTCGTATACATCCGCCACCAACTACATACCCTAAGTACTTTATCTCCTTGAAACAGTTCCTCAGTTCCGACTTTGCACTCGCCAGATCGGGTCACCTGCTTAACAATGTGCTCTGTGTGTTATAAATGCCTAAATCCCATAACTACGAAAATGTACCTATCGTGTGGGATATGCGGTTTACAATCACATAGTGAATGTTGTGTATTATCTAGTGAACTGATTCAATCAACCTTAGATACAGACGGCATTTTTTATAAATGTGATAAATGTGTATATAGTCGAATTGACTTGTGCATACAAAAAATAAATGACCTCTTTGCACTCTTGCAAGAGAGTTTAAGCGTGTTCAGTAAATATGTTCAACCTTTGGACTCCCAATCCCAATGCATTGATTCAAATGCTAACCTAAATGCCAGCCGGAACATTCGCAGTACTACTCGAATTCAACGTAAGCCTAGGGTGGATGAAGCTCCAAAGCATAAAACTGAAAAAAAAGTCAACAACAAGAATACTGCTTCATCATCTTCTTTATCTCGTCTTTCGTCTTCAAACAACAAAAGCTCTCCCGCCAACTCTCGCTTTGGTATTGCTGCGGCGAGCACATCTAATAAAAAAATGCAAACAATGCTCGTTTGTCATCATCGTTTCCAAATCTTAACACTCGTAATAATGAATCCATCATTAAGAAGAAGAAAAGTGATATGCCTATGGGTGATAACGTTAATGCTGTTGCTGCTCATGCTACTAACAACAATGAAGCTGCCGATGGTGTTATTGTTGTTTCTCATGATGCCGATGATGTAGTTGTAGTTCCTGCTGCTGATGTTACTGCTACCGATTGTGTTGTTGTCGTTTCTGAGGCTGAGGTGCATGCCGTTGATGCGCATGTTAATTCTAAAGGTGCCGCAGGTGTTCTATCGTTTGCTGATGTTTTTGATGGTGGTTTTGCTGCTGTTGCTGATATTGCTGCTGATGATGTTGCTGTGGTTCCTGATGCTGCTGATGCTGTTGCCGATCGTGTTGCTGCTGATGTTGTTGCTTTGGTTCCCGATGCTGCTGTTGCTGTTGCCGATTGTGCTGTTGCTGTTTCTGATGCTGATGTGCATGCCGTTGATGCGCATGTTAATTCTAAACGTGCCACAGATGTCATATCGTTTGCTGATGCTGTTAATGGTGGTTTTACTGCCACTGCTGCTGCTAATGGGAATTCAACTTTACCATCTAATCTTGCCTCTGAAAGTAGATTTGCTGCTACAAAAGGTATCAGTAAATCGAAAAAAGTTATTTCGGGCACAAGCGTACAAAATACGGAATTTGTTGTCTGCAACAATTTGAAATGGTTTCACTTGTCAAAGTTTGCGCCGTCCACGTCGACTGAATCCATAACTAAATACTTATCGACCAACTTGAATGTGAATGAATCCGTTTTTAAATGCTTCAAGCTACTAAAGAAAGGAAATGAAGCAAATCTTAAATTTATTTCATTTAAAATTGGAATTCCTGTAGAATATGTACAATCTGTGTTCTGTTCTTCTTTTTGGCAATATGGAATTAAGATTCGTGAATTTAATTTCATTCCAAAAAACCTGTTAGGGATGGAGAATCAATGAGCTATCCACTAAGTCAAGCTTCTCCATCAAATGCTACAAATACTAATTCTTTGGGGATTTATTATCACAATGCCAGTGGAATTCGAACAAAAGTGCCTGCTTTATTTCTTGCATCAAGTCATGTTGATTATGACATCATTATTATTGTTGAAACCTGGCTATGGAGCGGAATCCTAGACACAGAGATATTTGACAATTCATACATGGTTTTCCGAAAGGACCGCTGTAACTCTACTGAAGATCGTGGAGGTGGTGTAATAGCTGCTGTCCGTTCCTGTATATCGTGCAAACTAGTAACTCTCCCCATCACAGATGTTGAACAAATTTGTTTTTCAATTAATCTTGAACCAGGTATTTTTATGTATTTTATAATTAGTTATATTCCGCCCAAAAGTAATATTGAAATTTACGAAAAGCACTTGGCAAACATTGATTATGTGAATAACTTAAGTAATAACTTGTAAAAAATGTGTGTAATTGGCGATTTTAATTTAGGAGATGTTAATTGGTCGTACTCTGTTGCGGATAGTATGATTATACCTAGTAATTTAAAAAGAGATATTGAAATTTCCTTTATTGATCATCTGTATGCTCTTAATTTACATCAAGTAAATAGAATTGTTAATGATTTATTCAAAATTTTAGATTTAGTATTTATTCATCATGATGAATTTAAGGCATCAGTTAATGAAATAGTTCCTTTCTCATTGTTAAACAATTCGATACATCATAAAGAATTATATATTGAATTACAATTTTACAGTTATTTAAGAAAAGTGGATCACAATGTCAATTCATTTAATTTTTCAAAAACCGATTTCATTGGACTCAATAATTACCTTGAAAATGTTGACTGGAATACCGAGTTTCTTAATTTAAACTTGACGAATACTTTTAATCATTTCTTGTGCATCTTAACCAATGCTTTTTATTTATTTGTGCCTTGTAGAACCAAAAAGAATGGATCCAAACCCCCTTGGTATAACAAAAAATTAGCTCATCTTAAAAATCTAAAAAATAAATCTTTCGCCAATTTTAAAAAATCAAATAATACGGACGACAAAAATATTTTCTGTAAATTTCGTAAAGATTTCATGGTGCTTAGTAAATTCTCACACAGAAATTATATCTTGAATCCGGAGCTTGATTTAAAGAGCGATCCTAAACGTTTCTGGTCGTTCATAAACTCTAAGCGAAAATCTCTTGGAATCCCAAATTCTATGATTTTCAATAGCGATGAATCCACTGATGTTCATAAAACTCTGGAGCTTTTTGCTCAGTTTTTTGAATCGGTGTATTCTAATTTCAATCCAAACTTTCCTCAACCTCCTCGGAACGGCCCTAAGGTTGATATTGGATCTATACATTTGGAATACTCTGATGTTTTAAGCGCACTTAACTCTCTTAAGCCAAATTCGAATCCAGGTGTTGATGGCATCCCTGCCATAATATTAAAAAGATGTTCTAAGTCTCTTTGTGCACCGTTGCTTACAATTTTTGAACTCTCTTTGTCATCTGGGATATTTTTAGATGACTGGAAATCTTCTTTCCTAATCCCCATCTTTAAATCGGGTTCTAAAAATAATATTGAAAATTATAGGGGGATTTGCAAGTTGTCCGCAATTCCGAAGCTTTTTGAAAGTTTAGTCAAAAACAAACTTGATTTTCTTGTGAAAGAACATATAAATAGTGCTCAACATGGGTTTCTTTCGGGTAGGTCAACTATAACAAACTTGACATGTTTCTCATCGTTTGTTGTTGATGCTATCGAAAATAGAGGTCAAGTTGATGCTATATATACTGATTTCAGCAAAGCTTTTGATTCGGTAAACCACAGCATTTTGCTTCTTAAACTAAATGCTTTTGGAATCCATTCAGTCTTACTCAAATGGATTTCTTCATTTCTAACTGGCAGGGTTCAAAAAGTAAAGATTCAGGAATATACTTCAAGATCAATCAAGTGTACGTCTGGTGTTCCTCAGGGTAGTCACCTTGGCCCATTGTTATTTATAATATTCATTGATGATATTGTCAACTATGTCAACTTTAGCAAATGTCTTATATATGCTGATGATCTCAAATTATTTTCAAAAGTAACTTGTGCAGATGACTGTCTCAAGCTGCAAATGGATCTGGATAATTTATCTCACTGGTGTAACTTAAACGGTTTAAATCTAAATATGAAAAAGTGCTTCATAATTTCCCTCTTTCGAAAACTTCTAACTTATGAGTTTATCTATTCTCTTGATTCCAAGCCTCTTCAGAGAACATTAAAAGTGAAAGATTTGGGGGTTCTTTTTGACTCTAAATTTTCATTCTCTCTTCATATTGATGCGATTGTTGCTAAAGCTAACTCAATGGTAGGGTTCATTAAAAGGAATTCCGTTGATTTTTCCGACCAATACACCCTTGTATCATTATATACTTCTCTGGTCAGGCCAAATCTTGAATACGCGGATGTTATCTGGAATCCTTGTCAACAATATTTATTAGATAGAATACAGAGAGTTCAGAATCGCTTCACAAGATATGTATTTTACAAAATGCGCTGGAATTTCTATCCTTGTTCCCAAGCCAGGCAAAGCTTTTTAGGATTGCAATCTTTGAGAGCCAGAAGAACAACTCACGATATTGTTTTTGTGCGGGATATTCTTTGCTGCCACATAAGATGTCCACAGTTACTCTCCTTTATATGTATATATGCTCCAACGAGGCCATTGAGGGAAAGATCTCTACTTTTTGAGTCCAGACATAGAACGAACTACGGAAGTAACGAACCAATTTCAAGGTCAATTAGAGAGTTCAATAAAATTTATGATCATGTTGACTTATATCTCTCCAGAGAAAAATTTAAGAATGTATTATACTATTTATTTTTAAGATATTAAGTATTTGTTATTTATTTTTAAGTACACTTATAATATTTATTTTTTTACCGAAATGTAATCTGTTAAGCTTTAAAGCTCGTAGATGAAATTAATAAATAAATAAATAAATAAAAAATTTACTTTTCTCTACATTTATTGTTAATCCTGCTTGGCGTAAAGCTATAGCAACTTCCTCCAGTACCTTCATGTGTGTTTTGAAATCTGGAGAACAAATCAAGAGGTCATCGAGATAGACAAAGACATTCTGTCGAAGACGACCAGGAATAACTTTGTCCATTAGCTTAGACATTCTCTGGGCGGCGTTACACAACCCGAATGGCATAACCGTAAATTGGTATAACGGTCGCCTAGGGACTGTAAAAGCTGTCTTCTCTCTTGACTTGATCTTCAGAGGAATTTGCCAAAAGGCATCTTTCAAGTCGATACTGGAGATAAACTTCGTATCTTGAAGTCTGCTTATGATTCCCTCTATATGTGGAAGAGGATAAGCAAACTTCTTCGTTCTGGCATTAACTTTTCTTGAATCCAGACACAGCCTATTTTTCCCACTTTTTCTCACCAAGACAACCGGAGAACTCCAAGCACTGTTACTCTCCTCTATCACTCCCATCTCCAGCATTCTGTCCAGTTCAGCGTACATCAGTTTCTGTACTACTGGAGAAATGGGATAGTGCCTCTGTTTTATGGGAATTTGTTCGTCATCCACTTCTATTACATGTTCTTCGAGATTGGTTTTACCCAATCCGAGTATGGCAATGAGGGGAACAATAACTTGATGCTCTCCAACTGCTTAGCTTGATCTGGTGAGAGATCGCGAAAATTTGGCTGTTCTTTCGTCATTACTGGAGCGTTAAGCTCACTTATTATATTTGGAGCAACATTAAAAGAACTCCAGAAATCTACACCCAGATACAGTGGTTGCAAAAGACTAGGAACAACCAGAATCTCTAACTCTTGTGTTCTACCATCCCATGAAACCTTCGCTTTAAAACATCCTACTATCTTCTGTTGATTTCCATCAGCTGTTCTAATGTCGTTATTCATTTTTGTAATTTGTATCTTTTTCCTATTTATAAAATCCATTGCTTCTTTTCTTAAACACGTAACGGACGCTCCACTATCTAAAAGTCCTTCAAAGTCCTCTCCCTCTAATTGCACTTTTGCGTATGGCCTATTGTCATTTGTCATTGTCAGTATTGTCGCTTCAATTTTATTTTTAGTCAGTCTTTTAATTGCACTCTTTTCCCTAAGCCTCCTAATCTTCAAATAATTCCTACTCTTCACTTTTATAACATCTATTTCTTCACCAAAAATTCTCTTTCTAGCGTCCTCATATTCTATCATTCTCTGGTGAAGACTTTCTTCAATCCGGTGAGTACCTTCGTTATTATTTTCATTTTCAAAATTTCTACTTTTCTAGGTTGTTCGACTTCTCCGGGAGGGGTTTTGTCGTCGGCGGTTGACTCCCGGATGTACTGCCGACTTTCGGGTTTCCCTGACATGCAGCACATCGGAAGGACACACTACCCTGTCCACAACAAAAACATGTCAAGGTATGAAAAGAGGACGGACAATCGTCAAAAGGCTTTTGTTTGTCCTTCAATTCGTCTCTTTTCTTATCTTGTCCTTTATACCTCTCTTGTTCTCTGAAACCCTTCCTTTCTGGTCTCTTAGCTTGAAAAGCTGCTATTTCAAAATCTTCTTCTTCTTCCCTTACTCTATCTCTAACATCTATTTCGTGCGTAAAACGTTTTACCTCGGCGTCCCTTAATGCTAAATGCTCTTCTGCTCTTTTACATTCCTCTCTCAATTCGCGGATATTACTTATAGCACAACCAAAAACTAATGTGCTGACTCTTTCCTTCAAGTTTTTCCTTACCATGGAAACTAAATCACTTTCTTTAGGTCGGACTTGCATTTGCAAAGTCAGACCTCTAATATCAGCATAGAAATCATCGAATGTTTCATGGGATTGCTGTTTACGATTCATGATTGCCTCCTGGATTTCATGGTCATGCTTATTGTGTTGGAATTGACGAAGTAATTCGGTCTTCAAATCGTGATAGTTAAATAATTCATCTTTCTTGTTTTCCTCGCAAATATCCCAATACCAACGCTCAGCAGAGCCCGTGACTAAATGGTGGAAATTAGCGAAGAGTTGTTCGTCAGACAGTCCACTTTTCTTTTGTAATGTCTCCACTCGAAAAATAAAACTTCCAACCGACATACCCTTTGACGAACCGTCAAATTTAACTCCCCACTTATGAACATCACTCCTTCGATTGATATCCCTAAATGAAGAGCTTCCATCTGACGGATGTGATGTCGATTGGCTATTTATCGAGTGGTTTGTCTGTCTGTTAGTCCTTTTAGTACTCGTGGTGTTTTGTTCTGAGTCTTGTACATTCGTCATGTCTCTCTGAACTGTCAAGGACTGTTCTAAACTCAATAACTTTGAGTTGACCTCTTTCATGTTCTTATCAAACAACTTGTACATTTCTGACAAGCCATCTGCAAGAACACTCATTGTTTTGGTCTGACTTTCCTTGACAGTTAGAGTTGCAATTTTTTGCATTCTTTCGTACAAGTCGAGTTCTGTCAGTACGTTTATTTTTGGTATGTTAGTAGTTGTATTCGTACTAGTTTGGTTTTGTCTTATTTGTTCTGTTTGTAATCGTTCTTGTTCTAGTTCATAGTTTTGTTTAGCAAGTCTTGCACGTTCCATTTCGTGTTTTCGATTTAGTTCAGTAATTCGGTCTTGTTCTAAACGTAATCGTTTTTGTTCTTGTTCTATCCATAGTCGTTCTTGTTCAAATTCAAAATTTCGTAAAGTTAGTTGTTCTTGTTCCATTCGTAAACGCTCGAGTTCTAAATTTTGTTGGGTCAATTGTTCTAGTTCTGTTCGCATACGTTCTTGTTCGTTCTCATTGTCTTCATCATCTTCAAGACCCATTGCGGCCTCTTCATGTCTTACTGTCGCGTTTTGTATGTTCATATTTTGTAAGTTGTTGTTTTTATTGTTTGATCCAAGTAAGTCTATGTTGCGTATAATGTTTGTTATCTCATGGTATGTCTTGTCTAAGTCGTCGTTTTCTGTCACTGTCGGTGGTACAGTTGAAAGTATTGGGGTCTCAACTACTTCGCTTTCCTCGTCTACTGTTTCAGTCTGACGTGTGACCCTCTTTTTCCCTGTTACTTTAGGAACTGTCCCTGTAGCCTTCTTTTTTCCTTCAGACATTTTTACCAACTATTTCCTTTCTTTCTGAATTTGAACTATCAAACTCCTATCCAACAAAAAAAGTTAAAAAGTGAGAAGTATTGTAAGAAAAATTTAAAAAATATTCAAAAATTAAAGTATAAAAAAAAGAACTTATTGTAAAAAAAAATCAAAAATAAAGATTATAAAAAAAAATTGCAAAAATTAAAGTAAAAAAAATTATTGTTTAAGTAGTAGTAGTAGTAGAAATGGTGGCCACGAGCAGTCTAGATCGGTGGCACAATTAGCGCTGCGTTGCGCCGTTTTGATACCATAAAATACTCGGTTGACCTATAAAGATAAAAGGGGGATTATAAAGAGAAAAATACGCCTCAAATCCACTTTGTTGCGTATAGAAAGGAGATCAAATCTTTGATCTCCAGTTCTGAGAGCTCATTGAGGTCGTTGAAAAAGGACTTTCCCAATGTTTTGGCTCTCGTTTTGGCTAAGGCGGGACACTTGCATAAGAAGTGAAGAACAGTTTCTTTTTATCGCTGGTCCTCACAACTACGACAGAAAGTATTGCGGGGGATGCCCAGCTTAGATGCGTGTTCTCCAACAGGCCAGTGTCCGGTGCATGTAGCAACGACCCTGGCTATGTCTTGCCTGGGTCTGCAAATGAGATTATTAGTACGGGATTTGTTGTAGGTGGGCCATATCCTTCTAGATATGATACAGTTGGTTAGGCTGTTCCACCTGTGGTTTGATTCAGCGAGGAAAATAGAGAAGATCTTGCCCTTCATAGCACCAAGAGGAATGTTGACTCTTTCCGCGAGTGAGCTATGAAGGACTGATCCTTGCCTAGCCAGCTCGTCAGCTCGTTCATTGCCCTCAAAGCCTCTATGACCCGGAATCCAGATGAGAGTGACCCTGAGTCCAATGTTCATGCTCGCTAACTCACTTCGGCATTGTTGAACCAGTTTGGAGGATGAAGTGGACGAGCCAATCGCTTGAATAGCCGCCTGACTGTCCGAAAAAATAGCTGTATTGCGGTTTTGATTTGGATCTAGTTTTAGTAACTTGCATGCTTCCTTGATCGCGAGTAGTTCAGCCTGAAAAACACTAGCAAAGTCAGGAAGTCGCAAAGACCTGGAGACATTTAGAGACTCGGAAAAAATTCCTGCACCGACCCCACACTCCATCTTCGAGCCGTCAGTGAAAATAGTTGTGTCGAAGCCTCTCGTCACTAAGTCATCATCCCATTCATTTCAAGATGGGATGATAATTTTAAAATCCGCACTGAGGTCCACAGTAGGGGTGCAGTAGTCGGTTTCTGTCGAAAAGATGTCCGCTGGGATGAGATTAGTGATATTACTATGACCAAAGGGCCTAGAATACCAACTATTCGATTCCCTAAGTCTCAACGCGCTGCAAGATACTAAGTATTTGATATGCAGGTCTATTGGTAAGAGGTAGAGAAAAACGTTTAGGGCGTCTGACGGACATGAGCGCAAAGCTCCCGTGGAGCCAACACTAGCTGTTCTCTGAACCTTTTTTAGTTTAGTTATATTGTAGGCTTTGCTAAGCGCGGGCCACCAAACAATCGAACCATAGGACAAGATTGGACGTACCACGGCTGTATACGTCCACAAAATCATCTTCGATTGCAAACCCCACTTTTTGCCAAAGGTTTTATTGCAGGCATAGAAAGCTATGCTGGCTTTCTTAACCCTTTCTTCGATATTAAGTTTCCAGTTTAACTTTGGGTCAAGTATTACTCCCAAATATCTAGCGCTGGAAGACAAGGAAAGAGTTTCACCGTTGAGGCGGGGAAGGGTGAAGGGTGGTACTTTTGTTTTCGTAGTAAAGAGCATCAGTTCAGTTTTGCTTTTATTGACACCAAGGCCACAGCTTGTAGCCCAGTTGCTTACTTTTAGCAATGCCATCTCCGTAATCTCACTAATCACGGAAGTGTACTTTCCTGATACCAGTATCACCAAATCATCTGCGTAAGCAACGGCCTTCACACCACAACTTTCCAGTTTAAAAAGAATTTTGTTCATGACCAGAAGCCAAAGAAGAGGGGACAGAACACCCCCCTGAGGTGTTCCCCTGTTTACGCACCTGGTCAAGTAAGTGTTACCTAAGGTAGCTTGAATCCTTCTATCACTGAGCATGGATACAATCCAACTTCTGATGTAGTCCTCTACACCCTGATCAAATAATGATTCTTGAATAGATTCTGTTAAGACGTTGTTAAAAGCTCCTTCTATGTCTAAGAAGGTAGCGAGAGTATATTCTTTGAAATGTATGGTTTTTTCAACTGTACGCACTACCTCATGTAGGGCTGTCTCCGTAGACTTGCCCTTAAGATAAGCGTGTTGGGAACTCTCAAGAGGATTTACATCTAAAATGCCTCTGATATGGTAATCAAGAATGCGCTCCATTGTCTTAAGCACGAAGGAAGTAAGGCTTATTGGTCTAAAATCCTTCGCGGATTCATGTCCTCGCCTGCCGACCTTCGGGATAAAAACTACTCTAACATGTCTCCAAGACTCGGGAACATGATTTAGACAGAGACATCCTTTAAAGATCATCTCCAGCCAAGGAATCGCCAGAAATTGCGTTTTCTGAACCATGATCGGCATTATGCCGTCCAGGCCTGGAGACTTGTACGGGGAAAATGTGTTGATTGCCCAAGCAATATTTTCCTTATTTATCAAGGTATCAATGTGTTCTATATCCGCTGTCGACACGCCATTTGAATTAAGAGTTTGAGGGTTGTTATTCTCACAACCCGGAAAATGCGCAGCCAACAGCAGTTCTAGGGATTCTGCAGGAGATGCTGCCCAGGAATCGCCAGATTTTTTAAGAAAGGAAGGACAACAATGGTCCTTCGATAGAATCTTACTAAGCCTGGTGGATTCTTTTATATTTTCTATTTTGTGGCAGTAATCCCTCCAGCTTTGCTGTTTAGACTTGGCAATGGCTCGCTTATAAACTCTTAGACAGTCTTTGTACGGTTGGTAGAATTTGTGTTTGTGGCAAATATTAAAGATCACTCTAGTCTTTTTCCCGAGACTAGACAGTTCTTCATTCCACCACATAGGGAGTGATTTGCAACTGTATTTAATAGGGCACGAGACTTTGTAAGCCGTGTCAAAAGCTGCCTCGAAGGTCTTTACTTTAGACTCGAGATCGCTTACCGACTCTGGACACCGATTTGGCGTGTTACACAGTTTCGTGTTAATTATTTGACTGAATTTCTTCCAATCAGTATTTTTGGCCTTTCTGTGAGGGGGAGGAATTTCAGACTCAAAATTTATATTGAAGAGTATCCACGTGTGATCAGAAAAAGAATTCACAAGTGAGACTCTCCAATTTTCCACCATAGAATAAAGATTGTTATTTGATAGAGTAACATCAAGTACATCCTCCCAACCTTCGAAGTTAACCGAGCTCGGAAAAATGAAAGTTGGGGTGTTACCTCTATTGCATACATTTAAATTATTGTTAATAATGAAATCAAAAAGTGACTCACCTCGTTCATTAATTACCGTACTGCCCCATAGAGAATGCCGTGCGTTGGCATCGCACCCAATCAGGAGGTCTGACTTTTGTTGTTTGGAAGCGATTACCACGGTCTCCAACTGCCGGTCGTGGCCAAAGTAAGCCGATGCCCGAAGTAGGCCAGCATTTTTTCCTTCAATTCTGACAACCGTCAAATCGGAGGTGCTAAGGATGGGACACAAAAAAGCTTTTAAGTTTTTCTTAGCTAGAATGCAGGTTCTAGGCTTACCTTGGTCAGTATTAAGGATTTTATAAAAAAGGTCGTATTTGTGGTCCAGAAGACCTCGAACTCTGAGGCCATTCACCCAAGGTTCTTGTATGAACGCTACGTCCAAGTCTTCCTGACTCAGGAAGATCTTTAGATTATCTGAGGCACATTTCGAGTGCTTCAGATTAATCTGTATAGAACGCAGCGCGTTTTTAATTGCCTGAAGAAGAAGGGCCTGCACCCTCAGGGCCCGGCGACTCAGGGCGGCGCGCCGGGGACTTCGGCAACAATGATGTCATCGTCGGTCTTGACTTTGCCATCATTGTTGTCGCAGTCTGCTCCCTGACTCTGTAGGACCTTAATCTTTGCATTTCTAATGCCGAATCTTAACTTATATTCAGCCTTCTCAAGGGCCCCCAAGCTCTCCCCGCTGATCTTCAAAAGATAGGACGCGCTGTTCTTCTGCGGCTCCTCAGCCTTGATGACTGTCCAGTCATGCATTGGAACCAGCGGGTTTAGCCTCTGAAGACCACGGATCAGCTCCTGTCCACTTGGCTTGATGCTCATGACGGGCAACCAAATGCGAGCCTTAGGCTGTCTGGGGATGTCCTTAGCTGGGATAAGCTTAAGTCTCAAGCCTTCCCAGTCATTGCTTATCTTAGCAATGCATGATCTAAGGAAATCCCTGGAAAACACGTCATCGCATTTGATTACCCTGTGTCCCCTGAGCACTTCGCCAGAGTCAAAACTAGGGTAGGGACCCTCAATTGCCGAGATTGTGTAAGAAAACACCATCTCCGAGAGCTTGGCCTCGATAGAACTCCACACAGCTAGCAGACCTCTGCTGTTTGAACAACTGATACTTGGAGGTCGTCTCTGACAACTTCACTTAAAGTACGCTGTTGCGCCGCTCCGGAAGATGATGCCTTCTCATCTTTATTTGAATTTGGTTCGTTATGTTTTGGTTTTTTAGAAGGTTTTTCGGTCTCTTCACGAGACCGGTTTCTTTTGTCGTCCTTCTTTTTTGTAGCCAAGAGACTGTTGTATTCATCAACAATCTTTTGGTACATGATCTTGTCCTCGCAATCCTTCTCCAGCACAATTCCAGCCTTCTCATTTTCAGCAATCTTGCTAAGAATGAAGGAGGCCTTCTTGAACTGGTTGTTGATGCGAGTACCAGATGACTTTTTATTTTTTCCTTTACCAGCATTGCTATGGCTGGCATTGCTGGTAGAGGAGTTCGGATTTATTTGTGGTCGAGGCACAGGAGTACTATGGCTGGTACTCGCTGCACTTCCAGTTTTTGCAGGTTGCCCCACAACGGTCTCCTGACTGGAGGCCAAAAGTTCATCCTCATAGTCGGCGGATGGTCCTAAGTTCGTTATGTCTAAATCGTCCTGTGAATTGTTTTGTGTAGTAATTTTGGTCCCACGAGTAGTACGGAAAGGAAAAGGTCAGCCCCGGCAGAGCCGATATACCGGGGTAAGGCAAGATGTAAGACGGACCCTGCCAAGGCATCCGAATGAGCTCGTTCGCGACTGGTTTACCCCCCAGCCTTCCATTTCTTCGGCACGGATTATGAAAATCGCTCACACCACCACTGAAAATTAGGGACCCCGTATCTATGGTCAAATTGCATTGCTGAGGGTTTAAACTATTGAAGAGTTTAGAAACGCCTCAACAATTCAACCTGACCTTAGCTGATCCCCTTGACATCGCACAAGAAAACTGTGGTGATCATTACCGCCCGGCACCCACTAGGAGGGTTTGATACGAGGATTTTTGCCAGGCATTATTGTTTAAACAAAATTCAAAAATAAAGATCATAAAAAGGAAAAATTGATGTATAAATAATAAAAAAAAATAAGCAATAAAAAAAAAAAGAAATAATTATAAAAAAAAACGATTTTCAATGTAAAAAAAATTAAGTTATAAAATGAATAAAAAAAAATTATCAATAAGGAAAAAATGTAAGTTGTAAAAAAAATGTAATTTGTAATGAACAAAATATCAATAAAAAAAAGGTAATTTGTAGAACAAAGTATTGTTTATATTTACTATGTATATGTATATTAGCAAACGCTAGGTGTGTGAAGGTTGGCAAAGTTTTCCTATCCATTTGTGAATTGGTGTTCGTTCGTTGTGTCCTTAAGTACTTATGTCTTGTGACTGGTGCGTTTGAAATTCAGTGGTTGCTTCAGTTCATCTCTCCCCCACAACCACTACATAGTTCCTGGCATATAGCCTAGTCAATGGCTGGCTGTGAGTTTAAAATGAACTTCCACATGAACAAGGTTTTCGAACTTCGAATCTCTACCTCACAAAGAATCTGGCTGTACCTAATTCTATGGACAGCTGAGATTCGAAATGGTACGACCTTGTTCAAACTTTTGATGTTGTCCCAGATTTCCAACTTCCTCACAAAAATCTCTGACTCATGGTCTATAGATTTGGACAGAAATTTTCCATCTGTGACAAGATCAAAAGTTACCAGTTCCAGGTTTGTGTAATTGTTGAAAAAAAATACTAAAACCGTTAGGTCTCGTTGGGCGCCATTGTTAGGAGTCAGGTCTCCACGGGGGAATGCTTTGGTGTACTGAAAGAGGCTACAGCACGCTTGTGGTTGCACGGCTCAGCTCGTCGCGTGGGGTGGTTCTTGCCACCTTCCAGTACACCTCCTGCTCGACTAAACATTAATTTTAAATCGTGCCTAAGGTACATTAAAGATGAAAATGACACAAACCTGTGAACTTTGACGATATCTGAGAGGAATTCAAAATCGGTGCTTCGAAATAAAGTTTAAAATAAATCCAAAAAAAAAAATAATACCTATGACTAACCTAATAAAATTAATAATAAAAAAAAATAAAATAAAACCCTTCACCAAAAATAATAATAAAAATAAATAAAAAAGAAATTGTAAAAAAAAAATTAAGTAAAATAAATGAAAGAAAAAAAAAACTAAACCCTACTAAAACTATATAAAAAATCTAAAAAAGTAAACTTATTCTTCCTAAAGCACCTCTTTCTTACCCCCTCAAATATCGTCACACCGAATTCCAAAACGTTCGTCTGATGTTGTTGACGAAAGTCATCAACAAAACTTCCTTCGCTATTTCCATGGCCGAATGTAGTGGAAATAGCCCCTATAATGACTCAACCAGTCACAAATTCGTCCGTTCAGAAAGTTAGTCTGTCATGTCAAAAAAACAAGATTGAAAATCACATCTGGACGGCCCTACCAAGCCTCCACACACCACTAGCTATTAAATTAGAACACCATTTTTTCTTATTTCAAAACCAGTTCAAATTATAATTTTATTTATCAAATTCAAATTCATTAGGCAAACAAAAAAAAACTCAATCGAGTTCTCGCACTTTTCTTATCTTATAAAAAAAAATTTAATTAAAATAATGAAAATATATAAAAAACTAAAAAAGGTTTAAATCAAAATTTACAAAAAAATTGACCTTAGAGGCTTTTTTAAGATTTTTCATCCACAAAAAAAATTTGTTTACTCACAGTTTTGTTGGTCCCTCGTCGTTCTGCCGGCAGCACGTAGAGTACCAGGGGTAGTACTTTCACCACCACTGAATCTATTCTATTTGAGTATTATTACACCAGCCTTTAAAATCACTTTTTTTTTTCTAGTTTAGTTTAAACCAAATTCAAACCAAAATTTAGTTAGTTTAACACAAACAAAATTATTTTTAGAGAACTTGATTTTACACTTTAATTTTTACTCTACTTTAATTAAAAATTTGAAGAATATGTATTTAATATTATTTTCAGGTAAAAAAAAAAAAAATGATTAAGTTCTTCTTTCTTATAGTTATCACTCTATTCACTACTTCCTTTAACTTTCTTTCTGGACACCTTTTCTTTTGTACTTGTACGACTACCTTTCTTCTCTCTTCGAGGGATATCTATATATATCTACTGTCTGTAGATATAAAATACCCTCTTAGATTATGGTCTTTGTACCTTCGAAGTTGGTTCCTTTGTCCTGGACAAAGGAATACTCCTACTATATGGAATGTCCTTGTCCAAAGTCAAAATTTGAAGAGTTGAAGGAGGAAGCAAAAAAAATCGCAGTGGCTCAGGCTTCTCCTAATGATCTTTCTGTCCTTTGGAGAACCTGACCTGAACTTAATATGATTAGAATAAGCAAATCACGCATCAGACCAAAACTTTAACACTTCCATTTTATGGTTACATACCTCTGCTTATTAAATATATATATGTATATAATATCCAAATCGCCACCAAACTTTCTAGAATTTTTCTAGATTTTCTATCTAGCTCAGCGGAAACAAAGAAATCTGTATATGTATATATGGAATTATTATCTGAACCTTTTTTTTTTCAACGTAATTAAATTTACCTTATCTATTTTTCCAATTCAATCCTTTCACTTTAAAAAAAAATTTCTTACTTTTAATAGAATTGTTTTTCTATTTTGAATTCTATTTTAAATTCAAAAAAAAACTGTTGGTCACAATCACTGGCCGTTAATACTTCTATTTCTTAAGCAATTCAACGTAAGAATGACCATACAATCCCTTAGGCTAGTTCCTAGCCTTCTCCTATTAACTAAGTAAATAGTTACCACTACCTCTGAGTGAGATCACTATTTTCCACCCACAATTATTTTCTATCCCTATCACAGATAATATAACCCCCCTTATCCACGTCCAAGAAATCTTACACACACATATATACAACTAATACAGTCTTATACCTCTATATCAGTCTATTTCCTCTTCTATTATCCTAATGTCAATCTAATTCCTAAATTCCTAACTAATCCTATTATTTATCTTAACTACTTAATCTAATCTTTTTCCTATCAATCTAATATCGTAAACTATTTATTTAAATAACTTTTCATCTTATCCTGTATATATCTTATACTTAAACCACTGAAAAATTCATTTAAGTTCATTCGGTGGATGAACAATCTTGTATAATACATTCCTGCGCATGCGCTAGTAGTAATTTGTCTACCCCCTTATCCCTTGAGTGAAAACAAGACAAAGCTGCTTTTGCATGCGCAGACCGAAACAACTAGCTAGGATACCTATATGGTAATTGTCAAAACAAAATCAAAACAAACATGGACGAGTCTAGAGGCACAGAAATTATTTTGGTGGGTATTATTTACTAAATTAAACTAATTCCTAGTAAAATTAATTATATTTTTATTATTCTTATTTCTTTTTCAGATGCTGCTTAATACTTTTTTATATAATTAAGGTAAGTAGTAACTATGTAGAGTGATGAATTTGTGTTGTAAAAATTCGAATGCTAAAGCAATTGAATCCCGGCAAAACAACTTCATCACTTTGCATTGGTAATATATTCTTATTATTTTCTTGACTAAATTTATCTTTTCTTTTCAGAATATAATCTTAAATCAGAAGTCTATGGACTCATTCTGTCGTTGACCAGCCATGGATTAGGGATGGACTAGTATATTTCCGCCAACTACCAAATCGTCATCGATGGGATGGTGGACGGTGTCGTCGCCTTAGAGCAGCCGCGCTGCCGCGCCGGCTATAGGTATACCTAGGTATATTAATTTATATGGCCACGTAACAGATATCTCTACTGGTTCTTGAGATATGGATGACGAAAAAAACGTCGCGAACGTACGGACGTACGTACACACGCATGCACAGACATCTTTCTACAAATCTTTTATTTTGACTCTAGGGACCTTGAAACGTCGAGAAATGTCAATTCGACAAATCGGACCAATTACAATAACTTCCTATGGGACTTTATTAAAAAAAAAAGGTTATGTATGAAAGACTGACTTCAGAAACGTTATATTCGTTCTCATGTTAATTTATTGAGAGAACTGGAGATAACATCACACGAAGATTTAAAAAATCTGTAAAGTATGACTTAGTTGCCATCTTCCGCAATGCTCACTCGACGACATTCATATGAGAAATGAGAATTTGTTCGCGAACATCGCCATATACGACGAACATGACAGCTAACAAACATGAAAAAATCAGCGAGCGGTTCGCATACAAGCTCATACATGAGAAAATAAACAGCGAACACGAGCATGTTCGCCGAACATGTTCATCGTGTATGCCTAGCTTAACTGAAATATTGCTTCATTTTTTCATAATATACATTAAACTTAACTCCACTTTGTCATAGGAAGGAGTGTAATCCTTACTCTTCATTTATTTTTCGATTGAAAGATTTTTCAACAATGTAATTCTCAAAATTACTTTTGGAAAATGCAATAACTAGTCCAAATGCAAAAAATATGAGTTTCATTCACATTCACTGAAAGTTTCTTTTACCATTGTCATGGTCAGTAAAACTCAATGGTAAAATTAATTTCCAGTGGTGAGTCATCCTGTGCGCAAGTGTAGAGTATTAGTTTAACTTCCCCTGTATGTTGGGATGTATAATATGATCTGATTTTTGTAATTGTGAGAGTAGGAATTGTTCTGAAAAAGAAAGACTACGAATTATGATGTAAGGGTACGTTTCCATTAACATTTAATGGTTTTCATGCTTAGGCTTTCCTTAAAGAAAAAATCATAAAATAATGAACAAATAATGAGCATTTCTAAAATAATGAACATTTTTATATATTCTGACACACAATAATTAATAATGAACATTTTCTTCAAATAATGAACTGTTCATTATAATAATGAACGGATGGTCACCGTAAGCATAGAGGAAATATATTATCTAGAGTCCCGACCGGTACCCGTCCTATCTGAAACACCCTCAAATTTTATTCGAGGTGAACTCTCTCAAATTCGCTATCGGTGAATCCATGTGAGTGGTGAAAAAAAGCAAAATGGGGGATTGGGCTAAAAAAAAACGTATGGAATTTTTGTGACCTGTCAAAAATGACAATCAATTTTGCAAAACAAAACAATTCGTTTGGGATTTTAAGAGTAAGTTTTTTGTAAATTATTTCGATATCTAATATAATTTGATATTATTTTCAGAGCAAAAACATTTATAATGAAGGAATTCAAGTCCATTTCAATGAATAAACGATAAGGTAAGTCAAATTGCAGGTGCAGGTGTAACAACTATTGATTTTTTGTATAGTCTGTGTTTTCATTTAGATGCTGTTAATTAAATAGCATACTGCAGGAAGCAACTTCCCTCAAGGAATCCGGAAGGCAAAGCTTTGCTCAAAACAAGGCCGCTGTTTACAAGTAAGTTTTTATATCATATTTTTCTATCAAAATAACATCAATGTTTTTCATGACAGATGCTGGACATTGTGTGTATATTTTAGTTGAAATAATAAGAATACAATAAATTCTAAACAATTTGTATGGATTGTGAACTAAAACGCGTATCTTTCTGTCCTCAATTTGCTGCTGTACCATGATCGGCGACATCTGCCCCCATCTTAGTGGTCATAGCTGCCGCAGGCGTTGTCGGTAGAAGTGTCACAAAAATAAAAGGAGCAACAACACCACCAAGTCAATGGTGCAAGTAGAAGCTTCGACATTCCATAGTCGATCGCTAACGCCCTTCTCCCAGCAGCTGAGTGTTGGTGCTGGAACGACTCAACAGCAGTAACAGCAATTGCAGATTATGCAGGCAATCCAGGTTTGTTAATTGATTAACTTACGAGTGATCCAAACAGGAATATTTTAAATGATATAATTCTTTAGGGTTTCCAACATCTTCGGCCAATGCATCATCCACCAAGAACTATAATACAAGCCGCTCTAAAGAAATGACTCTTGCAGCAGCAACAAAAACAACATGTTCTGATTCCACAGAGTGCAACAGCGCGCGGAAATTAGTTGTGAAAGTAAAAGAAAAGAATTGAAATATTTATATCGTGATCAACTCGCTTAATCCTCATCTTCTTCTAGGTCTAAATCCAGGCTTGTAGCGCTAAATGTCACGCTGCCACTAAAGGACTACAACTTGCACACTTTGTTGGCTGAGACAGCGACTACTGCTGCCGCTGAGGCTTATACAAACGACGCTTGCAGATTAGGTAACTAGACAGAATGTCGATTTCGAAGCAAACTGCTCTGATAATATAGCACATAAATGACGGGAGTCGGATATCATTGGCAAGTCTTCTTCAAAAATAAATTATAAATAAATTAAATAAAAAATAATATCATCCTTCATCGGAATTCCATGAATTCATAATTCCAACTCCTACAACATTGCCCTTATGATGTTCGAACAGTGGCTGCGCAAGCCGGCAACCTTGGCTCGGAAAAGAATGTCAATGCAAATGACCTTAGAAGCCAAGATTTTGTATTCATAGGATCGACTTACGAGCTCTATTCCAATAATTCTATAATTATAATAGAATCAATAATTGACCAGAAGGCTCATGATGGCAGGACTACTTCAAAGTAAGTTTTAAATAAACCACATACTTATGAAGCACTAATTGATGTGTTTTTTCATTAACAAATCAAAACGAAGCTTCGAAGATGATTTGACTCTGTCGTTCAGTTGATTCGACGAAAGTAGTTATTATATAAATTTAAATTTTGTTTTTCAAATTTGTATGTAATTTAGCATAGTTTTTGTTTTTAAAGTTCAATGCCATTATTTAAAGATTATAGACGTTAAAATGTATCTAAGTTATTGAGTAATTAGAACAAATAAAAATAAATATAATTTTTTCGTCGAAAAACATTTCTTTTTGGTTTTGTCAAATTGGATTTGCCCTGGTCAATTATGAAATTAGTGGATAATAGCTTTTTAATTGAGTTAAAAAAAATAAAAAAGCTGAATTAAGTGGATTGTATTTGTTTTCTTTATTGAAGTATGTGTTCAATTCAACAAAATTAAAAACTAAAGTATTTTTTGGTATTCCTTCGTGATTTCATGTGGCCAACAGCACTTGCTACAAATTCTTTCTCTCCATCTTCCGTCAGAGTTAAAACACAACGTATCCCTTAACTTTACAAAATGATTTTGCAAAGTACAGATGTATTTTTTCATTTAAGCTACAGTTTAAATCATTTTAGTATTTGACTTAGTTTTCGTAATTTGTATATTAGTTATGAGAAGACTCATGTGTTTTCATTTGACTCTACCTAAAACTTTGAAAAACCTTGATTGTAATTCTTTTATGGTTTTGAATAGTTCGTTTAAGAGTTAATTTGTATTGCCGATTACGAATGCGAACTTCGATTTTAGTTACATACATATGTATGCTTAAACTGATAAACACCATTTATCAAAATTATTTTGTATTTTTTCAATATACTACAAGAACTTATGTTTTAACCTAAGGGTACAAATTCGTAATAAAAGGTACGAAAAAGGAAGAAAAACGATATTTTGGGAAATCATCGCAAATTTTTTTTGAAAAAAAGCTAGCCTCGAAAAGCCTTATATGTTTATTATGTCAGTAATTATAAGGTTGAGCGCCCATAAGAATTTAAAAACATATTTTTATTAATTTCATTTTATTTTAAAAACAAATAAACATGATTAACAAACCAAGAAGTCTACATATTCAATGATTAAAATAATTCTTTATCACAATATTATTGTTAAGGACTTTTAATTAATGTAAAATTTATTGATATACGAACATTCCACGAACATAACAAAAATTCACAGTTGAACGGTTTGAGTTTTTCCCGGTACCGGTGCGTCACTGTTGTTGATTATAAAACGAAATATTCTTGGAAAATTGATATATTGTTTGTGAAGATTAACTATGAGGTGTAATTATTATAGTTTGCTGCACACTTAAATCTATCAGGTCAATTTGGATCTTTTCTTGGGACTAACTTTTTATTCCATTCACCACCCCGGACTGGGAGTTTAACTCTTTGTACAATCACTTCACGTGTTGGATGTACCTCTCCATCGTTCTATGTGCTGGCAGTTTTCTGTGTCTCGCACTGTGGCCATAAGGAAATCTTCTTAGATTGCTAGTGGTGGTCTAGGGCAAGTTCTTGATAATTCCGATATCTTGGATATTGCATATTATGGATAAACCTTTAAACGAGTAATTCAAAAAATTCAAATTCGTTTTGGATCTTTAATTTACTTACTTCTGGTGGTGTAGCTGTTTTTCATATAGTGGTTGTCTTCTTCAAAATCGGACTTGTTAGCATCTTAATCCTTCTTCTCGGCATCTTCGAGATCGATTTTATCCTGTTCCGCGCCCGGCCTCTGTGCACCACTCTTTTCGCTGCTAGATAGACCAGGTTTGCTGGGCGACTTGTTCTCTTTGGCGCTTCAAGCTACATCAACTTTATCGCTTGACGATGACGACGAAGACGATGAGGAAACTGACTTCGAATTGGATGATGCTCTTGATGAACTCGAGCATACACGTGATGACCGCGATACTGCTCGTATCGTATGCCCATCCCAACTGGGACTTGCCGATTCCAACTTTTTCGATCCGGACTTCATTGATGTGGCTGACTTAATAGATGCAGCCGATTTAACCGATCTAGATTTCGAGTTATTGCAATCTTCTGGTTTGAAGCAATTTTTGATGCTTCTCAAAATACAAATATGCAAAAATTTTATTTTTGAAAGAAAAAATATTCAATAGATTGGTTTTGTTTTGATTTTATTTTCGCTGTCAAAATACTCACCTCGTTGTTAATCTGTCATAACTGGGAACCACCTCAAATTGGACCATGTTCGCATTGCAGTTCTAGGGTGCGCCTATACTTTCTTCATGATTTGTTCTGTTTTTATCAAAAATTTTCATCAAAATCATAGAATTTGTATGCCAAAAGCAGAAAAATATTATTTTTAGCACAGTTTACACTGAAAAGGAACAATAAAATTAATTTTTTCTTAAATTATTCCATTCATTTTTCAATTCTTGAATGCAACGGATCACTTTTTTGAACGGCTGAGTTCACCTCATAGTTTTTTCCCCCACGGTTGAGCAATATGGGCACAAATTCCATAACAACTACATTCATAATGGCTTGGTCCCATAATGCACGGGACAACTAACACATGTTTATCCTTATGGAAAAAATCCTCTCAATTTAGCTTGTAGACCGAAAGAGAGCAAACCCTTTAAGTCGGTTAGGTTAGGTTAGGTTAAAGTGGCTGTTGGTTGGGACATCCAACACACTTAGACCAAAGTATGGTCCATTGTGATACCACATGGATCAGTTAATCAGCTTAACTCGTTGAACCAATTGGAGCTTCGAATGAAGCGTAGGAGACAAGTAATGTCTGAATTTTTTAGATCGCTGGTATCGTTAAAGTAGTAGTCTCCAAGGTGGATTCTACGTCTGTGTGATAAGGCAGGGCATGTGCACAGAAGATGAGAGATTGTCTCCTCTTCTTCTTCGTCCAAGCAACTCCTACAAAAATCATTTGCAGGGGCTCCAAGTCGAATAGCATGCCTTCCTATTAAGCAGTGCCCAGTCAGGACACCTATAACGTAGCTAATGTGCAATCTACTCAGAGAGATTAATTGTTTTGAGCGCCTGGCGCTAAGAATAGGCCAAATTTGTTTTGTTGCGACACAGGTGGTGGTGTTATTCCACCTGAGGTTTGTTTTCTCTATGGTATCTTGCTTTAGCATAAGTTTACATGTAGCTAGAGGGATACCTATGTTAGCATTATGAGCCAGCAGAGGTAAAGTTGTTCCGCTTTTTGCAAGTTCGTCAGCTTTGCAATTTCCTGGAATGTGTCTATGGCCCGGCACCCAGAGAAGGTGAATGTTGAACTGTGTAGCCATCTCCGTAAGAGATGATCGACAATTTAGGGCTGTTAATGAGTTTGTGGGGACAGAGTCTATCAGCAGCTTGGCTATCCGAGAAGATGCGTATATCATTAGTTGATATAACGTTTTCTCTAAGCCAGGATAGGACTTCTTTTATAGCCAGGATTTCAGCTTGGAACACGCTACAATGATCGGGTAGACGAAAGGAGAGACTTAAGTTTAGTCTATCTGAGTATACGCCTCCACCAACCCCATCCTCCGTTTTTGATCCGTCTGTATAGAAGTTTATATGACCATCGTTCAAAAATGATGTATTCTTCCAAGAAGACCTGGGAGGTATAGTCACTTTGAAGCTATAGTTATTAAACTGAGGATGGGGTATGGTGTAGTCAATATTACTGTTTATAGTTCTGAACGAGTTCAAAATAGTGGTGTGGCCAATTCCATTATTGATCCACAGAGAGGAGGCTTGAAGCCGTATGGCAGTGTTAGCGGCTGTTTGCTTGCTGAATATGTCCAGCGGTATTAGATGGAACAGAACATCTAGTGAGGCGGAGGGGGTGGAGCGAAGTGCTCCTCCCATACACAGGCAGGCTGTTCGTTGGACTTTGCTGAGTTTATCGCGATTTGTCGCTGTATCTAGCGCCGTCCACCATACCGCTACTCCATAAGTAAGGATCGGTCTTATGACCAAGATGTATAGCCAGTGTGTAATGCGGGGCTGTAGGCCCCATTTATTACCAATGGCCTTTTACAGGAGAAGGGGGCTACTGTGGCCTTGTTTATTCTCTCTTGAATATTAGGTTTCCAACTTAATTTCTTATCTAAAATGAGACCCAAGTATTTTGCTTGTTCAGAGAATTTAAGTGGTACACTGTTTATGAGGGGAGGGTCAATGTGTGGGACTTTGTATTTCCTTGTGAAGAGGACAAGGTCGGTTTTTTGTGGGTTAACGCCTAGTCCACACCGATTAGCCCATCTGGTGAGCTTATTTAAAGCGTTTTGTAAGAGGTCTTTTAGTATATTGGGATGTTTACCCGTTACCGCAATAGCAACATCGTCCGCATAGGCAAACACTCTGTATCCCTCTCTTTCTAGAGTAATTAGTAATTCATTTATTACTAAGTTCCAGAGGAGAGGGGATAGGACACCACCTTGTGGCGTACCTCTACTGACAACCCTTTGTGTAGTAAAATCGCACAGTTTTGAATTGATAATCCTGCTTATCAGCATTTGATTAATCAATGCGCTGATCGACTTATCTACCTTCAGAGATGTCAATACACGTGCAATTGCAGATGTGTCGACATTGTTAAAGGCAACTAAGGTGTACTCTTTATGATGGAGGGAATATTCGATTGTACGTACTATACTGTGTAGAGCCGTTTCAACTGATTTCCCTTTGTTGTAGGCGTGTTGAGCCTTTGAAAGGAGGGACTTATCAATACTTGCCCTTAAGTGGATATCGATCAAACGTTCAAAAGTTTTGAGAAGGAATGATGATAAGCTGATAGGTCTTAGGTCTTTAGGGTTAACGTGGCTGGATTTTCCGGCTTTTGGAATAAAAACAACTTTAACTTGTCTCCAAGACATCGGGATGTATGCCAATTTAAGGCATCCCTTGAAGATGTTTTCTAGGATGGGTATTAGAAAACTTGCATTTTCTTGCAGTTCGGCTGGAATTACACCATCCGGACCAGCAGATTTATATGGCTTAAAGCTGTTAATAGCCCATTTGAGTTTTTCCCTAGTGACTAGACCTTGTGGGGGATGCAATATATTGTCACCATTATTAGGTGCAATGTTATTAATAATATTAGAGCTACCAGGAAAGTGAACGTCTAGTAGCAAGTTGAGCGATTCTTCGCTTGAATTGGTCCAGAGGCCAGAGGCGTTTTTCAAGCAGCTTTGCATGATTGGATTTTTGGAGAGGATTTTGCGCAGCCTGGATGCTTCGGAGCAATCTTCCACGTTGCTACAGAAGTTTCTTCAGGACGATCGTTTGGTTTTCCTCAGTTCTTTTTTATATGCCTTCAGTGATTCTTTATATGAATCCCAGTCTGACATGTCTCTAGAAGCTTTCGCTCTGTTAAAGAGTTTTCTGCATTCTTTTCGAAGTGGATCCGGCCCTGAGTTCCACCAGTGTGGCTTCTTTTTACCTCTTACTTGTATTAGAGGGCATGCAGTATCTAGAGCTTTGTTTAAGGCTAATGTTAGATTATTGACTTTGTCGTCAAGATCTTCAATGTTGGAGTGAGTATTAAAAAGTTCAGGTTTTACTAAACTATTTAAAGTTCTCTTGTATTTTGGCCAATTTGTTCTTTTCAGATTTCGAAAGATCGGTTGGCAAGGTGATTCATTTATAAAGTCAAACTGGATGTATCTATGATCAGAAAAGGAGTGATCTTTAGATACCTTCCAGTTCAAAATATTATTATTAATGAAGTCGGAGACAAGAGTTATATCTAAAACTTCTTGTCGATTTTTAGTAATAAAGGTTGGCTCATTACCAACGTTACTTACGAGTAGGTTAGTGTTTAGAATATAGTCGAAAAGAGACTCACCTCTGTCGTTTATATCCGTGCTACCCCATACTGTATGGTGGACGTTAGCGTCACTACCGATGATGAGGCCGATGTTGAGCCTTTGTGCTTCAGTTATCAATCTCTCCAGAGTGTCACCCGGGAGAGGGCCAAGATGGTCGTGGCCAAGATACGCCGACGCCAGCCAGAACGTTCCTCTGGCTGTTTCCAGACTTGCGGCGGTGATATCTCGATCGCTGAAATTAGGGAGTAAATATACATTTAGGCTGCGTTTTACTAATATGCAAGATCTGGGTTCATCCTCACCTGATGCATACAGCACGCAGTATCTGGGAGTCCTGATTCCTCGAACAATGGATTTAACAATCCAGGGTTCTTGAATCAGGACAATATCTTCATCGCTGCTGGATAGGCGAAGAAGAAGGGAGGCCGAAGCCTTTATGGAGTGTTGGAGGTTAATCTGGAGTAACCGCAGCATTTTTGCTATTGCACTCCCGATCAGCCTCCAACACAGTAATGTCGGAGTCATCCATATCAGAGGACGGTTCTAAAAGAATGTCCTCATCTCCGCTGTCGTAGACCTCGGCCTCCATTGCGGAAAAACCTTGGTCGGTGTTAGGAGCTTCCTCTGTTACTGGGGATACCTGAGATGCATCGTCCTCCAATGAAGGAAGTGTGACCGATGCACCAGGTTCCTCAGCAGCAGTTTCCGCTTGTGTGGGTGGGGGAGGGGGGTTTGTGCCTCGACCCCATCTTTTTTATAGACCCTCAGCGTAATTTCATCGAACCCAAACCTAATCACACCTTTTGATTGCGCCAGAGGAGAAAGGGACTCTGCATTGATGATTACAATAGCACCCTTGTAGGGTCCCTTTGGATCCTCCAATTTCGCAACCTTCCAGTTGTGAGTAGGAAGGGTTGGATTGGAGAGCCGGATTACCTTTAGAACGTGGTCAGCTTCCTTGAATATGGCCGGAACCGTGATGCGAGCTCTTGGTCTGCAAGGAATGTCCTCCTTTGCTACAACCTTGAGCTTAGCACCAGGTCAGACCTCTCCAAGTCGGCTGACCGCCAGCGTCAGTAGGTCGCACGACCTCTGATCATCACAGACCATCAACTTGATGTGTCCCTGATGCCAACCGCCATCTTTTGTGATGGGCGGTGGTCCCGGATTGTCAGACATTATCTCGACAAAACTGAAGGCCAGCTGTCCTTTGGCCAATGTCCAGTTCTCGGCAGAGATCGTGCCATCCACATCACTTCTGTCGATAATCGCGACTATCTTTTTGTCCTATAGAACGTCACTGAAGGACATTTTTTCCTTCCGAGGGTCAAGAGGAGTGCTGGTGTTTAGCACTTTGGGGCGTTTAGGTAGTGAAACACTACCTTCCATAGACCTTTGTCGCTTCGACGTTGAGTCTTGGCTGGTCTTCAAATTATTTTTGGCCAGGAAATTCTTGGCCCATTTTATCTTGGCGTCATGCTGAGAGTTTCCTCCAGCGCCTAGTTGTTCACCAAACGTCTGGAGAATCCTCCTAGCATTACGCATGTCCCTGTAGTAGGCCTTGGAGGGTCTGAGCTTACGCCCATCTCCCCCAGGACCTTCCTTGGAATATTTGCTTTGGAGGTAGAAGGACCTGGCACCACAGCCCTACTACCTCCGACACGCGGTGTAGAAGAGACGAGAGGTTTACTCTCTGTGGTAGTAGAGTAGCCGTTCTTCACAACTGCCTCACTACAGGAAGAAGGTGATGTTACCTGTTTGTCCGATATTCCACTGGCGACAACAGGGCTGTGAGTGTCCACAGCCTTGTCGGCACCAGTGGAAGAGGGATGAGCAGCAGACAACTTTGCCGTCGTACTGCTGGCCGGTTCGGTCTTTTGATTTTGTTTTTTTTTTGTTTTGTTTTAAAAAAGTTCATTTTGAATCCCACGAGTAGCGGATAAGGGGTGGTCCATCTATACAGAGATCCGTGTATACAGATAAGGCTAGTTAATCCGGAGGTCGCCAGGTATCCGGATACTCCGTTAGCGACTGAGCTAGTTTTTTAATTGGGCCCTCAGCCTGGCCGATCATCGGCACGGGTCGTATAACACCTTAGATCCAGCCCAATTGGGAAGTTTAAGGGAAGGATATGTTTTGGAAAAGGAGAGACGAACAGCAATTAGGCCATAAGCGTCCCAGGAAGGAAACTAGGCATTGACAGACAGTTATATACCATACAGTCAGGGGATAAGGAGACGTCAGCCAGCATAATAGCACAGAGCTGACGGAGGGGGGGTAAAGGATTGGGAAGGGGAGGGGGCGAGCGACCTTTGGTTTCACGACTCTTCTGGGAAATAATTCCCGAGAATCATTGACCTTACTCAGCTTCTACAACTCGACAAGTTCGACGCTCAGGTAGAAGCTTTAAGTCGGGACTCAAAGCTTCTACCTGAGCGTCGAACTTGTCGAGTTGTAGAAGCTGAGTAACTCGGGACTCTAGATAATATATTTCCTCTACGTACCACAGTTCGATTGATAATCATTTAGATTGTACTCGTACATGTCCCAAAAATTGGAGCAAACATTTACATTTTTTTTGTTTAGTTTTTGAAAAGCATGCTGTCGTTTGTGCATATTTTAAGATGACTTTTCATTACATTAGTTCTTAGAAAAGCGTATCCCTTGTATTTTCAATATATTTTTTGAATATTTTCAGACATGTAGTTGGCCCGCAAACTATAGAATCTGAAAAATCTAAATATGCAGTTTGATTGATAACCATGCTAAAATTTTATTTTGCTAATATTTGATCGTAGAAATCATTTGTACATTTCTTAAAATAACTTCCCAATAAGTTTAAGAAAATAATGTTCCTTGAATTTTTAATGTTTATTTTTTAAAATTTTGGTAAAATTAAAATTGGCCATGTTTATGTTTTTATTAAAAGAAATTCAAATATTTAACAGTAGTTGGCCGAAAAACTTTTGGACAAATATCTAAAAATGCAACTCAACTCGATAAATCGATTGTTAAAAAAAACTATTAAACTAGAACATTTCCCCAAAAAATTTTACAAACACAAAATTCTTTGAAAGTTTAAATGAGTTTTTTTTTAACTTGTTAATATTTGCGCATTTTAAACACCACTTTTGTCTGTGAAAGTTTTTAAAGAATGTTGTTTCTTGTATTTTATATTATTTTTTTAGATTTTGGTACATCTAGTTAGCCTCCTGAAATGAAAACACGTTCGTTTTGTTTGGAGATATCTTTATTAATAATTTAAGAAATATTCTTATGCGGATATGCCGCTAAATTTATTATTATAAATAGTTTTTTTGATGACGCTTCACGAGAAAGCGTCAGTTCTAATAATTTGATCAGTTTAGATCTATACACAATAATTACTCTGCCCACTTTATGGGACGAACATTTTTAACATTAAATTCAACTCATAATCGTTTGTAGATAGATAGATAGATAGATAGATAGTTTCTTTATTTATTTTAAGATGTAAATTATTAACAAATGTTTTTCTTTAAGAATATGGACATGGCAATTTTGCCGTCTCGTCATTTGATCGTCATGATCGACATTTCATAACAAGAACACAATTTAAATGTAAAGAAGTTAAAATTCAAATAATAAACATAAGTTAAACTAATTATATAAAAAAAAAGAAATAATAGTTTGTTAAAGCATCATGTGCGAATTCAACAATTATGAGATGATTTTGAAATAAAAAATATATCAATTTTTACATGATTTGAAATACAAAATAGTAATTAGGAAACTTTGTTTGAACCTTCCATTGCAATAACTGGTTGTAGAGTTATAGAAAACTATTGCGGTAATTTAGAGCATGTTTGCAGTATCTATAGACAGTTGACCTTCCAAAGTCTCCATTAAGGATTTCATAGAACCGAGTTGGGGAAGAAAACTCAGTTCGAAATACAGCCGTCGAATCTCTTGGAGTAGAGGATACGATGCAAAGAAGTGTGTAATGTCTTCTGGTTCTCCGGTGTTACAAAGGCTACAGATTTGTGAAAGATCAGTTCGATGCGGCATAGAGTTAAGATTCAGTATTTTGACTAGGGCTCTAAATATGTAACTAATAGCCCCAGAAGAAAACTCGTTACTGAAATAATTAGCCTGTGATGTTATATGGTGGTTGAGGTTTCTATACACATTTCTTGATAATGTTGTTGAGGCTCTTGAAATATGTTCACTGAAGATATGTTCATCAGTTCTGGCGATCAGATCATTGAACATGGTGTGCCATTGATTCAGATTGGACTCCAAAAAGAATAGATTACTGCCATTTGAAGAAGCTATCTGGTTCCATTCCTTCAACGGGGAGGCATTTGTTTGCATAAGCCTTGTCATAATAGATTTGTGAAGGCTTCTTTCATCCCTCCTCATAACTTTCAATATGTAGTCTGAGTTGGTTTTAAGGTTTGTAATGTAATGAGGTGTTATGCCAGACTACATATATAGCATAATTGGGCGTTGAAGAAGGCAGTCTGAACAAGCGTTTGAAGAAATACCTTTGCACGGCTTCAAACTCCTCCAGTTGTAAATATCCAAAAACTTGGCTACCGTAGCACATGCAGCAGTTCACAGTTGCTTGAAAAACACGATATTTGGATTTAAGATCGATTTTTTGGTTAGAGTAAAACTAAGGCCACATCAAGTTTAGAGCTACTTTGGCTTCGTTGCTTTTTCCTTTCACGTGTTTCGAAACATTAAGATTATAAGACAGCAAAACTCCAAGATATTTGAAATAATGAACGACCTCAATAGGCGCGTTGTTTAGGGACCAGTTTTCTTCTGCGAGTCTTCTTCCCTAACGGGGTTCAAAAATCATTATTTTGTCTTGTTAGTATTGACGCTGAGACTCCAGGATTCACAAAATATATGTATTAGGTTTGTTGATTTGCAGCTGAAGGGTAGATGGATTGTCAGCCAGTAAAACTCAATCGTCGTCGGCGTAAAGCAAAACTTTGATTTGTATACCGGCAAAGAGTATTCCACCCGGAAGTTCATGACAAACGTCATCAATAAACAAGGCGAATAATATCGGGCTTAATATACATCTTTGGGGGACACCTGATGTTGTTTCAAACCATTCAGAGAATTTTGTTCCGTCCCACACAGATGCAGTAGACGAGGCAAGAAAGTTGAAATAAAACATTAAGTATTTACGTAAAATTCCTAAGGATGACAATTTGTACATCAAGGCATTTTTATTTACCTTGTCAATGGCTGCTTTAAAATCCACAAAACAGGCATATAATTTCTTTTTCTGCTCAATCGATCTCCTGGCAATACTCGTCAGAGCGAATATATGGTCATGCGTTGAGAAACCCGACCGAAATCCTGCCTGGAACATGGTGAGTCGGTTGTTCTCAATCCATTCCGTGAACCTTTCATAAAGAATTGAAGTTAGAATCTTTCTTAGCGAGTTGAGAATCGAGATTCCTCTATAGTTCTCTGGCTGATTGGTATCTCCTTTTTTGAAGATTGCGAATATAACCGCTTTGTTGAAATTGTTTGGAACAAAAGAATTTTCATAAAGTTTGTTGAAATATGCCAGAAGATGATTTTTAAACGATTCCGTACTATTCTTGTAGAATTCAATCGGAATGCCATCTATGCCAGGAGCCTTATTATTTTTCATTTTACTCAGAGTTGTTTCAAGCTCAGGTCGAGTAATAGGATTATCCAGTTCGCAGATAGTGACATTGGGTTGTGCATAATGGAAAGCATGGTGATTCTCGTCAGCCGACAACAGAGTTTTAAAATGAGCTGCTAGTGTCTCAACTTAAAGCGTAGTCACCATGCTTCTATCACGACCACCCAGCTCACGAACACTGTTCCAGAAAGCCTTCGAGTTCTTACAATTTGCCAGTTCTTTTGCAACATTGTTGACGTAGTCAACTTTTTTTTGGAACAAAGTCTTTTGAAATCCTTGTTAATACGAATATAAATGTTTTTAAAAACTAGAGCATTTGTAGATCTGAACAACTTAAGATAAACAAATGAAAGTTTACGGAGTTTCACACAATCATTATCAAACCATTTGTTTTTTGGTGTACAGGCATGATTTCGGCTATTGTTACTGTGGGAAAATGGTGCTGAGGCCTTGATAACTCTTGTAATATGTTCATCATAACTTTCTAAACTGTTATATTGACACGAGGGAATAGAGCTGATGTTAGTTGATTGTCTCAGTACAATTTCATCAGCAACCTGAACCTTTACTTCAATCGGAAAGTGAGATGAGAAATTCGCCACTCCCACTCAAGATATAAAGCTGCAATATCAATAACAGATTGTCCTTGGCCACTTACGAATGTGAATTCTCCCGAAGCGTCTTGTTTAGAGGCTCCATTCATCACGGATAGTCCGAAGTTTTCAAGGAATTCAGTAAGCAGTCTTTCATTTCGTTTAAAGGTGTCATCTTTGGAGTTTCTGGTAAAATTGAGGGTGTTGTGCGAGATTGTGTTGAGGGCAGAAAAATTTCGATAGTTCCCGATCCTAGCATTTAAGTCTCCAATTAATAAAATATTATCCAAATTGGAGTTGTTTACGAAGTCAACTAGACTAGCAAAGTCAAACTGCCAGTTATTGCAATTTAAGTATATTGGGATAGTTGTGTAATTTAAATTATTAATAACAATATTGAGTATAATTCTATTTTCAGAGTAATACATTTTTGCGAAATTGGAGTTTATAGCTTTTTTTACACCACATACAATTCCACCACTGGCCCTTTCATGAACAGTTGATCAAATATTGAATTCCTTAAAGTAATTTAAATAATTGTTTTCATTTTTTTTTTCTTCTACGAAAGTTTCCAATAAAATAATTATATAATAATTTTGAATGAAATTAAAAAAATCAGGTAATAATATTTTGCTTTTGAGACCAGTAATATTATAAGATGAGATAGTTAATTTTTTTAAGATTTTTAAATTTAAGTTACTTATGTATACTATGGCAGACTATAGATTCGTCCTATAGTGATTCCCCCCTTAAAGGTGGTCGTCGTTGATTTTGAGGTTGTCGTATAGGTGGCGCCATGGTTAAAAGTTGGCATCAGCAGCAGAAGAAGAAGAAGATGAAGGAGTAGATGATAGATCGCTGTCATCGAAGAATTCAGACCATCTGTCACCAAACGTTTGGGTGATTAAAGACAAGTCTGATTTTGTTTTGACAACCAAACCTCGTGAATATTTGTAAACAAACGATTTACCATTGATTTGTAATTTATCGCCTTTAACAATTATTTTTGCGTTTGAATTTATCTCTAGCAACTTGAGTCTTATTTCGACGAGAGCTTGTCTTCTCTTTCGATACATAAGAGATTGTTCGCGGAATACACTAATCCCTGAACTTTTTAGTTAGTGCGCCGCGGCAATGATCTTATTAGCAATTTCTGAGGAATGAAGCTCGATGATGTCCGGGAACTTCTGATGGTCATATTCTCATCTTCCTTTATTTTGAGCAGCCCTTTGCAAGTCTGTAATGCGACTTGAGTTGCATCGGTTTCTTCATTTAAGGGAAAGTGATCGACAACGGATGATTCATTAGACTTTCGTGAAATTATTTCCAGCTGGTTTTCTAGCAGTTCGCACCTTTGAGACATATCGCTTAGTTTGAGGTTAAGCTGAGTGTTCGCGGTTCTTAAAGTGCAGACTTCATCGTAGAGTCGTGTGAAATCGTCTTTTGTTGCAAATTTTTAAGTAAGTTGTGTATCCAGAGTAGTTTCCAGGAATTTTTTTAAATCTTCAACAGACATCTTACCCTCTTACTCACTTCCGTTGCCATATTTTTTTTTTTTATGTATAATACTTTTTATTATCAAAATTTGGTTCAGGTAAGATTTCGTTAAGAATTGTGTGTAGTTTTATACATAGGGAAAATCTCGTAAAGGCGTAATTGACTTTGCTCGAAGTTAAAACTAGTTAAAGAAAAGCTTCGTACCTTTATTTCAATGATGAAATTTAAAACGCCGAAACATACACAACTTCAAAAATTGTTGAAATACAACTTTTAAATAATTAAAGTGACTTTAATTTAAATTTAAAAAATTAACGAGAGACTTTAAACTTTAACACTTCAACCTTTGACAGATGAAATGTCAATCATTTGTATAAGTGCTTGCTTACATACAAACGTTTTATAAATAAATGTTAAGTCACCAAGCAATACCGCGTTGAGTAAAGATATTTTATCATCATCACATTTAAACCTGATCAAATCTTATTATAATATCAACACAAGACGAACAAAACCCGTCTGATATCACGTACCCGACGATCCAAAACCAAACCAAGCCAAACAAAGACACCACGTACCAGACGATCACTCATCCTTTGCATAAACATGGAAAAAAGAAATATTATCAGATTTTATTATCTCTATCGTATGATAGACACTTCCCAAAGCAAGAAGTATAAAAGAGAAAACCACAATGCCACAGGACTTACTTCGTTATATATCATAATCTAGTTCAGTTACACTGTATGTCGTTTTTTGAGAATTCAATGTAAAAATTGTTTTATAAATAAATTAAACGTTTCTTTTTAATTGTTTGCATTGCTCAACCGAGATGCTCACGCGCTGAAAATTTTGGAAACAAAAGTAAAATAAGTAAGTGAGATTCTGCCAAAAATAAGATGTCAAAGTATCCTGGGTTTCAGAAAGCTTACGTTAGTTGACGTGAAGCCACTTACAATACCATGTCATTATATACACCAGATATTAAGATATATTTCGCAGCATTGGCTATATTGTGGAAAAAAACGTTTGATGCAGCTAATGATTTTTCAACAAATCACGGTAGGGTCCTTAATGTAGATGCCATTTTATCAAGATGAGATTTCGGTTATGCAGGCAAAAGACATCGAACTAGAACTCAGATAGGGAAATAACTCTGTATTAGAATACTAACATTTTCTATTTGTCCTCAAGACCTACAAAGCGCTTTAGATAAAGCACAAGACCTCGATTCTTATGTCAGAGCAATTTTTGTCATAAAATAAGGGCCTCACGAATTAACAAAAAGAAAACGCTTTAAGATTTTCTCCTCAAATTAATTATTACAAACAACAATTCCCAACACAAAAGGGAAGTGATTATCGTCAGCTGACTCAACCATTAGAACCTATGGTTCACGGTAGTTCCATTAATAGACCTATAAATAGGAATAACACATACCATCTTAAACAGCTGCGTGGACGTGAATAACAACAAATAAGCGCACACTCAAGGGGATATTACTACCCTTATTACGTAAAGACACAGTGTGAGCACTAGGAAGAGGAGAGAGAGGTTGAAAGGAGGTGTCGGTGCACATTGGTTTTGAATTCCTGAATATTGCAATCACTGGGAAAAACAGAGTGTGGTAAGGCATTCCACATTCGCGTAGTACGGCTAAAGAACGAATCTCTGTACTTGACAGTACGACCGAAGTTTTGCTCGAGGGTATACTGATGAGCTAACTGACTAATTGTCAAAATTGTGAAAAGGTTGAAGTTCCGTATGCTCTTTGATTTATTTAAAAATAAAACATTTAAAATTTACAATTATTATTTTTTAAAGTCACAACATATAAATAAAGTCACATCGTCATTCAAAAAGTTAAAAAATTTGATCAACTGCCAACACAAGGTACGATTTTTTTCATTTTTTATTATTGGGGATACATTGACCGGTACAATGCGAACGTACTGCATATGCAAGCAAACCGAAATCTGCAAGAAACTTCCCCGGAACATTCTTCGAATAACAAGAAAGCCAGTGTTGAGTTTTCCAATAAAATGGCAGTAGGAAATATGTCGATTGAGCAACTAGAGATTATTTTAGATGAGTGCCTGATTCCTAAATTCAAGGATGCTGCGACAAAAAAAGAAATCTTAGCTGCCTCAAATGACATTCAGTTGTTACGGTCACAAAACGTTTACCTGCTTAACCGTATACAGAACATGGAGAGCTACTGTCAAACGTCGGAGCGTCAACTTGAAATTCTGCCTCGGAAAGAAAATGAAAATTCTGTTGTTGTGCACTTCCCGGCAGAAGGGAAACCCAATAAAGTTGACTTTGCAAAACAAACTTGTATTGGGCTTCTCCAGCTTCAAGGAAATGCTGAATTGCCAATTCAAACTACTCAGGAATTCACAAATCGAATAACAAACAAGTCCACGGTTATTCTTAAACTTCAATCCAGTGACACTGTAAATAAAATAAACGAAGCTACACCACAACTAAAGAACTCTGGAATTGTTGTGCATCGTGAACAGTCCATCATTACACGCCAAAAAAGAAAGCACTTTACCAAATTAAAACGAAATTACTTCAACTAGCATCCACTGAAAAGATCGTAATAAGAGGATTTAAATTAAATATCAAACACTTTTCGTTTTCTTATAATTTTTCACGATGGTTGGTTGTAAATAATACAGATGAATTGACGTAGACGTTTATCAAAAATACGTTTGGAGAAGACGCATTGCAATTCTTTGACACAAACAACACCAATAGCTGTCCGAACTATGCGATGACAGCGCCAGTTGTTCCTCAAGGAGATCGCGGTGGTCAGCAGAATCGACAGTCACATCAACATAAAAGTTAGGGTAGAGTTGCCGTCTGTCATTTAAATTTAAATTTAAAAATTGTATGTTATAATGTGTCGGGTCTAAAAAATAAGCTTTTATCTCCAGATTTTTTCAAATTCATTTTAAATTTTGATATTATTATTTTGAAACTTTTCTTGAAGAAGGTAAAGAATCACTATTTTTTAAGTATTTTATAGAATTTTCTGTCCAATTCATTCCAGCTACTAGAAGAAGTATTTTTGGTAGAGCGAGCGTTGGCTTTTTAATCGCAACTAAATGTAATTAAAACAATTTTGTAAAAACTACATCAATAGGTATGAAAACTGTTACTAAACTAAACCATAAACATGAACCATATTACATTATTCCCACCTATCTTAATTGCAATAATTGGTTCAGTGAATTTACAGAATTACAACTTTTTATTTATGAAAACGAATTACAAAATATTTTAATACTAGGCGATCTCAATGGAAGGATCGGAAATTTTCAGAACCCAGCTTCACTGGTACAAAATGTTTCTCATGTGTTCGAAGGTGAAAGGAAATCTATGGATGAAGTAATTAATAGATGCAAGAGGCAGCTTCTAGAATATATTGATGACTTTGGTTTCATGGTATTAAATGGAATAACTAAAGCAGACTAAAATGGCGAACTCACTTTCGTATCGGGTCAATGCAGCTCAGTAATCGATTATTGTTTCGCGAGAGGAAACTGGCTAAGTATTATCAGTGATTTCGAGGTTCAAACTGCGAATTACTCTGGTCATATGCCTACAGTAACTTCTCTCATATTGCCAGGGTTGACGGTGGGGAAAAATAACGCAATTAGGAGCATAAGGTGGGTTGAAAATCGCGCGGAAGAGTACAGACGAAGACTTGATGCTCAGTTAAACTACTTGCCTGCACAAGAAAATTATATAAGTGGCCAGGCTAGTGAAAATATTTTAGATATTGTACGTCAAGCATCTTGTATGAGAAAAAAAACCCAAGGTGGTGGCATATTTGTGGCTGAATGGTTTGACTGGGAATGCATGAAACTTCGCAAAAAGTGTTTCGCTCAATTCCGTGTTTTTCAAAACACTTTACTTAGAGGCCAACAAACAATATAAACAGCTTTTAGTTCAAAAACGGAAACTTTATTTCAGTGGTGTAGCAACCGCTCTTTCATCATGTAAGGACTCAAAAACATTTTGGTCAAGGGTGAGGTTGTTAGGTGGCTGTAAAAATGTGGCATCTTCGGCGTTGGCAGTTGGAAAACTTGCTGATCACTTCAAAGTTCTTCTGAACCCGTTATCGGTTCACCAAACGTTTGAATATGCTCTACCTTTAGTGAAAATCCCGGAACTTGATGGGCCAATTTCAATGAAAAAGTTGCAAGATACTTTGAAATCAATGAAAAATGATAAGTCTGCGGGAATTGACGGTATTCCCGTTGAATTTTACAAAAACTCATCAGTAATTTTTTTGATTTATATTAATTTATTCTTTAACAGGCTTCTTGAGGAAGAATCTATTCCGAAATCATTTTTAAGAGCATGGATTTGCGCAATATTTGAAAAAGGTGATCCCCAGCGCCCAGACAACTACAGGGGCATATCGATTTTACCGTGCCTTCGGAAAATATTCACCCATCTTCTATACCATAGGTTGACGAAATGGGTTGAAGAGAACCAACTACTTAGTATTTTCCAAGCCGGTTTTCGATCGGGTCTATCAACAGTTGACCATATATTTGCACTCACTATACCATAGTCAAAATGTTTTTAGAGAACAAAAAAAAACTTTACGTTTTTTTTTTGTCGATTTAAAAGCAGCCTTTGATACGGTTAACAGAAGTTCTTTAATTTATAAAATTTCTACCCTAGGCTTATCAACAAAATTTCTCAACTTATATAAGCTTCTTATAACCGATACCTCTGCTGCTGTATGGAATGGAAGTAGAGTGTCTAATTTCTTTAATACAAGTGCTGGTGTTCCACAAGGTTGTGGAATAAGTCCATTAATGTTTGCACTATATATTGATGACGTATCCAAAGATTTCCCTGAATGACATTGTACTATTGGCTGATAATCCCATTGCTTTGCAGTTACAAATAAACAAGCTCAAGCGTTTTTGTGATTTATGGGATTTAAGTATAAATGTTGCAAAGTCGAAAATCATGGTTTTTGAAAATACTCATCGAAGAAAAACTTCCCAAGAGAAATGGTTTTTGGAACGTGAACCAATAGAAATAGTAAATCAGTTCAAATACTTAGGTTTCTTGATAACTCATAACCTTGATTTTTGCACACATGTAAAAGAAAAATGCACAGCAGCCAAAACGGCAATAAATCTTATGTGGAGTAATTTCTTCTGCAATAAGTATGTGGATGCAACTGCTAAATTTAAAGTGTTTGATGCAACCATTAAACATGCCTGTGCTATGCAAATCAAGTGTTTGACTATCAAAACTTAGAAGAGTTTGAAGTAATTCAACGCTTATTTTTCAAGCTCATCTTTAAACTGGATAATTCAACACCTACATATGCAATCCATACTGAATCCGGTATGCCACAAGTATTTTAAAAAAATCTAAAATCAAATGCTGATTATATAATTAAAGTTATGAAAAGGCCTGACTCAAATCTTCAAAAACAGATACTAAAATATACACCTAGACGTCAAATATCGCCTTTCAAAGAATGGAACGATCTAGCTTTTAGACACAGCGTAGACTTCGTCCTCAATAATACAGCCAATACCAATTGGCAGGACTTATTTTACAGCTGTATAGCTAAAATAGATGATTCCCTGTATTTGCAATGCCTGAATAGAGCGCAAACATCGACAACTAGGCTTATATATAAAGAATTAAACCACACACTTTTTATTCGAAATTATTTTAACGAAAAACTCACTCTTAATCAAATGAGTGTTATCTTTAAAGCAAGGACTAAAATGCTTTGTTTAAATTATAGACCTCATAGAACTGACCTTCGCCCGATATGTAGTTTGTGCAACCGCAATGAAACCGAAAACGTGTATCATTTTCTAGCTGTGTGCCCAATCTTACAAGAAATCCGCAGGCTTTACTTCTCAAAGAGTTTCGTTGAAGATACAAAGGATCTTTTAAATGGTAGCTCAGGTTGGAACATTCTTTGTCTCTATTTGAATCATGCCTTAGGTTACCGTAAACGTTTCATCGGTTGAATTTTAAACTAATTTAAATGATGATTAAACAAAATGTAAATCTCTTTTTCTGTTAAAACATGTTCTTCATTTTTTTTATTTTTTTTATTATTTAAAATTTATTAAATCTGATATAATAATTTAATACTTATATATTTTCGTAAATGTTATATTATTTTTTTATATGTATTTATAACTTTAACCTTTTCTTTCTTTTTACTAAAAATTCGAAATAAGTCAATTAGGCAGACGGCAAAATTTTTTTCAAGCTTTACAATTCTTATATCAACAAAACAAGAAATAAATAATGTATTAATAATAATAATATAATACTGATGAACATTCCTAGAAGCGCGAGTATTACGGTTGAACTGTTTAAGGGGAAGAATGCAGCTGGCTGTTTCTCTAGAGCATAAACCGTTAAAATAACGGTAAAAGAGGGTGACACAGGAAACTTTACGACGATGTTCGAGCGACGTAAATGATCCTATGATGGTATTATCACCAATTAATTTAAATGCTCTACGTTCAATGCTGTTCAAGAGGCTTAAGTAAGTTGTATTAGCACCAGCCCAGAGATGAGAGTTATACTCAAGCTTTGGACGTATATAAGTTTTGTAGATAACAGCCAGATCAGAGGGGGAGAAAAACTTCTTGCATCGCCTTAGAAAACCCAAACATCTTGCGGCATTTTTAGCGACATCGCGTATGTGATCGTTCCACAAAAGGTGGTTGGTGATACACATATCGAGATGTTCAGTCTCCTCGATGCAAGTGCCATCCATGGATAATGGCAAGGGGGGTGTATCTCGCTTTAACGATACAAGCTTAAACCGTTTATAATTTGAAACCTGGTCCAAGTGGTTATACAAATAATCTACATAATTATAATAACCAATACAATAGGGGTATTCACGATCCGATGCAAATGGTCTTGTATCGTTGCAAAAGTGTAACATTTTCTTGCACTAAAACAACAAAATATACAGACTACAATTTTGCTACACTTTTGCACTTTCGCAATACCCTAGAACTATTGCAACAGAAAAATACAACGGTGTAAAATTTGTCTGGTGTAGTTGACAGTGTGGCAATATTTAAATATTTTTTGTTTGTCATGACAAATGTCAGTTTCAAACTAATTTTGACATATTTACTCCGGTTTTGCTATAGACAAGAAAAGGGGTGTTCACGATTTACAAAAATAAAAAAAAAATTTCGCAATTTTGCACTTTTTGGTTGCACCGGATCATGAAAACCCCTAAAAATTATCCCACCTGGCAATGGGAAAACAGCTTCAAGTACAGAGCATACGGCCAAGTATTAAGCATAGAGAACTATATCTACCAAGAGAACCGACTTATGGCGTTTGCTCTCTTTCGACCTACAAGCTCTACTGAGCACATTTTGCCCGTTAGCATTTCTTATGGAAAAATCCAAATTCTATGTAGTTGTTATGGGCTTTTGGGGCTCAGTATGCACAGTTAGGGGCAAAACAATGTGGGGTGAACTCAGCCGTTCAAAAAAGAGATCCGTTGAATTCAAAAATTGAAAAATTAATTCAATATTTGAAGAAAAATGAGTTCTGATACTTCTTTTCGGTGAAAACTTTGCTAAAAATAACATTTGACTACTTTTGGCATACAAATTCTATTATTTTTATGGAAAGTTTCGCTAAAAACAGAAAAATTAATGCAGAAAGTATAGGCGCGCCGCCCTAGAACTGTAATGACAACGTGGCCCAATTTGAGTTCGGCTCAGTTTTGACAGATTAACAACGAGGTGAGAATTTTGACAACTCAACAAAATGTAAACAAAACAAAATTCATTCCCAGTAAAGCAAATGAAGGTAAAAGAATTTAAATCCAAAATATTAATTTGTTATTTAAATAAAATATATAATGAATTTGCACTTAATTTACTCCTCAGATGAAGAAGAAATCATGGAGAATGTTGCAACAGAAGAAGTGGAATTCCCTGAAGGAAGTTACAACGCCAACATGTCTACTCTGGAGCGAAAAATTATCGGCCACTAAGAGGTACAAGTTCAAGGTAAGTGTGTTCGTCACATTCATTTTAAAATCAAATTATATGAATATTCTTTTGTTTTTTTAGTAGAAATTACACTTCACGACAAGATTTTGTTCCTAACAATCAAATCGCTCTATTCCGAAACCGGTCTGACATGCTTTATTTGTCGAGAAGGATAAACATGTCGTTAATGTGGCTATGAAGTTGAGGGATCGCTCTATTTGTTGACACTTTTCCTAGCCATTCATAGCTAAGCCAATTGGTTCAAATAAAAGCTGAATAAATTGAAGCATTTGGTAAAAATAGCACAGGCAGGTCATGTTTCTCCAACTGTGCAATGCAAAGATGAATCTCGAAGATGCCAAGAAGAAGGAGGAAGATGCTAAGAAGTCCGATTTTGAAAAAGACAACTACTATATCAAGAACAGCTACACCACCAAGAGTAAGTAAATTTAAGATCCAAAACGAATTTGAATTGATTGAATTACTTATTCAAAGATTGTTCCATAATATCCAATATGCCAGACATCAAAATTATCAAGAACCAACTGGTCTGATTCCGCCTCGTTTGCCCTAGGACCACCACTTCCAATCTACGAAGATTTAGATCCTTATGACCGCAGTGCTAGATACAGAGAACTGCCAGCACATATGACGTCTCATTATGAGGACGGGACAGGTTTGCGTCCAACATGTGAAGTGATTGTACAAAAAGTTAAACTCCCAGGCCGGGGTGGTGAATGGAATGATCCTTTGATGCATTCCAAGTTCCCTGGTGGTCATGCGCTTTCGGATCGTGAGAGAAGCGGCTAAAGTCGCCGCGATAGACGTACAAAGCTGTAGCAGTAATTAACTTTATTCCAGTTCAACAAGTTCAAAATCAGATTTAAGTTCTGAATTAAGTCGATCTCCAAGTCCAGAGCACAGACGTCGCTACAATAGCAGTTTACACAAAAATCCATCACCTAAACGACATTTTCGAACTGGCGGTCGGTCGTCTTAAATCACCAAGTCCCAGGAGTCATCCAAGTAAGTTGAATTTTAATTTTATTGTGGTTATTATTTTTATTTAAAATGTACTTTTATTTATGTTGCTATTGTATCACATATGTAGGTATATATTTGTATATATATAATAAAAGCTCATAAATTAACAATTAATAATAACAAAACTATCATCTTTTATTGGTATTTCTTTCCACATGCATGTTCCGTATTTTAATACAATTTATTTGATAATCATAACAAAAACCGTTTGTCTTTAACTTTTTGTCTCCAACCTAATCATAAGTTTTTTACGTTCATCAGTTGCAAAGCGGAGGCGTGGACAATCCTCACCTTCTCCTATTCCATAAAAAAGAAGAGCCTACAGCCAGCGCCGGCCTCAGCCAAACTTGCGCCCTGTGCAAGATTTGTAGAAAGCGCCCCTTTTTTATATTTTTTTTACACATAAACTGATACACAAGCATAAGCCTTTCCCAGATTACCCAGGAGGTAGACTTTCAATGCGTTTTTTTTATTGAGGTATCCCCAGGAGGCCTAAACCATTAAACTAAAACGCAGCGAAGAAATGAGCAGAGGGGACACTTTTAAACTTACTTTTCTGGCCTTACATTTTGCAAATTCAGAAATGAGATCATTAAAGTCTAAAGAATTTAATAATTTCTTTTCAATGGACATTATATAAACCTACCAATCTCTCTTGAGTCATGGTTGTCCTAAGATAATTTTTAATAATTTTAAGTTTAGAAAAACTACGTTCTCCTGAAGCTACCGTGACTCGTGACCGGGATTGTATTAAGAATTTGGAGAGCAATTACTAAATTCGGGGGAAAATCTTCAAGGTTTGAACTAAAAATAAAATTTAACACATCTAAACTTGAGCTTTGTGGTGTAACAAGCTGGGATATTACGGTTAACTCTTGAAACAATTCTTCTCCATCTAAATCTTTAAAATTACTTTATGTTAAAACATTCTGCAAATTAAGGCATGAAGCACGTAGGTACATTTTTATTTTTTAAACATTCGCTTATGTTACTAAAAAATGAAAAATTGATACTATACGTATCAAACCTTTCAAGTATTAAAAAAAAATTCAACTTTAAATCTTTGTTTCGGGTCTAATATAGTTTCAGGACATTCATCAGTATAAAGTATTTTTCTCCGTTGAGATCGCAATGATGAAGCTACAGGAAACATATTTGGTATTTCTAGGGAACTAGCAATACGCTCGGTTAATTGAAAATACCTACTCATTAAATTTTTCATCGGAACGCATGAAAATCAAACTGTTTTTTGTATTTTCTAAAACCGTTATGCCAGTTGACAGATTAACGGACGGACTTTGCAAATATTTACTAGTTTAATTTATATTTTCTAAAATATCAAACCAAATTAGCAGGCAGCAAATAAATGTAAAATCAAAAGTTTTATTTCCTAACGATTCTGCAATGTTTTTTGCCTCTAGATTTCTTAATTATAAAAGGGCTTCATATATTTCTTCTTAATTTGTTTTTAAAGGCCTCAATGCATCTAACCTGCTCTCTCATCTTGTCTCAGAAGGGGGTTTCAAAGTATGACTTGGAATTTTTTTCTTATAAATATCCAACCTCGTTGTGGAACTTTAAAAAAAGTTATACAAACATTGAATTGTATCGAAAAATGTAACTGCATAAAATAAGCACCGAGCAGCATCATTAACCACTAAATTTAAGGAATGCGGGCAACATGAAACTAAAAATGCTCTTGGTTCCAGGATTCGATTCTGAACACTCGCTTCTTTTCCTTTTATATTCGAACCATTATGTATGTATGTATGGATGTACTTTATTGAGATTTTTTTTTACACTTATGATTCTTAATTCTATGTACCTATACTATACATAGTTATTTCAATAGCTTGTTATTAATTTGCCGACTTAGAATTGGTCAGGCTACACAGTTTTTATTTTATATTAATTTAGTTTATTTTTGTAAAGCACATTAGTTGTTTCTTAGACACAGTCTCTTAGTTTTATAAAATTACGTCCACTCAACAAGACGAAGCCTATTCGAACCACTATCATAACTTTGGCTTTGACAGTTAGATACTTATTAAAATTTCATGTAATTCAAGCTTGTCTAAAATCAACTGAGTCAGTCACATTACGGTCTTGTCACAAAATACGTCACTTCTATTAAAAACTGATAGCTATGTATTTAATATTAATTAACAACAAAGCGAAAAAACAATTGAAACAATCTGCATTCTGCACCAGACTAGATATACATTAAAAGTAGCCGTTACAACAGTCATTAACTTTCACAAAAAAAAAAAAAAAAACTGCCTGCGCAAGAACAATTCGACTCCACATAGAATGAGAATCATCCCTCTTTAATTTTTAAGCTCTATGCTCCTTTTCCATTCTATTAAAAATTTCATCTGTAATCACGCACTTAACTCTTACACAGTGTGCAATAAGAAAACCTGCACGCTCTGACCCATATGATTCCGTATAAATAAGTTTTTTTTTTTAAATATCTCCCATGTTAGTTTCGATAATCAGTGTGCAAAAAAGAAAACTTGTACATCAATTGACAATTTGTAGCAAAATTTCCAAATATTTCACCCTGTTCGTACAAGAGAAAAAAGAAAAAATCTCAACACAAAAAAGTTTCATGCAAGAGAAAAAAAGAAAAAATCTCAATACAAAAAAGTTCCATGCCATCTCATATATGCAAGATATATTTTATGCACACCGAGTCCCAAAATTAACATAGAGAGTATGACAAAGCAAAATACTTATTCATATTGAATCGTATGGGCTAGTACGTGCAGGTTTTGTATCACGCACGTTCCTGAATGTGAGTTCTCATCTACAAAGAAAACAACAAAAAAATGTCTCCGAAAGAAGAGAGCAGGTAGGTTGCTGTGCTACTTTCTACTACAAATACTAATCAAAGACACTCCATATATTTTTGTTGTTGTTTTTTTTTTTGTAGATGAGAACTCACATTTAGGTACGTGCGTGATACAAAACCTGCACAAAATACAAAAAAAATACAAAAAAAAAAAACAAAAAAGGAAAATACAAAAAATACAAAAAAAAATAAAAAAAAAACATGGAATAAAAAAAAAAATAAAAAAAAGACAACAAAATATGAAAAACAAAAAACGTTAGAAAATTGGATTTGCTGCTGTGGTTGTTCTAGTTTTAAGTAGTTTATAGGTAGAATAGGTAGTTTTAGTTAGCTTTAAGTTTTATATTAAGGACCTTATTTTAAGTAGTTTTTAAGTAAAAATAAAAAAGAATATTGATATTAGTTTTTTTGAAATTTTCTAATGAATAAAAAAATAAATAAAATGGAATTGAAGTTAAATAGATCTTAGGGCCGAAAGGCATTCGCATTAAGTATTATTGTTTAACTTAGAGTGTCCGTATGGGACCAGTAAGTTAGTTGTAAGTTATGGTTAATTAGGCTAGTTTTATGAATTTTTGTCTAGCTTTAAGATAGATTTAAGATTGAATTAATAAAAATGAATTTGGAAAAAAAAAAAAAAAAAATAGGCGACGCATCACGTACCTCCGAAACTAAGGGTTCCTGGTTCGAATCCCATCGAAGACTTCATATTTTTTTTTAACTTTTAATTTTTTTTGACTTCAATTTTAAATAATTATCAAATAGTTTTTGTATGCTTTTAATTACCTTTGTTTGAAATAAGCTTGGCTTAGAGCGAACAAAGAAAGAAATTCAAGCTCAACAGCATACCTCATAAAGTGCATAATCTAATTGAATTTGTAATAAACTGATACACAAGCATAAGCCTTTCCCAGATTACCCAGGAGGTAGACTTTCAATGCGTTTTTTTTTTATTGAGGTATCCCCAGGAGGCCTAAACCATTAAACTAAAACGCAGCGAAGAAATGAGCAGAGGGGACACTTTTAAACTTGGAAACTTACTTTTCTGGCCTTACATTTTGCAAATTCAGAAATGAGATCATTAAAGTCTAAAGAATTTAATAATTTCTTTTCAATGGACATTATATAAACCTACCAATCTCTCTTGAGTCATGGTTGTCCTAAGATAATTTTTAATAATTTTAAGTTTAGAAAAACTACGTTCTCCTGAAGCTACCGTGACTCGTGACCGGGATTGTATTAAGAATTTGGAGAGCAATTACTAAATTCGGGGCAAAATCTTCAAGGTTTGAACTAAAAATAAAATTTAACACATCTAAACTTGAGCTTTGTGGTGTAACAAGCTGGGATATTACGGTTAACTCTTGAAACAATTCTTCTCCATCTAAATCTTTAAAATTATTTTATGTTAAAACATTCTGCAAATTAAGGCATGAAGCACGTATGTACATTTTTATTTTTTAAACATTCGCTTATGTTACTAAAAAATGAAAAATTGATACTATACGTATCAAACCTTTCAAGCATTTAAAAAAAAATTCAACTTTAAATCTTTGTTTCGGGTCTAATGTAGTTTCAGGACATTCATCAGTATAAAGTATTTTTCTCCGTTGAGATCGCAATGATGAAGCTACAGGAAACATATTTGGTATTTCTAGGGAACTAGCAATACGCTCGGTTAATTGAAAATACCTACTCATTAAATTTTTCATCGGAACGCATGAAAATCAAACTGTTTTTTGTATTTTCTAAAACCGTTATGCCAGTTGACAGATTAACGGACGGACTTTGCAAATATTTACTAGTTTAATTTATATTTTCTAAAATATCAAACCAAATTAGCAGGCAGCAAATAAATGTAAAATCAAAAGTTTTATTTCCTAACGATTCTGCAATGTTTTTTGCCTCTAGATTTCTTAATTATAAAAGGGCTTCATATATTTCTTCTTAATTTGTTTTTGAAGGCCTCAATGCATCTAACCTGCTCTCTCATCTTGTCTCAGAAGGGGGTTTCAAAGTATGACTTGGAATTTTTTTCTTATAAATATCCAACCTCGTTGTGGAACTTTAAAAAAAGTTATACAAACATTGAATTGTATCGAAAAATTTAACTGCATAAAATAAGCACCGAGCAGCATCATTAACCACTAAATTTAAGGAATGCGGGCAACATGAAACTAAAAATGCTCTTGGTTCCAGGATTCGATTCTGAACACTCGCTTCTTTTCCTTTTATATTCGAACCATTATGTATGTATGTATGGATGTACTTTATTGAGATTTTTTTTTACACTTATGATTCTTAATTCTATGTACCTATACTATACATAGTTATTTCAATAGCTTGTTATTAATTTGCCGACTTAGAATTGGTCAGGCTACACAGTTTTTATTTTATATTAATTTAGTTTATTTTTGTAAAGCACATTAGTTGTTTCTTAGACACAGTCTCTTAGTTTTATAAAATTACGTCCACTCAACAAGACGAAGCCTATTCGAACCATTATCATAACTTTGGCTTTGACAGTTAGATACTTATTAAAATTTCATGTAATTCAAGCTTGTCTAAAATCAACTGAGTCAGTCACATTACGGTCTTGTCACAAAATACGTCACTTCTATTAAAAACTGATAGCTATGTATTTAATATTAATTAACAACAAAGCGAAAAAACAATTGAAACAATCTGCATTCTGCACCAGACTAGATATACATTAAAAGTAGCCGTTACAACAGTCATTAACTTTCACAAAAAAAAAAAAAAAAAACTGCCTGCGCAAGAACAATTCGACTCCACATAGAATGAGAATCATCCCTCTTTAATTTTTAAGCTCTATGCTCCTTTTCCATTCTATTAAAAATTTCATCTGTAATCACGCACTTAACTCTTACACAGTGTGCAATAAGAAAACCTGCACGCTCTGACCCATATGATTCCGTATAAATAAGTTTTTTTTTTTAAATATCTCCCATGTTAGTTTCGATAATCAGTGTGCAAAAAAGAAAACTTGTACATCAATTGACAATTTGTAGCAAAGACACCTACCTACCTCATTTCCAAATATTTCACCCTGTTCGTACAAGAGAAAAAAGAAAAAATCTCAACACAAAAAAGTTTCATGCAAGAGAAAAAAAGAAAAAATCTCAATACAAAAAAGTTCCATGCCATCTCATATGTGCAAGATATATTTTATGCACACCGAGTCCCAAAATTAACATAGAGAGTATGACAAAGCAAAATACTTATTCATATTGAATCGTATGGGCTAGTACGTGCAGGTTTTGTATCACGCACGTTCCTGAATGTGAGTTCTCATCTACAAAGAAAACAACAAAAAAATGTCTCCGAAAGAAGAGAGCAGGTAGGTTGCTGTGCTACTTTCTACTACAAATACTAATCAAAGACACTCCATATATTTTTGTTGTTGTTTTTTTTTTGTAGATGAGAACTCACATTTAGGTACGTGCGTGATACAAAACCTGCACGTACTAGCCCATACGATTCAATATGAATAAGTATTTTGCTTTGTCATACTCTCTATGTTAATTTTGGGACTCGGTGTGCATAAAATATATCTTGCACATATGAGGTGGCATGGACATTTTTTGTGTTGAGATTTTTCCTTTTTTTCTCTTGCATGGAACTTTTTTGTGTTGAGATTTTTTCTTTTTTTCTCTTGTACGAACAGGGTGAAATATTTGGAAGTGAGGTAGGTAGGATTTTTAGTTCTGCGATATTTTGAGTTAAATTTTCATTGAATGCAACAATGAAAGTGATGTTAGTTAGTGCGCAAGAGATAACTTAGGACAGTTGTGATGGATGTTTTTTTGAGATTATTTTAAGAATGTTTGTGGTTAAAGAATGGCAAATAGTAGTATATATTTGTTTGCAAGATCAGATTACATTTTCTTGCTCCTGGTAATGCGCCCCCAGAATTCTGCGCCCTGTGCATTTGCACATCTTGCACATATGCTTTGTCCGGCCCTGCCTACAGCCCAACAGAAAGGGAAGAGCTTCCCTAACATCGAAAAAATCTGGGACCGATAACACGAAGAGAAAGCATTGTGTTAAAATTAGTTCCGGTTGAGGTGAGAGATTCTATTTTTAAATTTATCTCAAGTATAACTTTTCGCAGCCTCAGGATCTTCAAAAGCAAGTGGTTGTGGTTCAGATACATCGTCATCCCCATCTCGTCACAGTCAAAAGGAACTACTCCAATAAAATATATATGTACAGCTGATAAAATAGGTAATAAACGTTGGAATCGATCCGTTAAAAATGTGAAATATCTCCTTTTTGTTCGCAAGGATGAGTATATAAATAAAAACAATTTGTTTAGCTTACATTAGTTAAACTACATTAGTTAAAAGTCCTTAACAATAATATTGTATTCTTTTTTTTGATAAAGAATTATTTTAATCATTAGATACGTAGACTTCTTGGTTTGTTAATCATGATTATTTGTTTTTAAAATAAAATGAAATTAATAAAAATATGTTTTTAAATTCTATTCGGCACTCAACCTTAAAATTACTGACACAATATACATATAAGGCTTTTCGAGGCAAGCTTTTTTCAAAACAAAAAATTGTGATGATTTTCCAAAACATCCTTCTTTGTACTATTTCGTACTGTTTATTACGAATTTGTAGTCTTACAAAAATAATTTTGAATAATCGTCTTTATCAGTTTCAGCATATGTAGCTAAAATCGAAGTTCGGATTCGTAATCAGCATTGAAAAAAAAAAATAAACTCTTAAACTAACTATTTAAAACCATAGAAGGATTACAATCAAGGTTTTCAAGGTATACTCAAATGAAGACTCATGAGTCTGTTGACCACATGAAATCGCGAACACACGATGAACCAAAACATAAGAAGAATAAGAAATACAAATATTATGTTTTTTTTTTATTATGTTTTTTTTTTTTTTTTTGTTGAATTGAACATATGTATGCCTCAATAAAAAAAAAACATAAACTTAATACAGTTTTACGTTTTTATTTATTATTTGCCAAAAATTCAGCACAAATAAAAATGTATAATAGACTAATTTAATATTTGACTTGAGTAGATAAAATTTAGGAAAACCAAAAAGAAGTGTTTTTTTGGGAAATATTTAATATTTTTTTTTAATTACTCATAAGCTAAGATACATTTTAACATCTAGTTTTCTGTTTTGTTATTCAAAATAAATAATAGCATTGAATTTTAAAAACAAAAATTATACTAAATTACATACAATTTTGAAAAAAAAAATTACAGCTTTACAACTTTCGATGATAATACGTGTTTCTGAGGTTCTTTCTTTTCGGGCGTCTTTGTGACTGTATTCTCATAAGTATATTCCATCAAGAAACCAAGAGTACCATCATCGCCTGGTTTGAGTCCTTCTTCAGCTGTAAAGTTCAATTTGATTGTTACTTTATTGGACTTTCTCCAAGTGATGAATCTATAAAAAAAAAAATGAGAAACAACATAGAATAGGAATTTCCAATTAGATTTTTCTGTTATTTACTTCGGTTTCTCTCGTTGAACTTAAACTTCTTCGTCGAATTCCGTTGAATCGTCGCGTTGATTAAGTACAAACGAAGAATCCAACACGTCTAGAATGGCGTTGGTGGGATATTTGATATTTTGATGGAGTCGATGTTGCTGCAGGCACGGTCGCCTGTTGTTCGAAATCGATCATTCGCCGTTCCTCTTCCTCTTCCTCGGTTGGCAGGTAGTTAGCTTGATGAAATTGTGTTCGCATAGTCGACAACGCAGGTTTTTCACTGTGAATGGTTGATCGGCAGGTTGGCTATGACGCTGCTGAATTGTCGTGACTATAAAAAAATTAATTTTCATTATAATGGGTGATTTTTTTGAGGTTAGGATTTTCATGCATTAGTATTTGACAGATCACGCGGGATTTCAGACATGGTGTCAAAGAGAAAGATGCTCAGTATGCTTTGACATTTCATCATGAATAGACTTACTAACGAGCAACGCTTGCAAATCATTGAATTTTATTACCAAAATCAGTGTTCGGTTCGAAATGTGTTTCGCGCTTTACGTCCGATTTATGGTCTACATAATCGACCAAGTGATCAAACAATTAATGCGATTGTGACCAAGTTTCGCACTCAGTTTACTTTATTGGACATTAAACCAACCACACGAATGCGTACAGTGCGTACAGAAGAGAATATTGCGTCTGTTTCTGAGAGTGTTGCTGAAGACCGTGAAATGTCGATTCGTCGCCGTTCGCAGCAATTGGGTTTGTGTTATTCGACCACATGGAAGATTTTACGCAAAGATCTTGGTGTAAAACCGTATAAAATACAGCTCGTGCAAGAACTGAAGCCGAACGATCTGCCACAACGTCGAATTTTCAGTGAATGGGCCCTAGAAAAGTTGGCAGAAAATCCGCTTTTTTATCGACAAATTTTGTTCAGCGATGAGGCTCATTTCTGGTTGAATGGCTACGTAAATAAGCAAAATTGCCGCATTTGGAGTGAAGAGCAACCAGAAGCCGTTCAAGAACTGCCCATGCATCCCGAAAAATGCACTGTTTGGTGTGGTTTGTACGCTGGTGGAATCATTGGACCGTATTTTTTCAAAGATGCTGTTGGACGCAACGTTATGGTGAATGGCGATCGCTATCGTTCAATGCTAACAAACTTTTTGTTGCCAAAAATGGAAGAACTGAACTTGGTTGACATGTGGTTTCAACAAGATGGCGCTACATGCCACACAGCTCGCGATTCTATGGCCATTTTGAGGGAAAACTTCGGAGAACAATTCATCTCAAGGAATGGACCGGTAAGTTGGCCACCAAGATCATGCGATTTGACACCTTTAGACTATTTTTTGTGGGGCTACGTCAAGTCTAAAGTCTACACAAATAAGCCAGCAACTATTCCAGCTTTGGAAGACAACATTTCCGAAGAAATTCGGGCTATTCCGGCCGAAATGCTCGAAAAAGTTACCCAAAATTGGACTTTCCGAATGGACCACCTAAGACGCAGCCGCGGTCAACATTTAAATGAAATTATCTTCAAAAAGTAAATGTCATGGACCAATCTAACGTTTCAAATAAAGAATCGATGAGATTTTGCAAATTTTATGCGTTTTTTTTTAAAAAAAAGTTCTCAAGCTCTTAAAAAATCACCCATATAAGGAAATCTCAAATGGAAGTTGACTTACTGTTTTTGATGTTGATTTTCTGTGTGAAAATCGATGGATTCAACTCGCCGACATCGTCAGTAGCTGCTGAGGGACTGATCTGAATCTGTTTGGCCTTTTGGGGATTCTTGTCGGGCCAGCCCATTTGCCTCCGAATGATTGCCATCGTTAAGCCAGTGCGATCCTTAGGAGCAAAATGAATGGATTCGTTTTAGATTTAATATTTGAACTCACTTAATTTAATGTCAAGGTTGGAAATTTTTTGGAGTCTTCCTGCGATTGTATTCTTGTTTTTCTTGCTTCTCTTGCAGAACTACCGACTGGTAGTACTCTTTACACCTAGAAGATGAAGATTAAGCGAGAGAAACTTCCACTTGCATCATTGACTTGGTGGTGTTGTTGCTGATGGTTTTGTTGCATTGAATGCGTTTGACTATTGGTAGCGATGGTGACACCTCCACCGTCAACGCCTGTGGCAGCTTTGGCCGTTGAGAAGTACATTCAAAAACAATGGGCAGTATCTGTCGTTAAAAACATTGATATTATTTTGTTAAGAGAAATATAATATACAAAAAACTTGCCTGCAAATCAGCGCCTTGTTTGCTTTGTCTTCCAGATTTCTTCAGGGAAATTGCTTTCTGCATTATGGTATGTAATGGGCAGCATCTAAAATGGAAACACAGACTATAAAATAAATCTATAATTGTCACTGCAATTTGACTTACTTTTTATTCATTGAAGTAATCTCGTATTTTCTTCATTATAAAGGTTTTTGCTCTGAAAAATATCAAATTATGTTTTAAATATCGAAACATTTAACAAAAACTTACTCCTAAAATCCGAAACACATTGTTTTGTTTTGCAAAATTGAAATTGTGGAATTGTCATTTTTGACAGGTCACAAAAATTCCATAAGTTGTTTTTTAGCCCAATCCCCCATTTTGCTTTTTTTCCGCCACTCACATGTATTCACCGATAGCGAATTTGAGAGCGTTCAACTCGAATTTGAGAGAGTTCACCTCAAATAAAATTTTAGGGTGTTTCAGGCAAGACGGGTACCGGTCGGTTCTCTTGGTAAATATATTTCTCTATGGTATTAAGTATAAGCGAATAAGAAATCTATATGAAGATGAACAGTCTTTTTTAGAAGAGACCGGGGACTACCCCACATGGTGTACATATATTATATTATTAACAACAAGAGTTCAACATTGACACTGGTGCTTCAAAAAACTACTGTCGTTTATATTATTAAACAATGAGATCATACAAGGTTATCCAATTTGCGCTTCCAAAACTAAACGTAAATAAAACAAATATAAAATATTTTTTCGCATGATATTTCTTTTTTATTATAAAGTTTGAACGTTGACATTATGTGTGAAACACTACATTATTTAAATGACTACCACGCGATCTGTTGGAAGCATCGATTCTTTTGAAGTAGTTTTTGACCACTCAGCCATAACTTGACGAATGTTGGTTTTTAAGTGGTCAAAAGTTAAAGGTTTATCTGCATAAACACGGTCTTTCGCGTAGCTCCACGAAAAAAAGGCCAGCGGTGTCAAATCGCATGCTCTTGGTGGCCAGTTAATATCGCCACGAGGAGTATTTACGCGGCCAGGAAATGTCTTACAATAAAGCCATATTCGCTCGCGTCGTGTGGCATATGGCACTGTCTTGTTGAAACCACATATTCTCCAAGTCGTATTCTTCAATAGCAGGCAAAACAAAAGTCGGTTATCATAACGCTCCGAATGGACAGTGATAGTCGTTCCATCGTTGTTTTCGAAGAAGTAAGGTCCAATCACACCTCCGGACCAAAGAGCACACCAAACAGTGACTTTTTGTGGATGTAATGGCTTTTATTCAATTACTTGAAGATTCTCAGAACCCCAAATACGACAATTTTGCTTACTAACATACCCACCGAGTAAGAAATGTACGTGTTAGGAGCCAGGTCTTCACGGGGGAATGTTTTTGGAGTACTGGAAGAGGCTACAGCACGAGTTAATAACGATGGTTCGTTATGGATCTGGAAATACAACTTAGTATTAGCTTGGTATGCTAATACTGTCTTCTATCTACAATTCAAATAATGAGAGACTGCGATTGGAGTATAAAATACACGATCAAGTGTTACTTAATTAAGAGTTGCATTTTAAAAGAACCACGATGAAACTGTGTTCATCGTATTTATACAATTTCTTGCATATTTACTTTTTCTTAATAGATACAAGGAATACATTATGCTTATCTCCTAATTGTAAATAATAGATAGTAAGAATACAAAGAGTACATTGCTTATCGCTTAATTCTAAATATAGAAATGACTGCGTGATGTTTGTTGGTCACGTAGTCCATTTCTTATCGCTGTGAGGATAATATATCTTGATACTTATATAATTTGAAGTAGGGGTATAGCTGTATGTTAACTCTCCCCCCTTTTAATTTTAAATGTCCTCATTTAACAATCCTTTGGCTAAAAGTGCCTGTTTCTAAAGTCTGTTATATTCTTGTTTCTCTTTTAGTTTTTTATGGTTTACATATGTATATTGTGTTAATTTTGTTTAAAACGTAACATATAAAAATTATTATACTGATAGTTATAATTGTATAAAATGTTGTTAAAATTGGATGTTCCTCAATGGGAATCGTAAATTTTCTTAAATTTTTTAAATTTTCAAATTTGTAATTCTAAAATTTTTAAAATTTTAATTTCTTCTTTTTCATTAGAAATAAGGAATTTTTTAAGTTCATTTTTGTAATTTTTATAAGTTTCATTGTTAATTTGGATTGTTTCATTAAATTGTATCAAATTAATACCACTTATTGTTTTATTATTTATTATAAATTTTCCTGATAGAATTATATTTCCTTCATCAATTCTTTTGATAGGTTCATTTTCTTCTTGTTTGATATTACATTTTGCTATTTTATTATTTAAGATTGGTAAAGTACAGTTATCCTCTTGAATTTCTTTACAAATTATTAAATCTACATATCTTTGACAATCTTGGTTTCTTATATATTTATTTTCATATTCAGAAATAGTTTCATCTAATTGAAGTTTACCATATCTAAATTCTAAAGAATTTAATATGAAATGTTTACATTGTTTTTCCAAAATGGGATATTTTATATATTGTTTTTAAGGTTTCATTCATTTTTGCTAAATATATTTTGGAATATTCTAGTACATTAATTATCGGCATTTTTATGTGTTCTTTTAACATTATTTCTTTTACTTCTCGTAAATTTATACTTCTTGAATTGAAATTGTTATGTTAAGCTAAATTAATGGTTTGTAGGGTAATTTATAGTTCCCTGTATATTGTTTTTAAAATATGGCTTTCCCTAAGGCTAGGCGCGCACATGCAACTTTTAGTTTCGAAACTGTTTGGTTTCTGAGCACTATAGACTTATCCGCGCACATGCAGAAACTATTCTGTCACCCATTCGAGCAACTTTTTAGTTTGTGTTTTGACACAAACTAAACGATCACCTCAAACCAATTCCTTAGTTTGTGTCACAAGGAATTATAGGTAACTGCGCGCACATTCAACTAAATCGTTGAATAATTTTCTTTAAGTGCAAGAGAGAAAAAAAAGTAGTCAATGTTTTTCTTTCACAAAAAATTCTGAGGGAAGAGTACCACCTTACATCTCAATTTCACTAGTTTTCTCTTTCATACATTGATTGCGAAAATTTGTTAGTTGCTTAAACCCAAAAAAAATGTCTGTATCCTACTGTGATACACGTAACTGCGCCCACATTCAACTAAATAGTTTCTTTAGTATGCATGTATTAGTGCATTTCAGTCGAATGATTCTTTAAAGTGTGAAGAGGTTAGTAGGATACTTCCAGACGAGCAGAATAATATATCCTTCTCATAAGTTTGTTTTCATAATTCAATTTGCTACTTTTTAAACGTCAGATGTATTTATGTACTGAAAGGCGGTGGTAAATATTATTTGTATCTCAAAACAAAACATATTTTTTATTTGTTTTTATTTTCAGATTATTATGTACTTATCATATCGAAGTGCGTCATCGTTTAAAAAATGGAATAAAGCCTAAGCCCTCATCAAACGGCACAATTACTTCAAATGGAATTTTTCCTCTCACAAATGGGAATGTCAAAAGTAAAACAACGCTGTCGAATGCTCTTACCCAGACTGCAAATGGAAATGTATACAATAAAGAGTAACATAAACAACACTGCAACGAAAAAGCAGCCACAGGAGCAGCAGTATCAGGAGGAGGAGGATTCTATGATGATCCTAATCGGAGCAAATGGCTAACATATCTTGGCTTTTACCGGCTCATGATATTGGGCTACATGAATCAGTTGATGTGTGCCCCAAAAGTAGCTAAAGAAAATAATTGAGAGGTAAGATGACGATTTGAATCGATTTGAAATCCACGAACTGACTGACTGAGACTGAAACTCGATTTGTTTTCAGGGCTATGTTACGCCTTCGAGAGCTTCCAAGGATTACAAAGGATTACGGTTGGACATTTGAGTTCACTGGAACAGAAACACGATGCTTGAACCTGGGGTCGTACAACTATTTGGGATTCACCGCGGCCGAGTGTCCCTGTGCCGAACAGTCTGAACAGCGTTGCCGAACAGACGGCTTGGCTTTAGGCAGTCCACGTCGTGAATTGGGGACAACTCACCTGCACTTGAAACTCGAGAAACTGGCGGCCGAATTCGTCTGTGCCGAAGATGCTATTGGAATGGGCTTTGCAACGAATTCACTCAATCTTCCAAGTCTACTCATACCTGGATGTTTGGTTTTGAGCCATGAAAAGAATCATAAATCGCTTATGCTTGGCAATCGATTGTCAGGAGCCACAACTAAAGTATTCAAACACAATAATGAGGGTTCGATTGTCCGATTGACCGAGGTTATTGAATTGAAGAAGAAATACAAAGCTTATTTGTATTTGAATGAGGCGCATAGTGTGGGAGAGATGGGACCAAATGGTCGCGGTATTGTCGACTATTATTGCGCCGATCCAAAAGATGTTGATATTCGAATGGGAACATTTACAAAGAGCTTTGGCAGTGCTGGTGGTTATATTGCTGAAACAAAGTTAAAGATTATTAATAAGTGTTAATCGTATCCAAAACAAATTCCTTGTTTTTGAATATTTTATTGTGGTTTCTTTTTTTGTTCTTGGCGGTCTGTTAAATATTTGAATTTATAATAAACAAATATAATTCTTATCGATTTGTTAGTTACCATTTCCAGCTTGACCTTAAACCCTTATAGAAAATCGATATCGACAAGGATAAGTTCATGGGAACAACCAGTTGCAAGGGGTTGTCATGATTTATTTTAAAATTAAAGAAGCTACAGTTCACTAAATAATGTTTTAGGTATATTTTGTTTGATGAGAACCAAGTTCTTGCTTTCTAAAAAAATTATTACAAAGTACAAAAGAACACAAAAAACAAATGTTTTGTTTTTATTTGGCTAAGAATTTAATCGGCCATAAGCAATAAAACAAAATTTTAAATGTTTGGCCGTTTAGTTTGGTTGGAATCAATTAAGCTAGGAAGTATTCTAGTCTGATGACTCGCAGTGTATACAACATTCTTTAGAAAGTTGAAACCATTATATTATATTTGCCTTATTCCGAAGGATCTTTTTTAAAGCGCTCCAACTAAATCAACACTAAATAAAAATTTTGGAAAATATTTCACTCAACGCTTAAAAAAAACATGAAATTTTTTAACAAACACATTTCTCTTTTTGCAGAAACTAATTGATTTTATCCGTGTGAATAGCCATGCCCACTGCAACAAATCTTAACTTCAATGAAAATGATCATGGGATTAGATGGTTCGGACATTGGTAGTAGAAAAATTGAACAACTAGCTCGGAATACACCATATTTCCGACGACGATTGTCCCAAATGGGTGTCATTATCTATGGCCATGAAGATTCTCCTGCTGTACCGATGCTCGTCTATCTTTTCTCCAAAATTGGAGCTGTAGTTCGTACACTTACTTTCCATAAGGTAGCTGTTGTTGGAGTTGGGTTTCCTGCCACTCCAATTATGGAAGGACGTATACGTTTTTGGTTATCAGCGCCTCACACTAAAGAGCAGCTTGATTATGCCTTACAAGTGATTGATGAAATAAGTGATTCAGTTGGCCTAAAGTATTCATGTTAACTAAGAGATTCTAATCCGATTATTTATTAAGTTAAAAGGAATAAATAAATAATAATAAATAAAGGAATAAGGTCATTTTATAAATCGTTTAATAAGAATGTCATTTATTTGAGGTATCTTCTCATATATATACATATATAAGTATAAAGTTAGTTACTAAAGATCTATTATATTTCTATCACTAAAAATAAATAAATAAAGCAAAATTGAAAGATGTTTTATTTTCATTCAAAAAAATCAACATCCATTAAAAATCGCAGTGTTAAAAAGCGACAAAAATTTTGTTTCCGGCCTGGGGGAAGAAATTTCAGAAAAGATGGTACCTACTTGGCACAACATGTCACCAATGGAAAAAAATGAAAAAGGTGAGCACAATTAAATGAAAATATCGGAGGTTTAAGACATGGCTGCTGGGTTGTTACCCTTTTTGTGAAACTTTTTTATTATTCGAAGAATAGGTACTGATGTTAAGGAGAATTTAGTTGTGAAAAAGAAAGCAGTTTAAAAGTGTTGGTATATTTATTGAATTGTTTTAATGATTAATACACTTCATACAGGAGCTTGAGCTACGTTTATTTTTAAGTAAAAAGTCGAATACAAAAATAATTTCTTTCTTAGGTCATAGCATTTTGATTTTATATCAAATTTATATTTTTTCATATTGCCATGGTACTGAACCTTGAGGTGAATTAAAATATTTTACAAAATAATCCCTTGCTGTTGAACCATCATGAGATCCACGTACATTGGTTATATTAGGTTTTGTCAACGAACACTCATACAAAGTGTCCTCATACCTTATCCCATCTCTTTTGCGAACAAAATTGTGAAGGATGCAACAGGCTTTAATAATATTATCGCAAAATGAGAGATGCACGTCAAGTGGTCTACACATGTAGTATCCTCCATTTATTACTTAAGATTCCAAAGGAGCCTTCTATTATACATTGAAAGACAACCGGTTAGCACGACAGTTTGTTTATTAGACAATTCATGTTACAAAGTTAGGCTTAAATCTAGGTATAAGAAAGTAGAGTATGTATGACAATTGCATGATGTTGTACCGCAATAATTATTTATATAAGTAAGGTTTCTTTTACATAAGAAGTGGGATCTTTACTAGACAGTTATACTTCATAATTTTTATTCATATTATTTACATCAAGATACATAACATCACCTCCTTTTTAAAAATAAATAAAAACTTCTTATATTAAAATTCAAATTACATATATACATAGTTCATAAGTTATATCTATAAATTCAAGAAAACAAGTATTTTTCATTAATTTCAAATTGGATAAACTTTATGAATAATATTTCAATATTTATATTTTACAGGCTTTCGGTTTCTTAATTTTTTCCGATACTGTTCATTTACAATTTTTATTTTGGTTGTGAGCATTTTCATTTTTCTTTTATTTATTTCTTTCTCGTTTTCAGTTTTAGCTATGGTTTCAGTTTCTTTAAAGTCATGTTTTGACTCTACTTCTTCTTTATTAAATTTTATATTATCTGGAGGGATGTACAAATCATATTTGTACTTTTTTAACTGATTTCTATGAACAATTTTTCGTATGCGGTTACATTCTATTGTATATAACATGTTAGTATTTTGTTTTATAATAATTGCGGGTACATATTTCGCATAGCAATTATTTGGATTCAGATATAAAACTTTTTCATAAACAACAAAATCTATTGAATAATTTTTTTCATCCAAAAATTGTTCATAGACTTCCAGTTTCTTTCTCTTATATTCATTTTGTACAGGTTTTATTATTTGTTTATCTTTATTATCGTTTACGTATGTTAATAAAGTTCTAGGTTTAAAAGCAAAAACTACTTGACTTGGCGAAATTCCTGTCACAGTAGTAGGTGTATTTCTGTATTTAAATAAAAAGTTTAAAATTTTTGCTTCGAGGGAGAGTTTATCAGCTATGGTACTGTTACGGTAAATTTTACCGCAACAAAAACCAGCCTTTGGCTGTTTTCTTTTTCTCGTTGTGGCTGCAAAATACCGGCAAAGTTGAGGGCAACCATGGTCTCATCAACCACAGGTGTACCTAGCCTTTATTTTGCAAAAGCAACAAAGCAGGTGATCGAGTTCGAGAACGGGAACGAGTTCTTTCGACAAGGTCGAAAATGCCGGCGGATGAGCCGAAGAAGTTTGAGGTCAGGCGGACCCTTACTTAAGCAACAACAACAACAGATTTTATTGTAACATTTTAACTTTTAACGTAGATTCATTAAAATAATATTAAATTGTTTATGTATGTACAAAATGGGTTTTTAACGCCGCGTTTTTAAGTTAACGTAATTTAATATTCTGTACAAAATTCACACCTCGAACCTCGCGCGTTAAATTAGTAGTATCTAATAGGAAAATGCCTAGTTGAGACTTCTGCTCGATTTTTGTTTTTCTTTGAACTTTCTCGAAAAATAAGAATAGTTGGGAAGGGGTCTGAACTCGCCATTATGTTTCGGCAAGTTTTGGAAACTCATCCAACAACTTGTTGAAACCGTGTTTGTGTGTGTGAAAGCAAAGTTTCGCTGAGAGTCAACAACGGTGGCTTTCCTGATGAGCGTAAAGCTTCCAGGAAGCCGCGATACCGTGACCGACAATCACGAATGCTTGTGTTGGATGAATGTGTGTGTGACTGGAATGGTCGAGGGAGGAAAAATTAGTGGGGAATTAGCTTGGAAGGCACTCTTGATAGAGCCTTACAAGCGAGCAGTGAAGAAAAGAAAGGAAAAGTTCGAGGAATTGTTTGAGGAAAAATAAAAGTCGAGAAGGAGGATAAAAAAAGGTTCGAGGAATTTAAAAAAGGAAAGGAATTGTGATTCTAGGATCGAGGTGTGAAGATTTTGAGAGGAGGGAAATAGAAAAAAAATAAAAGATAAGTAACTATTTTTGTTTTGTTCTTTGTTCTTTTGTTCGGTACGCGTCCGGTGTTCAAAATCCATTTTCTTTTGTTTGCTTTGCTTTGTTTAATTTGTTTAACTTTCATTCGATTGTAATTTTAATTTTTTTGAAAACATTTTGGGTTTTAGTCCAGGGATCTTCAATCCCACGGTTTCCCAAAGAAATAAATATTACATTTAAAACCAAACGTGCGTTGTGTCTTTGTTTATTATCGTTTCACTTATCATAAAGAGTTTTGGAATTTTCTTTTTCGGCTTTAAAAAAAATTCCTGGCGCCCATTTTTATTGCAACGTACCCCACTGTAGGTACTTGCAATAACTTATTTCCAAATTGTAACAATTTGATTGATTTAGAAATCAATCAACATTGTTATAATTTATAAACAAATTCTTCCAAAAGAACCCAGCCCAGCTGAGCAGCCGCGGTTGCAGCTTCTTTAACGAGCTGTATTGTTACACTTTTTTTCGTTCTCTCCTTTGTGTCGCATACGTACTCGGTTGAGTGCGAGTGGCTGGTTTCGTTGCGTGCGTCGTCGTTCGTCGCTACGCAGCCGTCGTCGATTTAGTTTGTTTTAGTTTTATTTTTTTATTATTGTTTTAAATAATTAATATTAAATAATTTTAAAAGCCGTCCCTCGCGAGTGATAGAAAAAGTGTAACAAATTGGAGCCCAACGTGTGGGGCCAAAGAAATTGGAAGAATTTTCGTGGTTATTCGTATCGTGTTTTTATTTATTGTTTAATTTTAAATAGAACATTTCATTCGTCTTGTTTTTTTTTATAGGTGATTTTTTTGGAGGTGTTTTATGCAAGGTGTTTAATTGGAGGTTTTGTGTTCCTGCTAAGAAGAAAGAAGGAGTTGACCGTGTTTTTTTTTTGTTTGTGGGAAAAAAATCGATCGAGGGAGAAAACGAAGTTTGTTTTGGCTGGGTGAAAAATTTCATCGAGGGAGTTTACAAAGTGAAAAATCGCAAGTATTTTTTTAATTTGTGCAGTGTAAACTCGTGTTTTTAATTGTTCATATTTATTGTGTGGTGTGTCATTTTATTTAGTTAGATTTGCTTTTATTTTCTTTTTATTATTTATTTTTTTAAATTACTTACTTATTCGGTCGACATTTTGTCTTCGTAAATTAGTTGTTGTTTTCTCTCTTTTTTGTGCAGCGATATAAATTCTCTTCTGTGGTATTGAAATCACTTGAGAGTTTTATCGCTAGCTACTTCGAGTGACTGGTTTAATTTTGAGTGATAGATTTTATGTCGAGAGAGTGTTCTATTTATTGAGTGAAAATTTAATTTTTAAATTTTCAAAGAATTGAGTTCGTGTAGGATTTTGGTGTGACCATCCCAATTTTTTTCGATTACTTTTAGAATTGGTTAGGAAATAATTTTTTGTTTTATTTTTAAATTATATTTGTTTTTAATTAATAACAATAAATTAATGCAATACTTAGAATTTTTAGTTTAGGGTTGCCAAGTAGTTGTTTTACATATTTTTTATAAATAATTTTTTTTTCTTGAAAGTTTTTTGTGTTAGTTAAAATGAATATTGGTAGGTTAGCACAGGACGAACTGGCCTACGAGATGAAGGTCAGAGGCTTAAAAGTAGGGACAGTGGAGGAAATGCGAAAGGCATTAAGATCATCGAGGTTACTCGTTAAGAGGAACTCGATGGAGGTTAGTTTAGTTTACCCCTTCACTTATGAAGAGGATGTCGAGGCAATAGAAGCCAAGATTGAGGAGATTAGGGTCCTTCTTAAAGTACCTCCGAAGAATCCAAAGTCATCGGAGTACATTAAGATAGTGACAAAGATTGAGTGGTGTATAGGCAGGTTAGCTAGGACACCTTGTGAGGCCGAAGATGAAGAAGATGAAGTTAGTTCACTTCGGAACAAGGTTTTATGTTTATTAGGAGATCTCACTGGTGATAGTGAGAATAGTGATAGGGAAGAGGAAGTGGAAAAAGAAAAGACTCCACTTAAGACTCAAACCCAACTTCGGGTACAAGTTGGTCAGACTCCCTGTAGTGGACGGTCTGCGTTAGGTCCTACTACAGAGACGTTGGCTGAGCCAAGAGTTGGTGTCAGTAGTCCTGCAGTAGGGAACATTTCAGTTAGGGTTCCGTCAGAACGTAGGCTTGATAGGGCCGATGGGTTTTCTGAACGAATGGTCGTTCAGCAAAAACACATCGAACGTATAGGGAAGTGGGGGGTGAAGTTTGCTGGTGACTCAGGTGGATCATCAGTAAATTCATTCCTAGAAAGAGTGGAGGAACTTCGTTTGGCTAACGATGTTCCTGAAAACCACCTTTTTAAATCCGCTTCGGAGCTATTGTCTGGTAGGGCACTTTTGTGGTTTAGGTCGGTTAGGGAAGATTTGGAGGGTTGGCAGGAATTCGTCAAGGAACTCAAAGCGGAGTTCCTTCCTGCGAATTACGATGATCTCTTGTTGGAGGAGATTAATCGGCGTTCGCAGGGAAAGGAAGAAACTTTCGGCGCATATCTGACCACGATGAGGACATTGTTCCGAAGATTATCGGAACCTTTGTCAGAGGGAAGGATGTTGTCGATATTGAGGAAAAATGTAGATCCATTTTATCAGGTGCAGATAGCTAGTGCCAAACCAAAGACGGTTAAGGAACTTGCTATCTTAGGTAGGGAGTTAGATACCCTTAAGGTGAATGTAGATAGTTTTACCCCACCTTCTAGAAGCAAACATTTGTTGGAACCGGAGTGCGGTTATCAACCTAGTTCGCCTGGACAACACCGAGTAGCGGCTGTTGCTCCAGTTTCTGAAAATCCGTTTAGGTCGGTTAAGTGTTATAATTGTAACAAGGAAGGGCACATAGCTTCGAAATGTAACGTTCAGAAACGTTGCTTCGGTTGTGGAACGGTAGGAGTGTATCGTAGGGACTGTAGGTGTTCGGGAAATGGGGATCGGGCCCTTGTGTCAGCAGGACAAGGAGTCCGTCGGCGTTAGGGAGGTCGTCTGCTGACGATCAGCGGGTAGGAGTTCAACTGAGTTTCACGTTAGCGGCAAATGGTAGGGACACTAGACCATATTTAGGAGTTAGGGTTTATGGAATCAAGTTTTTAGGACTTCTTGATTCAGGAGCTTCCCGTACCATTGTGGGTGGTGACGGGTGGAAAATTTTTAAAGAGTTAGGGCTTAGGTTAGGAAAGAGTAGTGTTGGGTCAGTAGAGTTAGCAGATGGAGCAGGTGTAGGTGTAGCTGGGTCTGTTTCTCTACCAGTGGAGGTTGAGAACAAATCCTTTTTGATAGAATGTCTAGTCATTCCGAATCTTCCACACCAGTTGATCTTGGATGCCGATTTTTGGGCACTATCGGGCATAGTCCCGGATTTGAGATCAGGGGTGTGGAATTTTTCGAGCCAAGAGAGACTGGCTTCGATGACAGACATGGTAGCGATTAGGGAAAAATCGGATTTGAACGATTTCGAAAATAGGAAATTAGAACTAGTGTTAGGAGAACTTTTTAAATCAATGACCGAAGGTTTAGGGTGCACCAACTTAGTTGAGCACAAGATTAGGACGTCTGCAGAACCGATAAAACAACGATATTACCCTGTTTCGCCAGCGATTCAGAAACATATCGATCAGGAGCTCCAGGAGATGTTGGAAGCTGGAGTGATCGAGAAGTCGAAGAGTCCTTGGGCATCGCCGATTCTTCTGGTTAAGAAGAAAGATGGCAGTTATCGGTTCTGTGTTGACTATAGGAAATTGAATGAGGTTACAGATAGGGATGCTTATCCACTACCATTTATTTCATCAATTTTAGACAAGCTTCGAAACGCGAAGTACTTGTCTTCTTTAGACATTAAATCTGCTTATTGGCAGATTCCAATGGAGAAAGAATCGCGCAAGTACACAGCCTTTACCGTGCCAGGGCGTGGCCTGTTTCAATTTTGCAGGATGCCATTCGGCTTGCACAATTCCCCGGCAACTTGGCAAAGGTTTATTGGCGACGTTTTAGGTCCTGACTTAGAACCGTTCGTCTTTGTGTACTTGGATGACATTATCATCGTCACCGATTCTTTCGAAAAACACTTAGAAATTTTAAAAGAAGTTTTTAAAAGGTTAGGAGAAGCAGGTTTAAAAGTAGGTAGGGAAAAGTGTAATTTTTGTAGGCCTTCTTTAAAATTTCTAGGTTATGTAGTTGATAGGAACGGGCTTCATGTTGACCCGGAAAAAGTGGAAAGCATGATTAGGATTCCTGCACCGAAAAATGTGAAGGAAATTAGGAGTTTTGTAGGGACAATTTCGTGGTACCGTAGGTTTGTACCAAATTTTGCAATTTTAGTTAGGCCTCTTACCGATCTCTTAAAGAAAGGTAAGAAATTTGAGTGGACACAAGAATGTGAGGAGAGTTTTAGGAAAGCCAAAGAGTGTTTGGTTACGGCACCGATTCTGACATGTCCGGATTTTTCAAGGCCGTTTGTTGTGCAAACAGATGCGTCGGACTATGGCATCGGGGCCGTATTATCTCAGGAGTTTGAGGATGGCGAAAAAGCCATTTGTTATTTAAGTCGGTCATTGAATAGGAACGAAAGGAACTACTCTACGACCGAAAAGGAATGCTTAGCGGTCCTTTGGGCGATTGAAAAGTTGCGGCCGTATCTCGAAGGTGTTCGATTTACAGTCGTAACTGATCATCACTCTTTGGTCTGGCTAAGCAACCTTAAGGATCCGCAGGGTAGATTAGCTCGTTGGGCCATTCGGCTCCAACAGTTTGATTTCAAAATCATTCACAGAAAGGGCAAAGAACATGTCGTTCCTGATATGTTGTCGCGAGGAGTTCCAGAAGTAGCTGGTGTCTCTGAGGCGGATTCGGACCCTTGGGTGATTAAAATGAAATCACAGGTAGAAAAGAGCCCGTTAGAATACCCATCTTGGCGAGTGGAGAATGGGCGGCTCTATAAACATGTTAGGTTGAACCATATAGTCGTTCATGATAATGGTGAGTAGTGGAAGTTAGTGATAGGGAAAAACGATAGGACGAGTATTCTTAACGAGTGCCATGATGCTCCACTTTCAGGACACATGGGCGTTAAGAAAACTTTTGCTAGGATAGCAGAAAAATATTACTGGCCCAAAATGAGGAGTGATATTACGAGGTATGTTAGGAATTGTAAAATTTGCCAAAGCGTGAAACCGGTGAATGAAAAACCAGCTGGTCTAATGACCGAACGAGTAGGCAATTCCCAACCGTGGGAAATGATTTGCGTGGACTTGGTGGGTCCATTACCAAAATCGTCGCGAGGGTTCGTGTATATTTTAACGGTCGTCGACTATTTTACTAAATTCCCATTGTTGTTTGCGTTACGGTCCGCAACGGCGAAAGCGGTATGTCGGGAGTTGGAAGAAAACGTGTTTCTTCTTTTCGGGATTCCTAAGTGGATCGTCTGTGACAACGGTCCCCAGTTCCGTGGCAAGGAACTGAAAATGCTTAGCGAAGCGTACGGGTCACAACTTCGGTTTACGGCGAATTATCATCCGCAAGCGAATCCGGCGGAACGGATTAATCAAATTATTAAGACTACGCTCCGGGCGTATGTTTCGGAAAACCAGCGGAGTTGGGATTCGCAACTGGCAAAAGTGGCCTGTGCAATCCGAACTTCGCAACATGAGGTTTTAGGTGTGTCGCCATACTTCTCAAATTTCGGTAGGAACATGGTAACTAGTGGCCATGATGTAGGAATTAGGGATAGCGATAGGGACCAAGATATAACGGAAATCGATAGGCAGTTTCGGAAACTGAGAGAGGATATAGCTAGGAAGTTGGAAGCAGCGGGAAAGAAGTCTGCTAAGACTTATAATTTACGTAGGAGGGACGCGCAATATCACACGGGTGATCTCGTTTGGCGTAGGAATTTCGCGCTGTCCGATGCAGCAAATTATTTCGCGGCGAAGTTGGCGACCAAATTTGTAGGACCTTTCAAGGTCAGTAAGAGGATGTCACCTTGGACATACCTATTAATAGATGATCGCGGTAAGGAGCGAGGAACGTGGCATTGTAAAGATTTAAAACCGTTTGTTGATGTTTAAGTAAAGTCCCTTTTGTAGTAGTATTTTTTTTTTGGTTTGTCATTGTAATTTTTGTTTAATTGATATGCCACACTAATGATTTTGTTTCTTTTTTTTCTTTTAAACGTAATGATGGTCCTTTGTTGTTGTTGTCTACCCCTGGCTGAGCCTTAAGAAATGGTTTGCTTTTCTTGAAAAGTAAACACATTTCTTGGGAGGTAAGGGTGGGATTTGTTACGGTAAATTTTACCGCAACAAAAACCAGCCTTTGGCTGTTTTCTTTTTCTCGTTGTGGCTGCAAAATACCGGCAAAGTTGAGGGCAACCATGGTCTCATCAACCACAGGTGTACCTAGCCTTTATTTTGCAAAAGCAACAAAGCAGGTGATCGAGTTCGAGAACGGGAACGAGTTCTTTCGACAAGGTCGAAAATGCCGGCGGATGAGCCGAAGAAGTTTGAGGTCAGGCGGACCCTTACTTAAGCAACAACAACAACAGATTTTATTGTAACATTTTAACTTTTAACGTAGATTCATTAAATTAATATTAAATTGTTTATGTATGTACAAAATGGGTTTTTAACGCCGCGTTTTTAAGTTAACGTAATTTAATATTCTGTACAAAATTCACACCTCGAACCTCGCGCGTTAAATTAGTAGTATCTAATAGGAAAATGCCTAGTTGAGACTTCTGCTCGATTTTTGTTTTTCTTTGAACTTTCTCGAAAAATAAGAATAGTTGGGAAGGGGTCTGAACTCGCCATTATGTTTCGGCAAGTTTTGGAAACTCATCCAACAACTTGTTGAAACCGTGTTTGTGTGTGTGAAAGCAAAGTTTCGCTGAGAGTCAACAACGGTGGCTTTCCTGATGAGCGTAAAGCTTCCAGGAAGCCGCGATACCGTGACCGACAATCACGAAAACGAATGCTTGTGTTGGATGAATGTGTGTGTGACTGGAATGGTCGAGGGAGGAAAAATTAGTGGGGAATTAGCTTGGAAGGCACTCTTGATAGAGCCTTACAAGCGAGCAGTGAAGAAAAGAAAGGAAAAGTTCGAGGAATTGTTTGAGGAAAAATAAAAGTCGAGAAGGAGGATAAAAAAAGGTTCGAGGAATTTAAAAAAGGAAAGGAATTGTGATTCTAGGATCGAGGTGTGAAGATTTTGAGAGGAGGGAAATAGAAAAAAAATAAAAGATAAGTAACTATTTTTGTTGTGTTCTTTGTTCTTTTGTTCGGTACGCGTCCGGTGTTCAAAACCCATTTTCTTTTGTTTGCTTTGCTTTGTTTAATTTGTTTAACTTTCATTCGATTGTAATTTTAATTTTTTTGAAAACATTTTGGGTTTTAGTCCAGGGATCTTCAATCCCACGGTTTCCCAAAGAAATAAATATTACATTTAAAACCAAACGTGCGTTGTGTCTTTGTTTATTATTGTTTCACTTATCATAAAGAGTTTTGGAATTTTCTTTTTCGGCTTTAAAAAAAATTCCTGGCGCCCATTTTTATTGCAACGTACCCCACTGTAGGTACTTGCAATAACTTATTTCCAAATTGTAACAATTTGATTGATTTAGAAATCAATCAACATTGTTATAATTTATAAACAAATTCTTCCAAAAGAACCCAGCCCAGCTGAGCAGCCGCGGTTGCAGCTTCTTTAACGAGCTGTATTGTTACACTTTTTTTTCGTTCTCTCCTTTGTGTCGCATTCGTACTCGGTTGAGTGCGAGTGGCTGGTTTCGTTGCGTGCGTCGTCGTTCGTCGCTACGCAGCCGTCGTCGATTTAGTTTGTTTTAGTTTTATTTTTTTATTATTGTTTTAAATAATTAATATTAAATAATTTTAAAAGCCGTCCCTCGCGAGTGATAGAAAAAGTGTAACAGTACCATTTAAATAAGAGATTAAAGCTTTCTTGGAAGTACCAACGGCTCTTTCCGCTAACCCATTACTTTCCGGATGGTAAACGGGACTCGGCAAATATTCAATTCCATTTGTCTTTAAAAACGTTTTAAATTCATAACTAGAAAATTGTGGACCGTTATCGCTAACTAGTATTTTACAAAAGCCGAATATGGAAAACAAATTTTTAAGTTTTTCAATAATGGACAACGCGGTAGTCTTCGTTAAAATATAAATTGAAATTCATTTACTATAATCATCTACTGCTATTAAGAAATCTTTTCCACCAAATTGAAAAAGATCAACATGCATCCGTTCAAAAGGAAAATCAGTTTTGTTCCATGTGAAATTTGGACAATCTTTTGTTTTATTTTGCCCTTTTTGACAAATAATACAGCTTTTGACAAATTGTTCTATTTTTGTATCTATTAATGGCCACCAAACACTATCCCTAGCTAATAATTTCATGCGAATATGTTGATCATGCAAAATGTTAACTTGAAAAATTGATGGTATAACAACCCTGTCTGCATAATATAGACAATTATCATTAACACTTATTGACTTTCTCACTTTGTAAAAAGAAGTCAGCAACGAGTTAGGGTTCTTTTTCTCATTATAATTAAGCCAACCTTCTTTTGTACACTCCATGACCGCAAGTAGTAGTGGATCTTTAACTGTGGCTACACCAATTTCTTTGATATCTAAAGGAATACTCCCTTCTTGAGAACCAAAATATTTTATAAAATAATTTAAATTATATTCGCTTACGCCATCCAGTCGGGCTGTTCTGTGGCAAACGCGATAGGCCATCTGCCTTTTGTAACTTTTTCCCTGGTCTATATGTAATTTTACAATTATATGTTGACAAAAACAATATCCACCTGTGGAACCGAATCGACACTATATTACTAAGTGCTTTTTGATCTCCCAACAAACAAATCTAAAACCGAAAACAAATTTGTAGAATTTCTTTATCGCAAAGACTACAGCTAGAGCTTCGCGGTCGAGCTGAGAATAATTTTGTTCAGCTGCACTGAGAGTAGCCGATACCATATAACATGGCTTCTCCACGTCTGACTCTACTACGCTTAGAATCGCTCCAACACCGTATGGCGAAGCATCACATGTTATGGTAATAGGAAGCTTTGGATTAAAATAAGCTAAAAAACTGTTGTTGGATAGCAAAAGCTTGCTGTTCTCAAAAGCTTTCATACAATTTTCATCCCACATGAATTGGACATTTTTATGCAAAAGTCTATAAAGTGGACTTAAGAGATCAGCAGAGTTCGGCAAAAACTTGGAATAATAATTTATTAAACCTAAATAACTTTGCAACTGTTCTTTACTTTGTGGCTGAGGTGCAGACATAATAGCTTCACTTTTAGACTTTGCGGGACTTATTCCGTTTTCTGAAATGTTATGACCAAGGTACTCAAGACTTGATTGAAAAAATTTACATTTTTCCCAATTGATTCGAACCGCTTGAGAACATTCCAAAGCCTATTTTTGCATTCTACCGTGGACCTACCTGCAACAAGAATATCGTCTATGTACACCTCTACGCCTTCTAAACCTTTCAAAATTGTGTTCATAGTCTTTTGAAATTCCATTGGCGCTACAGACACTCCATATGGAACCCTTAAAAATTTATAAAGGCCCTAATGGGTGATTATAACCAAAAAATCTTGAGAAGTTTCTTCGACCCTTAATTGAAGGTATGCATGCTTTAAATCTAAAGTGCAAACAATTTTGTTGCCACTCATTCCAGCTAAAATTTCATCAACTAAAGGAAATGGATATACATTCAATTCAATTACTGGATTTATTGTGACTTTAAAATTTCCACACAATCTAACCGTATTATTTTTCTTTAAAACACAAACTAATGGTGCTGCCCACCTACTATAACGGATTGGTTCAATTATTTTTTCGTCACACATTCTTCCTAGCTCTGCTTCAATGGCCTCAAACTTAAAGGGGTTGTATACGGCTTACAAAACTTAGCTTTAGCGTTAGGATCTATTATAATTTGAGCCTTGAAATCTTTAATCGGATCTGTTGACTTTTCAAACAATTTTGGGAAACTTACTTTAATTTGTTCAAATAAATTAGCTTCGCAATTAATTTCGTTGGTTATCGAGTTCAGCCACGTGTTTTCCAAGAAAATTTCTCTCCAATTAGGTACCATTTTATTGAGCCAGTTTCTCCCTAGAAGTGGTTTGAAATTTTTCTTCAACTCGATGATATACAACGGCAATTTGAAACACCCTTCCACTGTAACACAAATGTCACCAGTGATTTCAACCTCTTCACCTGTAACAACCTGTAATGGAGGCAAATTATTTTCAGTAGATATACTTAAAAATGGGAATAAACTTAAATAATCATATTTGGACATCACCGACACCACCGCTCTCGTATCAATCTCCATGCTGACAACGTTTCCTTCGATATTAACCTCTCTAATTGCTGGCTTTCCACAACTGTCCATGCAATGAAGAGAACCCAGCTTTAATTCGTTGACTTGTGGCTTCTGCATGTGGTTTTTGTATTTTTTCTGCTTATTGTGCTTGAAGAAACAAGCTTTTAATGAGTGGCCTTTCCGTCCGCAACTATAACAAACCCAATCTTGAGCTGGACAGGCCCCTTTGGCATGCTTCGTGGTACACTTAGTGCATTTTGGAGTACCTTTGCTTGTCGCAACTTGCTTGGGATGCAAATTATGTATATCCAGGGTTGAATTCATGTTTCGCTGCTCTCTGCTGATGAGTTCAAATGACTGCCCAATTTCATAAGCGCTGTCCCAGGTTAAGTCTTTGGTAGACATTAGTTTGGTTTGGAGTTGTGCGTTATGAACTCCACTTACCAAACGATCTCGAAGAGCTTCTGATAAGAACGACTTAAATTCACAATTTGCAGCTAATAGCTTTAAATTAAATATGTAGTCTTCTACAGTTTGACCTTGTTTTTGCGAGCACGTGTAGAACTTGAATCTGTCGGCTATTAAATTTCTTGTAGGAGCGAAATGAGGTTTAATCGCTTTGACTAAGTCTTTATACGCTTTTGACGTTGGTTTGTCAGGCAAAAGCACTGACTTAGTTCGCTTATATGCATCTAGACCAATTAATGTCAGGAACAATGCCACTTTACGATTGTCTTCGGTTTCATTTATTTGAAACAATTGATCCATCCTCTCCAAGTACTCGTCGAAGTCATCGCCGATTACAAATTGTTCGATGGATCCAATTAATGCCATTTTGGCTTGTCAACTTTTTGATATTTTATACAAAATATATTTAATTTGAACTTTTGATATTTTATACAAAATATTTTTTTTTTATATATATATTTGGTATAGTTTATGTATGACAATTGCATGATGTTGTACCGCAATAATTATTTATATAAGTAAGGTTTCTTTTACATAAGAAGTGGGATCTTTACTAGACAATTATACTTCATACTTTTTATTCATATTATTTACATCAAGATACATAACACATTCCACCATTCTTCGGGCTCTAGTTAGACGATAATTATATATTTTTTTGTCCGTGGACAAATTTCTTCGTCCAAATGGACGCTGTATGTGGTCTGATAAGGCAAAAGCTTCATCGGCTACAAACACAAATAGCATGCATTTCCCCCCTTTGTCATTTGTAAGCAATTGATCTGGTGGTAGATTCAGTTGACCATTGTTTAGGTTTTTCCCAAAGTTTGATCGCTGAAAAACATGGGAGTCACTTGCACTCCCATGGGATCCAATGTCAACGGATAGGAAACAGTAATCCGCGTCTGTAACTGCCATAAGAACCAATGAAAAATAATTCTTGTAATTCATATAGGTACTTCGATCCAGATTTAGATGGCTTTTGGACCCTTATATGTTGCTCCTACACAATTGGGGAAATTTGTACTTGTTAAAATTTGTCAGCAACTTGTTTCCAAGTATCTTCTGTTTGTTCCGGCATGTAATTTTCTTTTATGCATATCCATATTTTGTCGCATGTATCCTTAATAATTTCTCGTAGGGTTGTTTCAGCTATGAGAAATTCGTAATGAAGAGACCGGAAACGGTTTCCTATTGCAAGGTACCTATAGAAAATAATATTTTTGATTAAGGAAATAAAAATTAAGAAAGTATCTGGTCTTAAAAAAAACAAATCGTTTATTTTTAGAGAAGAAATTAATGTCAAATTATTCAAAAATACAATGTTTTCTTTTATATTTTTGGTCAAAGAACTTCAAAACAAATGGAAAATTTTAAAGACATGTTTTTGCCGAGAACTCAGTAAACAAAAAAATGTAAAATCAGGCCAAGCAGCTACTAAGCGGCGCAAATATGTTTACTTCGAGCAATTTTCTTTCCTTTTGTCCTCGATGGAAGACCGCCCAACCGTCAGCAATTGTGAAATTGAAGAATTTGATGAAAAATTGGAGGTATTCTTAACAGAAGCACAGAATACACCCGAAATAACCACACAAATCCAAGCGACTGGATCAAAAAAAAAAAGAAAACGACATATGAGCAGGATTTGTTGGACATTTTAAGGGAGAGAAAAGATGAAAATGTAGACGAGGATAAAACATTTTTAATCTCCTTGTTTCCATCATTTAAAAAACTCAAAGACAGCGAAAAATTTGATGTCAAAATTGAATTTTTGCGCGTTTTGAAACGAAAAGGCCAAAACAAAGAGAGCTTTAAAAAAGAAAGAATCACACAAACGACATCATCCGCATTCACGGAACGATTCGGACTCCGAATCAAATTAGTTATTTTGAACGTGTAACCATTAATTTTGTTTCTAAATTCTGAATTACATTTTATGTTAATTCATTGCAATTATAAATTATTTTTGTTTTTTTTTAACTAAAACATAATCTTTATTTGTTTACCTCAGTGTAACCGCCAGTCTTTCTTCTGGAGATATTGCTTTCTTCCACCTGGTATTTTTGAAAGTTATCAAAGGCCGTATCAAAAACAGAAGTTCATCAAAACTTCTGTCGCTCATGCGGAAGTAATTGAAGAACTTGCTAGGGTGGGATCGGAGGTCTAGATAAATTTTTTGAAATTGCCCTTTCACAAGGCGTTGTGAGTTCAACGGGTGAACCCAATATTGCCTTTTGATTACAGGTTTATTCCGTCTTTTTAATTCAAAGGCACATATCAGTGCTGTAGTATTGTGTACTTTACTAATATATTTTGGGAGTCGACAATGAATAAATACTCATTAGGATTTAAATAAATAAATCATTCGAAGTATAGCAGTCAACTGAAAAAGTTGTTTTATTCAGCTATATTATATTGGCGACGAGGAATAAAGAAAATACATACATACATATGTAGATAAATAAGGAGCCATATTCAAGATTGTATATATGTACATATGTATGTAAATTGATGAAATAAGAACTCAGTAAGAAGGAAATGTTTTAGAGGATCCCGTAGATGCTCTGTAAAAATATGGCAAATGACTTTTTAGGTAAGATGAAAGGAAAATTTAAAGAGAAGTGATTGGTCACAAAAATAAAAAAAAGAAAGGTAATTTCTTTTGTTTAAAAGGAAGCTGTTAAATTTATATGATATGGTCATACATTTGACTTACATATGTAATGAACATAATATTTCTATGTGTGTGCTTATAAAGTGTAGATTAAAATTACGTACAAAGATGCACACATATACATAAATATAGAAATAATGTCAAAAAAAAAAGAGCTTAAATGCTGAAACGATTGAGTAAACAAAATGTTATATTTGTTTAACCAAACAATGTCGTAACGTTGTAATTGTATAGCTTAAATGCTGGTAGCCTAAATGCTGATATACATAGCTTAAATGCTGGTAGCTTAAATGCTGATATACATAGCTTAAATGCTGGTAGCTTAAATGCTGATATACATAGCTTAAATGCTGGTAGCTTAAATGCTGTAATGATTAATTGAGATAAAGAAAGAAGTGAATTACCTTTTTGAAAAGTTCTAAGATAATTTTATTTATGTTTTAGACACTATTTGACCGTTGGGTCTTAAAGTTCGGGTGTTTTATTATTCTCTACATACAGATAACGTTGGAATAGAATGGCAGAAATGGTTGCGTTCTTTCGAAACAATATTGAAGCAATTCGTATACACGATGAAAATTGGAAACATGATTTACTTTTACATTATGCTGGCTCAAAAATACAGATGTTGATCGCTACACTACCAGACCTTTCAGAAAATTTTACTCTTGGACCACTAGCGAATATCGAAAAATATATTCCACATATGACTCAATATGAGAGAACAGTCGATAAATTAAATAAATTTTTACTACCAAAAACAAATACCACTTATGAAAGACATATATTGAGACAAATGAAACAAAAGTCAGATGAAAACATTGACATGTTTACAATTCGGTTACGCATGCAGGCTGATAGATGTGACTTTGGATCAAATTTTTAAGAAAATGTAAAAGATCAAATTATTCAAAATTGCCTGTCAACTACTCTTCGAAGAGATTTTCCCAAACGAGGTGATTCTAGTCTCGAAGAAATTTTACGAGTTGCAAAAGTTTTTGAAACCGTTGCTCAACCAGAAAAATGTTTTGATAAGCGAGAACCACAAATTGATAAAGTTAACAAAATCAGCTCAAAAAATAAATTCCTGGAAAACGAAACAACAAAATCAATCATATACCCACAACATATTGAATGTCATCGATGTGGATATTCCGGTCATATTAAGAATGACGAAAAATGTCCAGCATTTGGAAAACTTTACAATAAATGTAGTGGACGAGACCATTTTTCCATGAAATGTCGATCGCGAAAACGAAGTTATCAGTTTGGTGGTAAACATACCTCATTGAATACAATGATAAAACCTGATTGCCAACTAGATGATTCCAATGGAAAACATATTGAAGAATCAGTCAAGCAAATAACAGAAAAGGACGAATACGTTTTAAATGTAACCACGAAGAATGATAATTGTGAAGTTTAATGAAGAATTGGAGGAGTACCTGTGAATGCCATTATCAATTCTGGTTCCAAATATAATTTAATGAGTCAACACACGTGGGAGACATTGAAATCAAAAAAACATAATTGTAGCAAATCAACGGAAAGAGACTGGAAAAGTTTTTAAAGCATACGGTGGATATGAATTGCCATTAATTGGTGTATTTACTGCTGAACTTGACCTAACAGGTAAACACAGAAGTGATTTTTATGTTATAAAAGGTGAAGGGAAACTTCTGATTGGACGAGAAGCCGCCACTAAAATAGGCATTCTGAAAATCGATCATACAATTAATAATAAAGAAGGAATGATGCTGCAAATGAGAAAAATGAAAGGTATTTTGGTAGCTATACAAATAAAGAAAGATGCTACGCTCGTAGTTCAACCGTACCGAAGAATTCCGATAGCATTAGAGAAAGCAGTTGACACAAAAAAAAAAATTGAGGAACTTCTTGCGCAAGATGTTATTGAAAAAGTTAACGGACCAGCAAAGTGGGTTTCTCCAATGGTCGTTATACCAAAGGGAGATGATATTCGGCTATTAATCGATATGCGTTGAGCGAACGAAGCCATTGAGCGAGAACATTATCCTCTTCCAACAATAGAAGATTTCTTGCCACACCTTGGAAAAGGAAACATTTTCTCTAAACTTGATGTTAAGAACGCCTTCCACCAGGTTTAATTTTGCATTCTTTATTAATTTTTCTTTTGTATTACTTACATAATGTCTTTAGGAATTGTCCTGCTAAGGTATTTCAATGAAATTATATTTATAAATTATAAGATATTAATAATTAACTTATTTATTGCATCAAATGCCACTCCAGTTGCAATCAAAATATTTGAAATCGAACGATAATAATCAGTTCAAAATGATACAATTCAAGCAGTTAAGATTGCACTTCGCGAAAATAATTGGACTGGAAAAGCATTGCAATTTAAATTTTTTTTTCAACTGAATTCTCTTTTGCAGGTGAGATTTTGCTGCGTGGAACACGCATCGTTATACCAGAAGCTTTGAGAAGTTAAACGCTTGATTTGGCACACGAAGGTCATCTGGGAATTACATTGATGAAGCAAAGATTACGTTCTAAAGTTTGGTGGCCAAAAATGGACGCAGATGTTGAGACAAGAGTCAAGCAATGTCGAGGATGCACGTTAGTATCTGCACCATCAGCACCAGAACCATTGAAAAGAAAGCTGTTGCCGTCTGAACCTTGGCAGCACCTTGCTATAGATTGTTTGAGCCTGCTACCATCACATCACCACTTGTTTGTAATCGTTGATTATTATAGTCGGTACATAGAAATTATAGAAATTGAAATAATGAAGAAGATTGATTCTACGGATATAATTAAACGACTACAAATTATATTTGCACGATTCGGACTACCTCTATCGATTACTGCTGATAATGGAAGACAATTTATAAGTGAAGAATTTCGCGACTATTGTAATATTAACAATATTCATTTGATTAGCACGACACCATATTGGCCACAACAGAACGGTGAGGTTGAGAGGCAAAATAGGTCAATACTAAAAAGGCTCGTTATTAGTCAAACCACTAATAGAAACTGGAAAACTGATTTGAACGAATATTTACTTATGTACCGTTCAACACCACACTCAACAACACAGAAAACACCATCACAAATGCTTTTTGGTCGTAATATTAGAGATAAGTTGCCAAGTATTCACCAGCCAATGGAAGTTGATGAGGAGACCGCTGACAAAGACAGAAAAAAACAAAGAGAAAGGAAAAGTAGTATATGCAGATAACCGAAGACGGCCAAGAGCAAGTAGTATACCGAAAGGAGATGAAGTTCTTGTAAAAAGAATGACAAAAACTAACAAATTAGAGTCTAACTTTGAACCTGATCCATATAAAGTATTATCCAGGAGAGATGGTGAAGTTGTCGTTATGTCAAACAATTCAGGCAGAACTTATCGTCGAAATGTTTCACATTTAAAGAAGTTAAATATAGATGTAGGATCAAGTGTAATGTCAAAGGCAAGTGCAGTAGAAGAAATTCAAGAAATTCCAAGACTTCGACGATCAGCAAGAAACAATTTATTTTACTCCAAAATAAGAAAGTATTGTAGTATTGTGTACTTTACTGATATATTTTGGGAGTCGATAATGAATAAATACTCATTAGGATTTAAATAAATAAATCATTCGAAGTATAGCAGTCAACTGAAAAAGTTGTTTTATTCAGCTATATTATAAGTGCCAATTCGTAAAAATCTATATCTAGAAATTTGTATTGACTTATGAAATCTCTTTCAAAAAACAAAAAAAATATTTATATAATTTTGTATTCCAACCATATATCTACCCTTTTCTTCCATAACCGAAATAATAGGACAAATTTGAAACTATTTTGTTTCGTGTATATGAGATAGAAAAAGTGAATAAATGTTTCCTGTGTATTGGTTTATTTCGTTGATTACTTTTGGAGTTGCTTATGTGCGCGGTGTTTGGGCAACTTCGAAAAAATTGCATGTGCGCGCCTAGCCTAATAGTCCTTGAATCTAATTTATTGAACATTTTCTCAAAATGCGTAGGTATTTATTTTATTTTATTTTATTTTATTTTATTTTATTTTATTAACTTCCCATAGGAAGTTATTGTAATGGGTCCGATTTGTCAAATTGAAAATTTTAACATTTCTCGACGTTTCAAGGTCCCTAGAGTCGAAGTAAAAGATTTTTAGAAAGATGTCTGTGCGTGCGTGTGTACGTACGTTCGTACGTCCGTACGTCCGTACGTCTGTATATTCGCGACGTTTTTTTCGTCCTCCATAGCTCAAGAACCAGAAGAGATATCGACTTCAAATAAATTTTGTTATACAGATAATAAGGCAGAAAGATGCAGAAAGGGCTCTCAAGAAAATTGTGTGGGTGGTTTTTTTACCATAGCAGTTTAAAAAAAGGTTAAACCTAAATATCTCATGAACCAATGATGCTAGAGACTTGAATTAAATTTTATAATATATATTGTAACGTAATACAAAACAATTATATTTTTGGAAAAAAATCCAATTAACGGTTTTTTTTATAAATCAAAAAAACTGAAAAAAAAATGTGTCACCTCGAAAATTTTACGACCAAAATATGATTTCATCTCCAAAACAATTTTGTGCAATGAAGAATAATGTTTTTGACATCTGATAAAATTTTGAGAAAAATCTAATTGACAGTTTTTTTATAAAAAATAAAATCCTAAAAAAAAAATTACTCATAGTTGGTAAAAATTGAATTTCGACGCAAATATCTTTTCAAAAACTTGAGATTAAGGCTTCAAACTTTTTTTATCTTATAAGAAATATTATTTTCAACATTCTGAAAAATTTTGGAAAAATCGAATTGACAGTTTTAAAAAAAAATAAAAACCTAAACAAAAATTTAACAAAAGTTGGTAAAAATTGATTTTCGACTCAAATATCTTTTCAAAACTTTGAGATAATGGCTTCTAACTAATTTTAACTTATAAGAAATATTGTTTTCAACATTAGGAAAAATTTTGAGAAAAATCGAATTGACAGTTTTTTTACAAAAAATAAAAACCTAAAAAAAAATTATAAAAGGTGGTAAAAATTGATTTTCGACTCAAATATCTTTTCAAAACTTTGAGATAATGGCTTCTAACTAATTTTAACTTATAAGAAATATTGTTTTCAACATTAGGAAAAATTTTGAGAAAAATCGAATTGACAGTTTTTTTACAAAAAATAAAAACCTAAAAAAAAATTATAAAAGGTGGTAAAAATTGATTTTCGACTCAAATATTGTTACACTTTTTTATTGGATTTGTTTACCGCGATATACTATATTTAATATTAATAATTATTGATAATTATTTAAAACAAATTATCAAAACAAAACTAAACTAAAAACAAACTAATCGACGACGGCTGCGTAGCGACGACGACGACGACGCACGCAACAAAATTATTAACTCGCACTCAAATGAGTACGAACACGACACAAAAGAGAATTCAAAAAAAGTGCAACAACACAGCTCGTTAAAGAAGCTGTAACCGCGGCTGCTCAGCTGGGCTGGGTTCTTTGGAAGAATTTTATTTATTATAACAATGTTGATTGATTTATAAAATCAATCAAATTGCTACAATTTAGGAATATGTTATTGCAAGTACCTACAGTGGGATACTATGCAATAAAATGGGCGCCAGGAATTTTTTTTGAAACCGAAAAAGAAAATTCCAAAACTTTGTGATGAGTGAAGCGATTGAAGAGAACAAAAAAAAAAGACACAACGAACGTTTGATTTTTAAGTTTAAAATTTATTCTTTGGGAAACCGTGGGATTGAAGATCCCTGGACTAAAACCCAAAATGTTTTCAAAATAAAAGTTAAAAAAAAAATTACAACAAAATTGAAATTTAAGCTAGGCAAAGAAACAAAATTAAATGACAAAGGAAAATGAGCTTTTAACACCGGACGCGTACCGATCAAAAGAACAAAGAACAACACAATAGCTACTTATCTTTTACTTTCTTTCTCCTATTTCCCTCCTCTCAAAATCCTTACACCTCGATCCTCAATCCTCGAATCTTCAATTTTCTTTTTATTTTTCTTGATTTCCTCAATCTTTTCCTTCTCGATTTCCTTTTCTCTTATCAAACTTCCTCGAACTTTTTTTTTTTTAATTTATCTTAATCGTTTCGCTAGTAGGGCTCTATCAAGAGTGCCTTCCAAGCTAATTCCCAACTAATTTTTCCTCCCTCGACCATTCCAGTCACACACACATTCATTCAACACAAGCATCCGTTTTCGTGATTGTCGGTCACAGCATCACGGCTTCCTGGAAGCTTAACGCTCATCAGGAAAGCCACCGTTGTTGACTCTCAGCGAAACTTTGCTTTCACACACACAATCACGGTTTCGACAAGTTGTTGGATGAGTTTCCAAAACTTGCCGAAACATAATGGCGAGTTAAGACCCCTTCCCAACTATTCTTATTTTTCGAGAAAGTTCAAAGAAAAACAAAAATCGAGAAGAAGTCTCAACTAGGCATTTTCCTATTAGATACTACTAATTTAACGCGCGAGGTTCGAGGTGTGAGTTTTGTACCAAATATTAAATTACGTTAACTTAAAAACGCGGCGTTAAAAACCCATTTTGTACATTAATAATTTAGTAAATTTACGTTACGAATTAAAACATTGAAATCAAAAAAAAATATGTTGTTGTTGCTGTCAAAGTAAGGGTCCGCCTGACCTCATACTTCTTCGGCTCATCCGCCGGCATTTTCGACCTTGTCGAAAGAACTCGTTCCCGTTCTCGAACTCGATCACCTGCTTTGTTGCTTTTGCAAAATAAAGGCTAGGTACACCTGTGGTTGATGAGACCATGGTTGCCCTCAACTTTGCCGGTATTTTGCAGCCACAACGAGAAAAAGAAAACAGCCAAAGGCTGGTTTTTGTTGCGGTAAAATTTACCGTAACAAATCCCACCCTTACCTCCCAAGAAATGTGTTTACTTTTCAAGAAAAGCAAACCATTTCTTAAGGCTCAGCCAGGGGTAGACAACAACAACAAAGGACCATCATTACGTTTAAAAGAAAAAAAAAGAAAAAAAAATCATTAGTGTGGCATATCAATTAAACAAAAATTACAATGACAAACCAAAAAAAAATACTACTACAAAAGGGACTTGACTTAAACATCAACAAACGGTTTTAAATCTTTACAATGCCACGTTCCTCGCTCCTTACCGCGATCATCTATTAATAGGTATGTCCAAGGTGACATCCTCTTGCTGACCTTGAAAGGTCCTACAAATTTGGTCGCCAACTTCGCCGCGAAATAATTTGCTGCATCGGACAGCGCGAAGTTCCTACGCCAAACGAGATCACCCGTGTGATATTGCGCGTCCCTCCTACGTAAGTTATAAGTCTTAGCAGCCTTCTTTCCCGCTGCTTCCAACTTCCTAGCTATATCCTCTCTCAGTTTCCGAAACTGCCTATCAATTTCCGTTATATCTTGGTCCCTATCACTGTCCCTAATTCCTACATCATGGCCACTAGTTACCATGTTCCTACCGAAATTTGCGAAGTATGGCGACACACCTAAAACCTCATGTTGCGAAGTTCGGATTGCACAGGCCACTTTTGCCAGTTGCGAATCCCAACTCCGCTGGTTTTCCGAAACATACGCCCGGAGCGTAGTCTTAATAGTTTGATTAATCCGTTCCGCCGGATTCGCTTGCGGATGATAATTCGCCGTAAACCGAAGTTGTGACCCGTACGCTTCGCTAAGCGTTTTCAGTTCCTTGCCACGGAACTGGGGACCGTTGTCACAGACGATCTACTTAGGAATCCCGAAAAGAAGAAACACGTTTTCTTCCAATTCCCGACATACCGCTTTCGCCGTTGCGGACCGTAACGCGAACAACAAGGGGAATTTAGTGAAATAGTCGACGACCGTTAAAATATACACGAACCCTCGCGACGATTTTGGTAATGGACCCACCAAGTCCACGCAAATCATTTCCCACGGTTGGGAATTGCCTACTCGTTCGGTCATTAGACCAGCTGGTTTTTCATTCACCGGTTTCACACTTTGGCAAATTTTACAATTCCTAACATACCTCGTAATATCACTCCTCATTTTGGGCCAGTAATATTTTTCTGCTATCCTAGCAAAAGTTTTCTTAACGCCCATGTGTCCTGACAACGGAGCATCATGGCACTCGTTAAGAATTCTAGTCCTATCATTTTTCCCTAACACTAACTTCCACTCCTCACCATTATCATGAACGACTATATGGTTCAACCTAACATGTTTATAGAGCCGCCCATTCTCAACTCTCCAAGATGGGTATTCTAACGGGCTCTTTTCTACCTGTGATTTCATTTTAATCACCCAAGGGTCCGAATCCGCCTCAGAGACACCAGCTACTTCTGGAACTCCTCGCGACAACATATCAGGAACGACATGTTCTTTGCCCTTTCTGTGAATGATTTTGAAATCAAACTGTTGGAGCCGAATGGCCCAACGAGCTAATCTACCCTGCGGATCCTTAAGGTTGCTTAGCCAGACCAAAGAGTGATGATCAGTTACGACTGTAAATCGAACACCTTCGAGATACGGCCGCAACTTTTCAATCGCCCAAAGGACCGCTAAACATTCCTTTTCGGTCGTAGAGTAGTTCCTTTCGTTCCTATTCAATGACCGACTTAAATAACATATGGCTTTTTCGCCATCCTCAAACTCCTGAGATAATACGGCCCCGATACCATAGTCTGACGCATCTGTTTGTACAACAAACGGCCTTGAAAAATCCGGACATGTCAAAATCGGTGCCGTAACCAAACACTCTTTGGCTTTCCTAAAACTCTCCTCACATTCTTGGGTCCACTCAAATTTCTTACCTTTCTTTAGGAGATCGGTAAGTGGCCTAACTAAAATTGCAAAATTTGGTACAAACCTACGGTACCACGAAATTGTCCCTACAAAACTCCTAATTTCCTTCACATTTTTCGGTGCAGGAATCCTAATCATGCTTTCCACTTTTTCCGGGTCAACATGAAGCCCGTTCCTATCAACTACATACCCTAGAAATTTTAAAGAAGGCCTACAAAAATTACACTTTTCCCTACCTACTTTTAAACCTGCATCTCCTAACCTTTTAAAAACTTCTTTTAAAATTTCTAGGTGCCTATCGAAAGAATCGGTGACGATGATAATGTCATCCAAGTACACAAAGACGAACGGTTCTAAGTCAGGACCTAAAACGTCGTCAATAAACCTTTGCCAAGTTGCCGGGGAATTGTGCAAACCGAATGGCATCCTGCAAAATTGAAACAGGCCACGCCCTGGCACGGTAAAGGCTGTGTACTTGCGCGATTCTTTCTCCATTGGAATCTGCCAATAAGCAGATTTAATATCTAAAGAAGACAAGTACTTCGCGTTTCGAAGCTTTTCTAAAATCACCGAAATAAAGGGTAGTGGATAAGCATCCCTATCAGTAACCTCATTCAATTTCCTATAGTCAACACAGAACCGATAACTGCCATCTTTCTTCTTAACTAGAAGAATCGGCGATGCCCAAGGACTCTTCGACTTCTCGATCACTCCAGCTTCCAACATCTCCTGGAGCTCCTGATCGATATGTTTCTGAATCGCTGGCGAAACAGGGTAATATCGTTGTTTTATCGGTTCTGCAGACGTCCTTATCTTGTGCTCCACTAAATTGGTGCACCCTAAACCTTCGGTCATTGATTTAAAAAGTTCTCCTAACACTAATTCTAACTTCCTATTTTCCGAATCGTTCAAATCCGATTTTTCCCTAATCGCTACCATGTCTGTCATCGAAGCCAGTCTCTCTTGGCTCGAAAAATTCCACACCCCCGATCTCAAATCCGGGACTATGCCCGATAGTGCCCAAAAATCGGCACCCAAGATCAACTGGTGTGGAAGATTCGGAATGACTAGACATTCTATCAAAAAGGATTTGTTCTCAACCTCTACTGGTAGAGAAACAGATCCAGCTACACCTACACCTGCTACATCTGCTAACGCTACTGACCCAACACTACTCTTTCCTAACTTAAGCCCTAACTCTTTCAAAATTTTCCACCCGTCACCACCCACAATGGTACGGGAGGCTCCTGAATCAAGCAACCCCAAAAACTTGATTCCATAAACCCTAACTCCTAAATATGGTCTAGTGTCCCTACCATTTGCCGCTAACGTGAAACTCAGATGAACTCCTACCCGCTGATCGTCAGCAGACGACCTCCCTAACGCCGACGGACTCCTTGTCCTGCTGACACAAGGGCCCGATCCCCATTTCCCGAACACCTACAATCCCTACTATAAACTCCTACCGTTCCACAACCGAAGCAACGTTTCTGAACGTTACATTTCGAAGCTATGTGCCCTTCCTTGTTACAATTATAACACCTAACCGACCTAAACGGATTTTCAGAAACTGGAGCAACAGCCGCTACTCGGTGTTGTCCAGACGAACTAGGTTGATAACCGCACTCCGGTTCCAACAAATTTTTGCTTCTAGAAGGTGGGGTAAAACTATCTACATTCACCTTAAGGGTATCTAACTCCCTACCTAAGATAGCAAGTTCCTTAACCGTCTTTGGTTTGGCACTAGCTATCTGCACCTGATAAAAGGGATCTACATTTTTCCTTAATATCGCAAGCATCCTTCCCTCTGACAAAGGTTCCGATAATCTTCGGAACAATGTCCTCATCGTGGTCAGATATGCGCCGAAAGTTTCTTCCTTTCCCTGCGAACGCCGATTAATCTCCTCCAACAAGAGATCATCGTAATTCGCAGGAAGGAACTCCGCTTTGAGTTCCTTGACGAATTCCTGCCAACCCTCCAAATCTTCCCTAACCGACCTAAACCACAAAAGTGCCCTACCAGCCAATAGCTCCGAAGCGGATTTAAAAAGGTGGTTTTCAGGAACATCGTTAGCCAAACGAAGTTCCTCCACTCTTTCTAGGAATGAATTTACTGATGCTCCACCTGAGTCACCAGTAAACTTCACCCCCCACTTCCCTATACGTTCGATGTGTTTTTTGCTGAACGACCATTCGTTCAGAAAACCCATCGGCCCTATCAAGCCTACGTTCTGACGGAACCCTAACTGAAATGTTCCCTACTACAGGACTACTGACACCAACTCTTGGCTCAGCCAACGTCTCTGTAGTAGGCCCTAACGCAGACCGCGAACCAACACCTAGGGTCTGACCAACTTGTGCTCGAAGTTGGGTTTGAACCTTAATCGGAGTCTTTTCCTTTTCCACTTCCTCTTCCCTATCACTATTCTCACTATCACCAGTGAGATCTCCTAATAAACATAAAACCTTGTTCCGAAGTGAACTAACTTCATCTTCTTCATCTTCGGACTCACAAGGTGTCCTAGCTAACCTGCCTATACACCACTCAATTTTTGTCACTATCTTAATGTACTCCGAAGACTTTGGATTCCTCGGAGGTACTTTAAGAAGGACCCTAATTTCCTCAATCTTGGCTTCTATTGCCTCGACATCCTCTTCATAAGTGAAGGGGTAAACTAAGCTAACTTCCATCGAGTTCCTCTTAACGAGTAACCTCGATGACCTCAATGCCTTTCGCATTTCCTCAACTGTCCCTACTTTTAAGCCTCTGACCTTCATCTCGTAGGCCAATTCGTCCTGCGCTAACCTACCAATATTCATTTTAACTAAATAAAACTTTTAAAGAAAAAATTATTTATAAAAAAAAAATATTTAAAAAAAACTACTTGGTAACCCTAAAACTAAAAATGTAATTATTAAATTAATTTATTTTTATCAATTAAAAACAAATATAATTTAAAAATGAAACAAAAAATTACTTCCTAACATATTCTAAAAGTAATCGAAAAAAATTGGGATTGTCACACCAAAATCCTACACGAACTCAATTCTTTGAAAATTTAAAAATTAAATTTTCACTCAAAAAATAGAACACTCTCTTGAAAATTTAAAAATTAAGTTTCACTCAACAATTACAAAACACTCTGAAACAAAAACTATCACCCAAGTAAGAAAAGACACTCGAATAAAATTGGAAGTCGCTAGCGATAAAACTCTCAAGTGATTTGAATAGCACAAGAGAATTTGTATCGCTGCACACAAAAAAAGAGAGAGAACAACAAACAAAATTTACGGAGACAAAATGTCGCCCAAAAAAAAATATAATTTAAATATAAATAATAAAAAAAAGAAAAAGAAACAAATCAAACTAACACCACACAATAAATAAGAACAAGAAAAAAACGAGTTTACACAACACAATTAAAAAAATATACTTGCGAATTTTTTTCACTAGTTAAATTCCCTCGATGCAAATTTGGACAGAAACTTCTATGAGTTATTTTTCTCTTTTCCTCGATCAATTTTTTCCACAAACAAAAAAAAAACACGGTCAACTCCTTCCTTCTTCTTAGCAGGAACAAAAAAAACTCCAATTAAACACCTTGAATAACACCTTCAAAAAAAATCACCTATAAGAAAAAACACAGAGGAATTAAATGTTCTTTTTAAAAACAAACTATAGAAAAAAAACACGATACAAAATTACTACCGAAATTCTTCCACTTGGCCCCACGTTGGGCGCCAGTTTGTTACACTTTTTTATTGGATTTGTTTACCGCGATATACTATATTTAATATTAATAATTATTGATAATTATTTAAAACAAATTATCAAAACAAAACTAAACTAAAAACAAACTAATCGACGACGGCTGCGTAGCGACGACGACGACGACGCACGCAACAAAATTATTAACTCGCACTCAAATGAGTACGAACACGACACAAAAGAGAATTCAAAAAAAGTGCAACAACACAGCTCGTTAAAGAAGCTGTAACCGCGGCTGCTCAGCTGGGCTGGGTTCTTTGGAAGAATTTTATTTATTATAACAATGTTGATTGATTTATAAAATCAATCAAATTGCTACAATTTAGGAATATGTTATTGCAAGTACCTACAGTGGGATACTATGCAATAAAATGGGCGCCAGGAATTTTTTTTGAAACCGAAAAAGAAAATTCCAAAACTTTGTGATGAGTGAAGCGATTGAAGAGAACAAAAAAAAAGACACAACGAACGTTTGATTTTTAAGTTTAAAATTTATTCTTTGGGAAACCGTGGGATTGAAGATCCCTGGACTAAAACCCAAAATGTTTTCAAAATAAAAGTTAAAAAAAAAATTACAACAAAATTGAAATTTAAGCTAGGCAAAGAAACAAAATTAAATGACAAAGGAAAATGAGCTTTTAACACCGGACGCGTACCGATCAAAAGAACAAAGAACAACACAATAGCTACTTATCTTTTACTTTCTTTCTCCTATTTCCCTCCTCTCAAAATCCTTACACCTCGATCCTCAATCCTCGAATCTTCAATTTTCTTTTTATTTTTCTTGATTTCCTCAATCTTTTCCTTCTCGATTTCCTTTTCTCTTATCAAACTTCCTCGAACTTTTTTTTTTTTAATTTATCTTAATCGTTTCGCTAGTAGGGCTCTATCAAGAGTGCCTTCCAAGCTAATTCCCAACTAATTTTTCCTCCCTCGACCATTCCAGTCACACACACATTCATTCAACACAAGCATCCGTTTTCGTGATTGTCGGTCACAGCATCACGGCTTCCTGGAAGCTTAACGCTCATCAGGAAAGCCACCGTTGTTGACTCTCAGCGAAACTTTGCTTTCACACACACAATCACGGTTTCGACAAGTTGTTGGATGAGTTTCCAAAACTTGCCGAAACATAATGGCGAGTTAAGACCCCTTCCCAACTATTCTTATTTTTCGAGAAAGTTCAAAGAAAAACAAAAATCGAGAAGAAGTCTCAACTAGGCATTTTCCTATTAGATACTACTAATTTAACGCGCGAGGTTCGAGGTGTGAGTTTTGTACCAAATATTAAATTACGTTAACTTAAAAACGCGGCGTTAAAAACCCATTTTGTACATTAATAATTTAGTAAATTTACGTTACGAATTAAAACATTGAAATCAAAAAAAAATATGTTGTTGTTGCTGTCAAAGTAAGGGTCCGCCTGACCTCATACTTCTTCGGCTCATCCGCCGGCATTTTCGACCTTGTCGAAAGAACTCGTTCCCGTTCTCGAACTCGATCACCTGCTTTGTTGCTTTTGCAAAATAAAGGCTAGGTACACCTGTGGTTGATGAGACCATGGTTGCCCTCAACTTTGCCGGTATTTTGCAGCCACAACGAGAAAAAGAAAACAGCCAAAGGCTGGTTTTTGTTGCGGTAAAATTTACCGTAACAATATCTTTTCAAAACTTGGAGATATTGGCTTTAAACTACTTTAATCTTTCAAAAAATATTGTTGTCAACATTCAGTAAAATTTTGAAAAAAATCGAATAAACAGCTTTTGTACAAAAAATTAAAAACCTACAAAAAATTTAACAAAAGTTGGTAAAAATTGATTTTCGACTCAAATATCTTTTCAAAAATTTGAGATAATGGCTTCTAAATAATTTTAGCTTATAAGAAATATTGTTTTCAACATTCGATAAAATTTTGTGAAAAATCGAATTGACAGTTTTTTTTACAAAAAAAAATAAAAACCTAAAAAAAAAACAATACTAAAACTTGGTAAAAATTTACTTTCGACTCAAATAGCTTTTCAAAACTTACAAATATTGGCTTCAAACTTATTTTATTTCACAGAAAATATTGTTTTCGGTATTCATATATCATTCGATGTAAAAATCCAACAGTCCGTTTTTTCATAAAAAAATAAAATCTACAAAAAACAGTACGCAAATTTGTTAAAATTGATACATGTAGACAAACTTTTAAGCAAGACAAATCGACAGACGGGATGGGAAGTTATCAGTGTGGGTCGCATCCCAGCCTCTTTTTTATCACTATTTTCACTTAAATCATTTAAACTTTGATGAATTTCTATTAGATCATCATGATCTGGATTACCAAAGATGAACTTTATTACACTTCCTAAAAAGATCTTCTAAAGCTTCTATTTCTTCCATTATTATTTTATCTTCCTCTGATGGTTCATATGGCGAGTTTTTAATATTATAATAGGGGTTAAATAATTTATTTAAATCTACAACATGATATAGAAATTCTGTTTGTTTGAATAAGAGTGCGTCGTCAGTTTGCGTTGCTACATATTTTTTATCTTGTAGTTTTACCACTTTGAAGCAGTTGCCTGAGCCTAGATTTTGTATTATTATCACTAGTATACATATGAGGTATATATTTTTTCCTGACATTGTCTTTATGTATAATTTTATTTTTTTGTGTGGTGATAACTTGACCTTTGTCACTTTTCACTGTATATTTTTTATTTAGGTGTGTCTTTAGTGCGTCTGTCTGTTTTAAGGTAAACAACGTCTTTGTTATTGAATTCTTTATTAATACGAGTTTTATTGCGTTGTGTGATAGTTCGTTCTGTGCTTTTATTAATAATTCACGCACTTGTTTATAATTATCTTTATTATAGAATAAATCCGCTGGTTTTTGTTTTGCAACCGAATGTATAGTTATATTATACTGTTTAACTGCGTTATTTATTTCAATTTCATTTTCTAAAGCTAAAGCATTAGTTATCTCTATTAAAATGCTATGAATTTTCTCAACTTGTCCGTTCGTCGTTGAATGACTGACTGGAGTTCTGAAGTGTGAAATCTGTAATTTATTTAAAATACTTTGAACAGAGGGCGATATGAATACGTTTTCATTATCGGTGACTATATTCGTGCAGAATGGGTAAATATTGGATAAAATCTCTTCTAAGCGTGTGTATACGGATTTTTTATTTTCAATTCTGTGTATGTGGCAATATTTTGAGTATTTATCCACTGAAGCTATAAATAGTTCGTTGCTCATATGGAATATATCGAAATGTACAGTCTCGCCTGCGAAATGAGGTATTGGACTGGGTTTCATGACTTGTTTAGTCGGATGACGTTCATATTTGCTTTTGTGGCAAATTTCACATGTGTTGGTTATTTCTTTACATGTTATGTTCATGTTAGGCCAATAATATAGGGTGTCCCAAAATTAACGCAAGATTTCTTGCGTTAATTTTGGGTGTCCCAAAATTAACGCAAGAAATCTTGCGTTAATTTCAAACAAGTTGATATACATATTTATTTAGAAACGAAATCTCATCAAATGGTAACCTTTTTGGATTGATTAAGTGTTAAAAAAAAATACTTGTCTTTATAAAGGGTGTCCCAAAATTAACGCAAGAAATCTTGCGTTAATTTTGGGACACCCTATATTATTGGCCTAACATGAACATAACATGTAAAGAAATAACCAACACATGTGAAATTTGCCACAAAAGCAAATATGAACGTCATCCGACTAAACAAGTCATGAAACCCAGTCCAATACCTCATTTCGCAGGCGAGACTGTACACCCTATATTTATTTAGGATTTCTTGGGCATTGTTTAGATAATTCCTATGTGCTCGCTTATGTGTATTCATTGAAATTTCTATTTGTTTATCTACTTCTGTTACATCTTCTAATATATTTCTAGTTATAATTATTTTATAATTTTCAAAGTGTTCAAAGATCTGATCTTCTATATAAAAGAGACTTTGTTCGTCTATTTTCATAGCGTTCACTCTTTTAAGATTTAGTACCTTTTTCAATTCTGAGATAGCTATATTTACATTAGTATAATGTATTTCGTGGCGTACATGATCTTGAAATATATTTCTTGTAGTGATATTATTTATAATGGGTGATTTTTTTGAGGTTAGGATTTTCATGCATTAGTATTTGACAGATCACGCGGGATTTCAGACATGGTGTCAAAGAGAAAGATGCTCAGTATGCTTTGACATTTCATCATGAATAGACTTACTAACGAGCAACGCTTGCAAATCATTGAATTTTATTACCAAAATCAGTGTTCGGTTCGAAATGTGTTTCGCGCTTTACGTCCGATTTATGGTCTATATAATCGACCAAGTGAGCAAACAATTAATACGATTGTGACCAAGTTTCGCACTCAGTTTACTTTATTGGACATTAAACCAACCACACGAATGCGTACAGTGCGTACAGAAGAGAATATTGCGTCTGTTTCTGAGAGTGTTGCTGAAGACCGTGAAATGTCGATTCGTCGCCGTTCGCAGCAATTGGGTTTGTGTTATTCGACCACATGGAAGATTTTACGCAAAGATCTTGGTGTAAAACCGTATAAAATATAGCTCGTGCAAGAACTGAAGCCGAACGATCTGCCACAACGTCGAATTTTCAGTGAATGGGCCCTAGAAAAGTTGGCAGAAAATCCGCTTTTTTATCGACAAATTTTGTTCAGCGATGAGGCTCATTTCTGGTTGAATGGCTACGTAAATAAGCAAAATTGCCGCATTTGGAGTGAAGAGCAACCAGAAGCCGTTCAAGAACTGCCCATGCATCCCGAAAAATGCACTGTTTGGTGTGGTTTGTACGCTGGTGGAATCATTGGACCGTATTTTTTCAAAGATGCTGTTGGACGCAACGTTACGGTGAATGGCGATCGCTATCGTTCAATGCTAACAAACTTTTTGTTGCCAAAAATGGAAGAACTGAACTTGGTTGACATGTGGTTTCAACAAGATGGCGCTACATGCCACACAGCTCGCGATTCTATGGCCATTTTGAGGGAAAACTTCGGAGAACAATTCATCTCAAGGAATGGACCGGTAAGTTGGCCACCAAGATCATGCGATTTGACGCCTTTAGACTATTTTTTGTGGGGCTACGTCAAGTCTAAAGTCTACACAAATAAGCCAGCAACTATTCCAGCTTTGGAAGACAACATTTCCGAAGAAATTCGGGCTATTCCGGCCGAAATGCTCGAAAAAGTTACCCAAAATTGGACTTTCCGAATGGACCACCTAAGACGCAGCCGCGGTCAACATTTAAATGAAATTATCTTCAAAAAGTAAATGTCATGGACCAATCTAACGTTTCAAATAAAGAATCGATGAGATTTTGCAAATTTTATGCGTTTTTTTTTTAAAAAAAGTTCTCAAGCTCTTAAAAAATCACCCGATATTATCTTTTACTAGTATTATTTGGTTGTGGAAACTATTTATTGGTTGTGGTATGACTTTCAATGTTTTTAAGGGTGAATTGTCGAATATGTATTAAATCGTTTGGTTCGACTGTATTCATATTAATTGTTTGGCGTGATAGTGCATCAGCAACTACATTTTGATGCCCTGGTTTATATAATATTTTAGCGCCTCTATAAGATTTTTCCATCTTTTTAATTTGGCGTTCGGATTTTTTTCCGATATAGCAAATATTAACGATTGGTGATCTGTATAAATTGTCAGATCTGCTATTCGGTATAGGAAGTTTCGAAGTTTTTGTAGAGCCCAAATTATGGCTAATAATTCTTTTTCATTGGTGGAATACGCTTGTTCTGTTTCATTTCATGTTCTGGATATAAAGGTTATTGGGTGTCTATCTTGAGATAGTACAGCTCCGATTGCAAAGTTACTTGCATCAGTGGTTCACTCAAATGGTTTACCGAAATCTGGCTGATATAACTCTTTTTGTTCTATTAACTTATTTTTTAACTTATTCATTGCTTCTAATGCAAGATTATCATTCTCTAAATTTAGTTTAATTTTATGGCTTTGATTCTTTTTAATCATGCCGTTATCTCCTTTTAGGTGTAGGTACTGTTAGTTGTTTAGCTATTTGTGCGAAATTTTCTACAAATTTTCTATAATAAATTGTTAGGCCGAGAAAAGAACGTAACTCTTTGAGTGTGATTGGTACTGGATACTCTTGTATGGTTTTAACCTTATTTGGATCCACCGTCACTCTGTTGCTCTTAATCACATGTCCAAGATATTCCACTTGGTCTTTGAAAAAATGCGATTTCTCATGCGATATTTTCATATTCGCATTATGTAGCGCATTCACTATTATTTGAATGTGTTTAATATGTTCTTCAGGCGTGGAAGAGTATATTAAAACATCATCTATATAAATGTATGCGAACTTGCCTATATACTCTCGTAATATATATCATCAACACAACGTTGGAATATTGACGGAGCATTTTTTAACCCAAATGGCATACGTATGAATTCATATTTTGCGCCATTTACAGCAAAAGCTGTTTTTTCTCGATCTGATTCCTTTATTTTTATTTGGTGGAAGCCAGACTCTAAGCCAATAGTTGAGAAAATCTTTGCTTTTCCTAAATTCTGTATGGTCATGTTCACGTCTGGAATAGGATATCGATCCGTAATCGAGAATTTAACTTCTGGAAATCAATTACCATACGCCACTTAGGCCTCCCGTTTTCATCGATTCCTGTCTTTGGAACTGTCCATATCGGAGAATTATATGGAGATCTACTTTTCTGTACAAAAATTCAACTAAATATACAAATTTGGTTGATAATATATACTACTATATTATCTACTTTTCTGTATGATTCCATCTTTAAGTAGTTTTTCTACTTCTTTATTGACAAATTCATTGTCTGAATAGGGATATGTTCATTATATTCTGTAGTACGTATAGTTGCTTCTAAAGTCGTAGTAAAGGGCAATGTCTCGTTTAAATCTTCATTTTTCTTCATTAATTTATCTATTTTTTCTTTATATCTAAAACTCTGAATCGTTAGTATAATTAACTGCTTGTTCTAAGTTTTGTTCGTACTCTAATTTATATTCAAATAAATTGATTTTAGTTTTTATTTGTCTGAGACCTGATTCTCCTAATATTAAATCGAAATCATTTAATTCTGATATTACAAAAAAACACATTGTATAACCAAAAATATTTATTAGGGTCAAGGGGGGTAATTGTGAACAGGGGTAATTGTAAACATACTTAATTTTCTCAAAACCGTTTATAATTTGAAGCATGCCATACAATTTTTTGAAAAGACATTATATTTAAATCATATTGACGCGTGGAAGGCCTTATCTGTCAAAGGGTTATTCATGTTTTGTTCGTTTCCATGAGTCTTTCGTTTTTCTGCGTTTTTAAGTTTTTCAGTGCTAATTAAAATTGTTGCAAAACAAACAAAGGCGATCGAAGTAAGTTAAATTTTATCTTTAAGAAAGTGAAATATGAGTATAAATGCATGCTATATGTTTTTATTTGTCTGTTTAACAAAATTTAAAAGTTATTGGCTGTTTACAATTACCCCATTATGTTCCTATCATGGGTAAATGTAAACACCGAAATGGGGTAAAAGTGAACAATTTGGGGTAACTGTAAACATTCATTTTCAATGGCTTTGGTGTTGATCTAAAAATATTTTATATCAAAAAGATGCCACGTACATATCAACCAAAAACCACAGCTCCATCATACAAGTCAGTGGATCGGTGAAGGGAAAAATCCTATTGTCATTATATCTAGAGGCAGAAAACCAGCACTTTCGTCAGACGTGAAGGACACTATAGCAAAGTGCCTTATTTCAGATCTCGTGCTGGTTACTCCTGCGATAAGGATGATCTCCTTGGTTTAGTAAGTAACTACATATATAAGGAGAGAGAACTTGGTTACCCCTTTCCACAATGGTAGGACGACTGGCACCGTTTTCATTTACCCCATTTTTCTCGTTTACTTAAAAAACTAGGGGGTAAATGTAAACATCAAATTTTATGAAAACTAATAAACAAACGCCATTAAGATTACTACTCTTTGATAGATAATACAATCCAAACTTAAGTAGCATAAACAAAAATGTTCGACATTGCATGGTTAAGCTGTTACAAACATTACAAGTGAACAAAAATAAAAAAATGCAAAATCGTTTACAATTACCCCCTTTGGCATCTGTTTATATTTTATAATTGAATAACCGTGTAAGGTTTTTGTCCTTAAGGGTTCAATTGAAATCTTTTTTCCTATTAAGCTATTATCACTAATATAATTGTTAGTTTCACCCGAATCAACTAATATAGTTACCGATTTACCTGATAATCTATCTTTTTTAATTATGCATGGTAAACCGTTTACTCTCCTAAAAAAGTACATTCTGACTGATAATTAATTTCATTAGAATTACTACTTACTAAATCATCCTCTATTTTATGTGTGTCGAGTTGGTTTACTCTCTGTAACTTATGGTTTTTCCCTGAATTTTCCCGTTCTCGTTTTATAGCTGGAAATGATGGATTTGGTGCTTGTTATTGTTGATAATTATTCTGACAATGGCACTGCGGCTGGAAATTTCTCTGCGACTGTTGTCTGAATGGATTTCTTTGGTTAAAAGTTGAATTATCCGTCTAGATGGCTCTTGGGTGATTAGGCGTCACATATCGCTGGGTTTGTGCCTGATAATTTGGTCTGAACCTCCTTTGTTCTGGTACATAATCTTGTTGTACGTGATTTTGCCGATTATGTGGTTGATCGCGTCTGTGTGGGTGATTTTGTTGAGGATTATTGCGTCTTATATTTACATCTGTTGCGTGAGACATGTTGTCGTGCTGTATAGTAAGCGCTATAGCATATGATCTTTCTATGGTTGGTGGTTGATTTCTATATAGAGTTGCTTTCGTAAAACTAGAGTTTAGTTTTGCTGTAAATATACGAACAGCCTCTTCCATTGCTAGGTGTTCTTGCATATTTCTGCCTTCTGATGATGATGTCAATTTTATTGTTGATAAAATAAGATTGAGTGCATTATTTATTTGATCATAGTATTCCGAAAATGTGAGTTTGCCTTGTCGAATTCGACGTAGTTCTTCTTGAAGTACATATAGTGGACGGCTATCTGCGTATGTATGTATAGTCCAATCTATTTATAATTGCTTGGAAATTCATGATTGTGTTCTGGTTTGTTAGTATATGTGCTGCTTCACCTTGGATCTTTGTTCTAACTATAGTTAGAGCATGGTAATACTGTGGTGTGCCGGAAAATTGTTTTATTTCCTCCATAAGGTTGAATACCATTTGCCTCCATGGCCTGTATTCTTGTGAATTTCCGTTAAACACAGGTATTACTGAGAATACTGTTAGATTTATGTCCTCAGGTTTCTTATAGCTCGGTGTCTCTGCTTTTAGTACAGCGGTTGTAGTTACAGCTTGGAACATACTTTGTCCAGCTCTGAGATTTGTAATTTCTGTTTTTAAGATATTGTTTTCTGTACTTTGTCTATTGACTTCTGTGTATAGTTGTGTAATTGTTGCTTTGATTTCTGCGATTTCCTGTACTGTCGCCATTTTATTAGTAATATTTAATTCTATACTTTCTTGAGCACGTTGTTTTTTATTGCTAGACATATATTGTCTAAGTTTCTTAAATTTGAATTTTCACTGCTTTCTTTACTTTAGAAAGACTTTATAAGAATACTTTTATTCACTTTCACTGCTTTCTCTACTTTAGAAAGACTTTATAAATTTTACATTTCTTAGTTTCTTACTCTAGTTGTAGTTGCTAGTCGCCTTCGCTAGTAAGTATAAACGTCGCTTGCAGTTTACAAGACTTTTGGCTAGGAATTCTGTTTTTTCAAGAATATCCCGGTTGAGCCCCCAGTTAATAACGATGGTTCGTTATGGATCTGGAAATACAACTTAGTATTAGCTTGGTATGCTAATACTGTCTTCTATCTACAATTCAAATAATGAGAGACTGCGATTGGAGTATAAAATACACGATCAAGTGTTACTTTATTAAGATTTGCATTTCAAAAGAACCACGATGAAACTGTGTTCATCGTATTTATACAATTTCTTGCATATTTACTTTTTCTTAATAGATACAAGGAATACATTATGCTTATCTCCTAATTGTAAATAATAGATAGTAAGAATACAAAGAGTACATTGCTTATCGCTTAATTCTAAATATAGAAATGACTGCGTGATGTTTGTTGGTCACGTAGTCCATTTCTTATCGCTGTGAGGATAATATATCTTGATACTTATATAATTTGAAGTAGGGGTATAGCTGTATGTTAACTCACGCTTGTGGTTGCACGGCTCAGCTCGTCGCGTGGGGTGGTTCTTGCCACCCCCCAGTACAGCTCCTGCTCGACTAAACATTATTTATACTCGTGCCTTAGGTAAATTAAAGATGAAAATGACACAAACCTGAGAACTTTGACGATATCCAAGAGAAACTAGAAATCGGTGCTTCGAATTAAGTTTAAAAAAATCCAAAGAAAAATAATATGACTAACCTAAGAAAATAATAAAATAAAACCTTCACCAAAACAAAATAATTATAATAAAAAAAAATTAATAAAAAGAAATTATAATACAAAATTAAGTAAAAAAAAGAATATAAGAAAACTAAACCCTAACTAAAGCTAATAAAAATAATCTAAAAATGAAAAATTTTCTCTAAAGCACCTCTTTCTTATCCCCCCTAAATACCGTCACACCGAATTCCAAACGTTCGTCTGGTGTTATTGATGAAAGTCTGGCCAACCCGCCCAAGTATCTTCCTTCGCTATTTCCATGGCCGAATGCAGCGGAAATAGCCCCTGAAATGACTCAACCAGTCACGAATTAGTCCGTTGAGAAAGTTAGTCTGTTATGTCCCAAGAATGTAAATTTACATGTGGACGGCCTTACCAAGCCTTCACACACCCTTAGCTATTAAATTAGTACACCATTTTTGTTTATTACAATACCAATTCAAATTATAACTTTATTCTTCACTTTCAAATTCATAACAAAAAAACTCAATCGAGTTCTCCCACTCGCTTCTTTTCTAAAAGAATAAAAAAAATATAAAAACAAATTTAAAAGGTTTAAATCAAAATTAAGTCAATTGACCTTAGAGGCTTTTTTTTAGATCTCTTATCTGTAAACAAGACAAAAAACAAGTGTTCGTACTCACTGTTTCGTCTCTCGTCTCTCGTCTTCCTGCCGGCAGCACGTAGAGAACAGGGGTAGCACATTCGCCACCACTGAATTTATTATACTTGAGTATTATTAGGTGCCTTTAAAGTCACTTTTATCACTTATGTAATATAAACCGAATTCAAATTTAAAAAAAAAAATTAATTAGTTTAAAAAAAATTTAGAGTACTTGATTTCACAATTTGATTTTACTCTACTTTACTTAAATTAAAATAGTAGATAAAAATGAAAAACAAATTTTTAAAAGTTCTTTTTTTCGGATATTTCTTCACTTCTTCACTTTTTCCTTTCTTTACTTTTTTTCTGGACACCCTTTCTTTTTTCTTGTTCAAATCCCTTTCTTTCTTCCTTCGAGGGATATCTATATATATCTATTGTTTGTAGATATAAAGTACCTACCCTCTTGGACTCTGGTCTTTGTGCCTTAGAAGTTGTTTCCTTTGTACTGGACAAAGGAATACTTCAACTGTACGGAATGTCCTTCTTCAAAGTCAAAATTGAAGATCCGAAGGAGAAAAAAACATTTCACAGAGTCTCAGGCTTCTGCTGCTAATTCTCCTGATCTTTGGAACCTGACCTGAACCTAACAAAAAAAAAACCAATCACCCATCAGACCAAAACTTTAAAACTTCCATTTTATGGTCACATACCTCTGCTGTTATATATATATATATATATATATATGTATATATCGCCACCAAACTTACTAAGATTTTGCCTCTAGATTTTATATCCACCTCAGCGGAACTTAAACAATTTATATATATGGAATTATACATATATGCAGCCTTTTTCACAATATAATTATAATAACCTTGTGTATTTAATTATTCCAATTCACTTATTTCATATAATAAAAAAAACTTCTATTTTAAATATAACTCTTTGTATCACTTGCCAAGAAAATCGATAGATTTTAAATTTAAAATAACTGTTGATCACAAACGGAATGGCCGTTAACACTTTTATTTTTCAAGCTATCAAACGTAAGAATGACCATACAATCTCTTAGGCTAGTTCCTAGCCATTCTCCTATTAACTAAGTAAATAGTTACCACTGCCTCTGAGTGAGATCACTATTTTCCCACCCACAATTATTTTCCATCCCTATCACAGATTATTAACCCCCCTCATCCACGTCCAAGAAATCGTACCCACACATACATAAATACTACTAAAACAGTCTTATAATATCTCTATATTAGTCTATTTCCTCTTTTATTACTCTAATATCAATCTAATTCCTAAATTCCTAAATAATCCTATAATTTATCTTAACTAATTAATCTAATCCTTATCTTATCAATCTAATCTCGTAAACTATTTATTTAAATAAATTTTCATCTCATCCTGTGTACTATCATGAAGAGGAACGAACGAAGCGACGTCTGGGCAACCATCAATGAACTAAATCTGCAAAGTTTGTGCAGAATTTTAATTGGGGAAATTTAGAGACAATTTGACAATACAAAACAGAAAAGAATGTAAACAAAAGTAGCTATGGTTGGAGGGAGACAATAAAGAGACATTTTTTTATTTATTTATTTGTTAATTGTATCTTTGTATATATAATCTATAGTACTCTTATGGAACGCGAATTTTTAGTTCATTGACGGCTTACAGGCGGCGCTCGGAGTACTGAAAATTTGTTGTGCAGATTTCAGAAATTAAAACAAAAATGAGTTGAGGAAAAGAGGGTTTTATTATTTTCTCTGTTGTTAGAAATTAAGAGAGTAAGGGAGGCAACAAAATAATACAGTTGCTTATGTTTTTTTTTGTGTGTTGTCATGGAGATATTCCTATGTATTGAACTATGTAGGTTTTGTTTTTGTTGCATTTGATTTCAAATTTTCAAATTTATAAAATCTAAAATAATTCAAATTTGTTTTCACAATAAATACACTGTTGTCATATTTTGAATATTGTACATAGTTGTGTGGATGTGCATATTTAAAAATTGGCAACAGATCTTTGTTGGTTTTTTTTTTTTCATTTTTTGGAAAGAAACAATACGGTAGGTAGGAAAATTCAATTTTGAGTCAGTTATGTATGTATGTAGGGAGGTAGGTACAATTTTTGTTACTCGTAAGTTGGATATGTATTTAGGTACAAATATGAAAACACTAATTAGATGGTGTTTACAAATTTGTACCTATGCACATGTAGGTATACATATGTAGGTATAGCTGCATTTTTATCATAGGTTATTCGTATTTGATATTCTATTGTTAGCATAGTTATAAAGTATGATAGGTACAGATATATAGAAAAAACTGTAGGTTGACTTTTTCTAAAAATTGTAAGAAATGTTATCAACTGTATCTTGTATTAAATAAATTAAATTTGGCAATAGTTTCAACTGTCCTCGAAATATTCGAGTAAAAAATCATTACTAACCAATTGTTAGTTAATTTTTTTTTTCGTTGAAAAAAAGTGTCAATTCGATCTTTTTTAAATTTTACCTAATGTTAGAAACCATTAGTTTGAAGCCAGTATCCACATTTTGGCCAAGATATTCGAGTCGAAGCCAATTTAATTTTTCCAAAATTTGATCCATGTGTCGAAAACTTTATTCTATCGATAAAAATATCTTATTATTGGAAGTTAATAATTATAACTAAAAAAAGAGGTTGGGATGCGACCCACACTGATAACTTCCCATACCGTCTGTCGATTTGTCTTGCTTAAAAGTTTGTAGGTTTTAGTGTTGTGTTTAAAGAAATAGTTTAGTTTGAAAACTTAGTTTTATTAAATAGATTTTTAGTCGAAAACAAATTTTTACCAATTTAAGTAGCATTTCTTAAATTTTTACAAATTAGATGCATGAAATTAATTTGAGAGATATCAAGAACCGAACTATTTTTTGTAGATTTTATTTTTTTTATGAAAAAACGGACTGTTGGATGTTTATAAAAAAAAACTACTGAATATCAAAAACAATACTTTCTGTGAAATAAAAAGTTTGAAGACAATATTTTTAATTTTCGAAGAGCTATTTGAGTCGTTAGTAGATTTTTGCCAAGTTTTAGTACTGTTTTTTTGTTAGGTTTTTATTTTTTGTAAAAAACCTGTCAATTCAATTTTTATCAAAATTATAACAGATGTCGAAAACGTTTTTATATTAAATTAATAGATATGAAAAGTTTATTATGTGTTTCAATTTGCCATTAGTTTGACGAAAGTGTCACTTTGATGTTTTTGGGACATTTATATTCTTGAAATTCGTGTTTAACCCTTTCGGTACGAGAGTGGTACAGGACAAAGAATATTTATATGTAAACGTCCCACTCCCGTCCCGAAAGGATTAAATCTTAGTTCCAAAGCAAAGTCACTTGAAAAAGTAGATTTCTTTCATTTTTAAGATATTAAAAGATTTTGTATTTAATAGGAAATCCATTTTGAAAGAAAAAACACTTTAAGAATGTCTTACAATATTTATTTGCTTCAAATCGCTTTTTGGTAAATATCGTTAAATTACTAAAAAATCTTTAGATAAAGTCTTTAATTATGCAACTTAACTTAAGGGGTGTGAAATCCATTACGGCAATACTATAAGTTTTGAACTCAAGGGAATTTCTAAGAAAATGAAAAAAAAAATATCTTCCAGGGGGGTGTCATCACCCCTACAACCCCCCTGGATCCGCCATTGACTTTTATTTGTCTTCTTTTTAAATACACTTACATACCTGTATTGATAGCGTATTCTTTTCATTACAATAATAATTCCTACTTGCATTTGACCTAATATACATATGTAGATGCATACATATATACCTAAGAAAAACAAAAACATTGTACCTATTTTCTTTTTGTTTTGAAAATAGGTATTTCAACGTATTTTTGTTGTATTCATTGGCAATCGGCTAACCGGCAACAGTTTTACAAAATTTAAATTTGAATTGGTATTTGGCTTATTGGTATTTGTCTTTATTATTGCTTTATACATATAATACAAAAATAAATAAACAAAAAAATGTCTCTTTATTGTCCCCTCCAACCATAGCTACTTTTGTTTACATTCTTCTCTGTTTTGTATTGTCAAATTGTCTCTTAATTTCCCCAATTCTGCAATTCTGCACAAACTTTGCAGATTTAGTTCATTGACGTTAGCGCAGACGTCGCTTCGTTCGTTCCTCTTCATAATATTACTATTCCACTTCATATAAAAAGCTAATACCTTTGTATATGAATATGAAGTGGAATAGTAATATCTTTGTATATGAAGTGGAATAGTAATATCATGAAGAGGAACGAACGAAGCGACGTCTGGGCTAACGTCAATGAACTAAATCTGCAAAGTTTGTGCAGAATTTTAATTTAAAGATATTTTTTTTTTTCATTTTCTTAGAAATTCCCTTGAGTTCAAAACTTATAGTATTGCCGTAATGGATTTCACACCCCTTAAGTTAAGTTGCATAATTAAAGACTTTATCTAAAGATTTTTTAGTAATTTAACGATATTTACCAAAAAGCGATTTGAAGCAAATAAATATTGTAAGACATTCTTAAAGTGTTTTTTCTTTCAAAATGGATTTCCTATTAAATACAAAATCTTTTAATATCTTAAAAATGAAAGAAATCTACTTTTTGAAGTGACTTTGCTTTGGAACTAAGATTTAATCCTTTCGGGACGGGAGTGGGACGTTTACATATAAATATTCTTTGTCCTGTACCACTCTCGTACCGAAAGGGTTAAACACGAATTTCAAGAATATAAATGTCCCAAAAACATCAAAGTGACACTTTCGTCAAACTAATGGCAAATTGAAACACATAATAAACTTTTCATATCTATTAATTTAATACAAAAACGTTTTCGACATCTGTTATAATTTTGATAAAAATTGAATTGACAGGTTTTTTACAAAAAATAAAAACCTAACAAAAAAACAGTACTATAACTTGGCAAAAATCTACTAACGACTCAAATAGCTTTTCGAAAATTAAAAATATTGTCTTCAAACTTTTTATTTCACAGAAAGTATTGTTTTTGATATTTAGTAGTTTTTTTTTATAAACATCCAACAGTCCGTTTTTTCATAAAAAAAATAAAATCTACAAAAAATAGTTCGGTTCTTGATATCTCTCAAATTAATTTCATGCATCCAATTTGTAAAAATTTAAGAAATGCTACTTAAATTGGTAAAAATTTGTTTTCGACTAAAAATCTATTTAATAAAACTAGGTTTTCAAACTAAACTATTTCTTTAAACACAACACTAAAACCTACAAACTTTTAAGCAAGACAAATCGACAGACGGTATGGGAAGTTATCAGTGTGGGTCGCATCCCAACCTCTTTTTTTAGTTATAATTATTAACTTCCAATAATAAGATATTTTTATCGATAGAATAACGTTTTCGACACATGGAACAAATTTTGGAAAAATTAAATTGGCTTCGACTCGAAATCTTGGCCAAAATGTGGATACTGGCTTCAAACTAATGGTTTCTAACATTAGGTAAAATTTAAAAAAGATCGAATTGACACTTTTTTTCAACGAAAAAAAAATTAACTAACAATTGGTTAGTAATGATTTTTTACTCGAATATTTCGAGGACAGTTGAAACTATTGCCTTCAAATTTAATTTATTTAATACAAGATACAGTTTATAACATTTCTTACAATTTTTAGAAAAAGTCAACCTACAGTTTTTTCTATATATCTGTACCTATCATACTTTATAACTATGCTTACAATAGAATATCAAATACGAATAACCTATGATAAAAATGCAGCTATACCTACATATACCTACATGTGCATAGGTACAAATTTGTAAACACCATCTAATTAGTGTTTTCATATTTGTACCTAAATACATATCCAACTTACGAGTAACAAAAATTGTACCTACCTCCCTACATACATAACTGACTCAAAATTGAATTTTCCTACCTACCGTATTGTTTCTTTCCAAAAAATAAAAAAAAAAACCAACAAAGATCTCTGTTGCCAATTTTTAAATATGCACATCCACACAACTATGTACAATATTCAAAATATGACAACAGTGTATTTATTGTGAAAAGAAATTTGAATTATTTTAGATTTTATAAATTTGAAAATTTGAAATCAAATGCAACAAAAACAAAACCTACATAGTTCAATACATAGGAATATCTCCATGACAACACACAAAAAAAAACATAAGCAACTGTATTATTTTGTTGCCTCCCTTACTCTCTTAATTTGTAAAAACAGAGAAAATAATAAAACCCTCTTTTCCTCAACTCATTTTTGTTTTAATTTCTGAAATCTGCACAACAAATTTTCAGTACTCCGAGCGCCGCCTGTAAGCCGTCAATGAACTAAAAATTCGTGTTCCATAAGAGTACTATAGATTATATATACAAAGCTTGAACTTTGTCGGGGTGGTCATCAGAGGTAATTGGGTTGTCAAATCAGACCTCCAGGTAATTTATTCAATGCCAAAATTGAATTAAAAATTTTGTATTAATTTTTCTTTTTTTAGCTTTTCAAATTCCACAAACAAGAATAACCATCCAAATAATACAGCGTAAGAAACGTTTAGGATTAATTCAAATCATTTTCATAAAACAAACATTCAACAAAATGAACTTTAAATTTTTCGCTTTCTTTTATAACATACACAATGCAAAATTTTAAATACATCATTTAAATCAAAATTATTATACCTATGTTAAAATAATACTCAGTATTTAGATATAAGTTTTATTATTTTATAGCATTTTATAGCAATCATTTGAAATAGTTCATCAATAATTTCAATATATGATGTAAGTTATGTAGTTAAGTGATTGTTTGTTATTTTCATTACCTACAGCTAGGTTATCTATTGTACCTATATGAATTGAATTGAAGATCAAGTAAAATTGTTTTTAGAGTTCTATCTTGAAATAAAAGAAACTGAACCCATGTTTTTAAGTGGAATAATTTGTCCAATTTCTTTGGTTTTTCTTTGTTTATCTTTATTCTTAATTGTTTACAAAATAAACATATAAAATTTGAACGCTGTTTTCATTGCCATTCGGTACATTGGATTAAAAATTATTTAAGATGAGGCAGGCATAATAATCTAATAGATACGAACCAAAACAAGTAACCTTTTTGTTTAATGTTTACTATTTTTTGAGTTTATTGATTATTACTATTGTTTATATCATAATGTAAATTTAATGTTTATTGTTATATAGGTAGATTATGTGCACAACTATTAGGTTTGCCCTAGGTAAAAGATATTTTATTTGATTAATTTAAAAAATAATTAAAAAATACTCATTCTATCACGTTATTGCTTTTCTTGACAAGTTCACACTAAATGTTTCTAGTAGAATTCAAATATAATAAAAGTCTTTAATATCGAAATGTAGAACACGGATATTCAATTCAATTAAATTCCGAAAAAAAAAGAAATCAGTATCGAAAAAAGTGGAATTTAGAACACCAATTTTTATTTCTATCGAATGCAGTTTCATTTCGAGTGATTGTGAAAAGTATAACCTAGCTTAAAGAATTTGAACAACACATGAAAAAAAGCACAGATTATTTTTGTTAGGTTTTTCAGTTTTTTGTTTATTCGTCTTAGAACTACAACTGTATAATACGGTAAAAATACACACAATTATTATTATAGGAAGTTATTGTAATGGGTCCGATTTGTCAAATTGAAAATTTTGACATTTCTCGACGTTTCAAGGTCCCTAGAGTCGAAATAAAAGATTTTTAGAAAGATGTCTGTGCGTGCGTACGTCCGTACGTCCGTATGTCTGTACGTCCGTATGTCCGTACGTCCGTACGTCCGTACGTCCATACGTTCGCGACGTTTTTTTCGTCGTCCATAGCTCAAGAACCAGAAGAGATATCGACTTCAAATAAATTTTGTTATACAGATAATAAGGCAGAAAGATGCAGAAAGGGCTCTCAAGAAAATTGCGTGGGTGGTTTTTTTACCATAGCAGTTTAAAAAACAGGTGAAAATTTTGGTTAACCCTAAATATCTCATGAACCAATAACGCTAGAGACTTGAATTAAATTTTATATTATATACCTACTGTAATGTGATACAAAACAAATGCATTTTTGGAAAAAAATCAATTAACGGTTTTTTTATAAATCAAAAAAACGAAAAAAAAAATTTGTCACCTCGAAAATTTTACGACTAAAATATGATTTCATCTCCAAAACAATTTTGTGCAACGAAGAATGATGTTTTTTTCATCTGATAAAATTATGAGAAAAATCTAATCGACAGTTTTTTTTATAAAAAATAAAAACCTAAAAAAAACATTACTCAAAGTTGGTAAAAATTGACTTTCGACACAAATATCTTTTCAAAACTTTGAGATATTGGCTTTAAACTACTTTTATCTTTCAAAAAATATTGTTGTAAACATTCAGTAAAATTTTGAAAAAAAATCGAATTGACAGTTTTTTTTACAAAAAAATTAAAAACCTAAACAAAAATTTAACAAAAGTTGGTAAAAATTGATTTTCGACTCAAATATCTTTTCAAAAATTTGAGATTATGGCTTCCAACTAATTTTAGCTTATAAGAAGTATTGTTTTCAACATTAGGACAAATTTTGAGAAAAATCAAATTGACAGTTTTTTTTACAAAAAATAAAAGCCTAAAAAAAATTAATAAAACTTGGTAAAAATTGACTTTCGACACAAATATCTTTTTAAAACTTTGAGATATTGGCTTTAAACTACTTTTATCTTTCAAAAAATATTGTTTTCAACATTAGTAAAATTTAAAAAAAAATAGAAGTGACATTTTTTTTTACAAAAAATTAAAAACCTTAAAAAAAACAATACTAAAACTTGGTAAAAATTTACTTTCGACTCAAATAGCTTTTCAAAAATTAAAAATATTGGCTTAAAAATTATTTTATTTCACAGAAAATTTTGATTTCGATATTCAATAAAATAAAATCTACAAAAAATAGTACGTAAATTTGGTAAAAATTGATACATATAGACAAACTTTTAAGCAAGACAAATCGACAGACGGGATGGGAAGTTATCAGTGTGGGTCGCATCCCAGCCTCTTTTTTTATATAAAGGTTTTAGCATTGTATCGACAACTCAGTGGTGAGCTCTGTCCGAAATTCCAACTTCTTTATAAAAATAAAAATGCAATGATTTTAAAGTGGAAAATTGACCAAAAACCACTATCTTTCCGTTTTATTTAGGATCGACCGACTCGGTCGAAATCTATCCAGTCTCTAATCTTCTTTTACATTTCTTATTGGCTCTACATTCTCTTATACTCTTTCTTACTATATAGAAAATATCGAATGCAGAGTTGCCAGATTCATGCAGTTCGATACAGTCCCGGCGAAAACCTACGGTTTTCCACCCTTTCACATTTTATTTTACAATTCTATCTATCTAAAATATACAAAAAAATATAACCCATAACATGAGGGTATATAACGCTGCTCTCATTAATGCTGCTCTTCGGTTGGTAGGATACATATCTTCTGTACTGGTCTCGTTAGCTGGCTGGTTGCTGTCTGGATCACCACATTGCGTATCAGACCATCTTTGCTCGGAATCGTTCTAACAATGCGCCCCAGCGCACCTTATCTGTCTCTCTTCTCCATTTCTTTCTCTCTAACAGAGTAGTTAAATACTCTTCTTTCCATCTTGCCCAAAAATGCGACAACATTCTTTCTCTCTCTCTCCACAGCTTCACTCCGTGAACATTCGGCATTTCATTGGTCACGAAGGGAAGTGGTAAAACTAAAGGCTCTCCAACCAGGAAATGTCCCGGCGTTAACGCGCGTAGATCGTTAGGATCGTCATTCAACGGTTGTAGAGGCCGTGAATTCAGAATCGCTTCTATCCCAGTAAGCAATGTCAACAATTGCTCATATGTCAACACTCTTGCTCCAACAATTCTCGTTAGGTGGTATTTCATGGATTTGACTGCTGCCTCGTATATACCACTTGGTGTGGTGCGGCCGGAGTCATGAATGAAGGTCTCTCTCTTGAGCCAAAGCTCTCTTGTCTTTCTCAATTCTTTCTCTGCACCGACAAAGGCTGTGCCGTTGTCGCTGTATAATCTCTCACATCTCCCTCTCCTGGCGATAAATCTTTCGTAGCAAGCAATGAATGCTGCTGATGAAAGGTTCGATACTATGCCAATATGTACTGCTCTTGTCTTAAGGCACACAAATACCGAAACCCAACGTTGCTGTCTCACTATCTGCGCTCCTGCTCTATCTATCATCTTGATCTCAAATGGGCCAGCGTAGTCTACACCTGTGTGCAGAAACGCCTTTCCAGGGTTGACTCTTTCCGATGGCAAATCAGCCATCATCTGCATCTCGAAACGATGGTTGTATCTCACACAAACCAAACATTTGTGAAGATAGTTTCTGATCTCGCTTCGTATTCTAGGAATCCAAAATCTTTCTCTTATATGCTGCATCATAATTTGTGTTGCTCCATGTTTCGTTGCTCTATGCGCGCTGTCCATGATCAGCCATGCTAATCGTGACGAAGCTGGTACAATCGCTGGGTGTTTCCTGTCGAATTCTATCTCTGCTCTTTCTAATCTCCCCCCAACTCTCAGAATGCCATTGCAATCTAGAATTGGTTTTAGGGAGTCAATCTTGCTCTTTTCTGGTAGACGTCTATCTCTCTTCAGGTAAGCGATTTCTTTACGAAAGTAGCTTTCCTGCTCTTTCCTTAATAAGTGCTCTATCGCTTGCTTCTTTTCCAATGAAGTCGATTGGATAACCGCCTCTCCATCTTTCCTTGTGACCTGACGTTTAGAGCGCCTCGGTCTCTTGCCGTACTTTCCTTCTTCTTCTTTCCGTATTCTAATTCTTTCTCTGATCGTATTGACGAATCTCAATATATAGCTAACTATATTCAGCGCTTTCTCTAGTGTAAATGCGTATTCAATCACTGAAACACTTTCTTTCAAATCTCTTGTACGTATAGATAATGGAGTTGTAAATCCCACCATCGTTAGTACTCTTTCCTCTTTCATCTCATCCCTCCCCCCATCTGAAACATTTGGCATATAATTTTCAGATTTCCAGGTAGTTCGGGGTTTGACAAGCCATTCAGGACCATGTTGCCAGAGTCTGTTGTCAACCAATAGTGATGGCTGCAAAGTTTGTGCAGAATTTTAATTGGGGAAATTTAGAGACAATTTGACAATACAAAACAGAAAAGAATGTAAACAAAAGTAGCTATGGTTGGAGGGAGACAATAAAGAGACATTTTTTTATTTATTTATTTGTTAATTGTATCTTTGTATATATAATCTATAGTACTCTTATGGAACGCGAATTTTTAGTTCATTGACGGCTTACAGGCGGCGCTCGGAGTACTGAAAATTTGTTGTGCAGATTTCAGAAATTAAAACAAAAATGAGTTGAGGAAAAGAGGGTTTTATTATTTTCTCTGTTGTTAAAAATTAAGAGAGTAAGGGAGGCAACAAAATAATACAGTTGCTTATGTTTTTTTTTGTGTGTTGTCATGGAGATATTCCTATGTATTGAACTATGTAGGTTTTGTTTTTGTTGCATTTGATTTCAAATTTTCAAATTTATAAAATCTAAAATAATTCAAATTTCTTTTCACAATAAATACACTGTTGTCATATTTTGAATATTGTACATAGTTGTGTGGATGTGCATATTTAAAAATTGGCAACAGATCTTTGTTGGTTTTTTTTTCATTTTTTGGAAAGAAACAATACGGTAGGTAGGAAAATTCAATTTTGAGTCAGTTATGTATGTAGGGAGGTAGGTACAATTTTTGTTGCTCGTAAGTTGGATATGTATTTAGGTACAAATATGAAAACACTAATTAGATGGTGTTTACAAATTTGTACCTATGCACATGTAGGTATATGTAGGTATAGCTGCATTTTTATCATAGGTTATTCGTATTTGATATTCTATTGTAAGCATAGTTATAAAGTATGATAGGCACAGATATATAGAAAAAACTGTAGGTTGACTTTTTCTAAAAATTGTAAAAAATGTTATCAACTGTATCTTGTATTAAATAAATTAAATTTGAAGGCAATAGTTTCAACTGTCCTCGAAATATTCGAGTAAAAAATCATTACTAACCAATTGTTAGTTAATTTTTTTTTTTCGTTGAAAAAAAGTGTCAATTCGATCTTTTTTAAATTTTACCTAATGTTAGAAACCATTAGTTTGAAGCCAGTATCCACATTTTGGCCAAGATATTCGAGTCGAAGCCAATTTAATTTTTCCAAAATTTGATCCATGTGTCGAAAACGTTATTCTATCGATAAAAATATCTTATTATTGGAAGTTAATAATTATAACTAAAAAAAGAGGTTGGGATGCGACCCACACTGATAACTTCCCATACCGTCTGTCGATTTGTCTTGCTTAAAAGTTTGTAGGTTTTAGTGTTGTGTTTAAAGAAATAGTTTAGTTTGAAAACCTAGTTTTATTAAATAGATTTTTAGTCGAAAACAAATTTTTACCAATTTAAGTAGCATTTCTTAAATTTTTACAAATTGGATGCATGAAATTAATTTGAGAGATATCAAGAACCGAACTATTTTTTGTAGATTTTATTTTTTTTATGAAAAAACGGACTGTTGGATGTTTATAAAAAAAAACTACTGAATATCAAAAACAATACTTTCTGTGAAATAAAAAGTTTGAAGACAATATTTTTAATTTTCTATTTGAGTCGTTAGTAGATTTTTGCCAAGTTTTAGTACTGTTTTTTTGTTAGGTTTTTATTTTTTATAAAAAACCTGTCAATTCAATTTTTATCAAAATTATAACAGATGTCGAAAACGTTTTTATATTAAATTAATAGATATGAAAAGTTTATTATGTGTTTCAATTTGCCATTAGTTTGACGAAAGTGTCACTTTGATGTTTTTGGGACATTTATATTCTTGAAATTCGTGTTTAACCCTTTCGGTACGAGAGTGGTACAGGACAAAGAATATTTATATGTACTTTGTCGGGGTGGTCATCAGAGGTAATTGGGTTGCCAAATCAGACCTCCAGGTAATTTATTCAATGCCAAAATTGAATTACAAATTTTGTATTAATTTTTCTTTTTTTAGCTTTTCAAATTCCACAAACAAGAATAACCATCCAAATAATACAGCGTAAGAAACGTTTAGGATTAATTCAAATCATTTTCATAAAACAAACATTCAACAAAATGAACTTTAAATTTTTCGCTTTCTTTTATAACATACACAATGCAAAATTTTAAATACATCATTTAAATCAAAATTATTATACCTATGTTAAAATAATACTCAGTATTTATATATAAGTTTTATTATTTTATAGCATTTTATAGCAATCATTTGAAATAGTTCATCAATAATTTCAATATATGATGTAAGTTATGTAGTTAAGTGATTGTTTGTTATTTTCATTACCTACAGCTAGGTTATCTATTGTACCTATATGAATTGAATTGAAGATCAAGTAAAATTGTTTTTAGAGTTCTATCTTGAAATAAAAGAAACTGAACCCATGTTTTTAAGTGGAATAATTTGTCCAATTTCTTTGGTTTTTCTTTGTTTATCTTTATTCTTAATTGTTTACAAAATAAACATATAAAATTTGAACGCTGTTTTCATTGCCATTCGGTACATTGGATTAAAAATTATTTAAGATGAGGCAGGCATAATAATCTAATAGATACGAACCAAAACAAGTAACCTTTTTGTTTAATGTTTACTATTTTTTGAGTTTATTGATTATTACTATTGTTTATATCATAATGTAAATTTAATGTTTATTGTTATATAGGTAGATTATGTGCACAACTATTAGGTTTGCCCTAGGTAAAAGATATTTTATTTGATTAATTTAAAAAATAATTAAAAAATACTCATTCTATCACGTTATTGCTTTTCTTGACAAGTTCACACTAAATGTTTCTAGTAGAATTCAAATATAATAAAAGTCTTTAATATCGAAATGTAGAACACGGATATTCAATTCAATTAAATTCCGAAAAAAAAAGAAATCAGTATCGAAAAAAGTGGAATTTAGAACACCAATTTTTATTTCTATCGAATGCAGTTTCATTTCGAGTGATTGTGAAAAGTATAACCTAGCTTAAAGAATTTGAACAACACATGAAAAAAAGCACAGATTATTTTTGTTAGGTTTTTCAGTTTTTTGTTTATTCGTCTTAGAACTACAACTGTATAATACGGTAAAAATACACACAATTATTATTATAGGAAGTTATTGTAATGGGTCCGATTTGTCAAATTGAAAATTTTGACATTTCTCGACGTTTCAAGGTCCCTAGAGTCGAAATAAAAGATTTTTAGAAAGATGTCTGTGCGTGCGTACGTCCGTACGTCCGTATGTCCGTACGTCCGTATGTCCGTACGTCCGTACGTCCGTACGTCCATACGTTCGCGACGTTTTTTTCGTCGTCCATAGCTCAAGAACCAGAAGAGATATCGACTTCAAATAAATTTTGTTATACAGATAATAAGGCAGAAAGATGCAGAAAGGGCTCTCAAGAAAATTGCGTGGGTGGTTTTTTTACCATAGCAGTTTAAAAAACAGGTGAAAATTTTGGTTAACCCTAAATATCTCATGAACCAATAACGCTAGAGACTTGAATTAAATTTTATATTATATACCTACTGTAATGTGATACAAAACAAATGCATTTTTGGAAAAAAATCAATTAACGGTTTTTTTATAAATCAAAAAAACGAAAAAAAAAATTTGTCACCTCGAAAATTTTACGACTAAAATATGATTTCATCTCCAAAACAATTTTGTGCAACGAAGAATGATGTTTTTTTCATCTGATAAAATTATGAGAAAAATCTAATCGACAGTTTTTTTTATAAAAAATAAAAACCTAAAAAAAACATTACTCAAAGTTGGTAAAAATTGACTTTCGAAACAAATATCTTTTCAAAACTTTGAGATATTGGCTTTAAACTACTTTTATCTTTCAAAAAATATTGTTGTAAACATTCAGTAAAATTTTGAAAAAAAATCGAATTGACAGTTTTTTTTACAAAAAAATTAAAAACCTAAACAAAAATTTAACAAAAGTTGGTAAAAATTGATTTTCGACTCAAATATCTTTTCAAAAATTTGAGATTATGGCTTCCAACTAATTTTAGCTTATAAGAAGTATTGTTTTCAACATTAGGACAAATTTTGAGAAAAATCAAATTGACAGTTTTTTTTACAAAAAATAAAAGCCTAAAAAAAATTAATAAAACTTGGTAAAAATTGACTTTCGACACAAATATCTTTTTAAAACTTTGAGATATTGGCTTTAAACTACTTTTATCTTTCAAAAAATATTGTTTTCAACATTAGTAAAATTTAAAAAAAAAAATAGAAGTGACAGTTTTTTTTACAAAAAATTAAAAACCTTAAAAAAAACAATACTAAAACTTGGTAAAAATTTACTTTCGACTCAAATAGCTTTTCAAAAATTAAAAATATTGGCTTAAAAATTATTTTATTTCACAGAAAATTTTGATTTCGATATTCAATAAAATAAAATCTACAAAAAATAGTACGCAAATTTGGTAAAAATTGATACATATAGACAAACTTTTAAGCAAGACAAATCGACAGACGGGATGGGAAGTTATCAGTGTGGGTCGCATCCCAGCCTCTTTTTTTATATAAAGGTTTTAGCATTGTATCGACAACTCAGTGGTGAGCTCTGTCCGAAATTCCAACTTCTTTATAAAAATAAAAATGCAATGATTTTAAAGTGGAAAATTGACCAAAAACCACTATCTTTCCGTTTTATTTAGGATCGACCGACTCGGTCGAAATCTATCCAGTCTCTAATCTTCTTTTACATTTCTTATTGGCTCTACATTCTCTTATACTCTTTCTTACTATATAGAAAATATCGAATGCAGAGTTGCCAGATTCATGCAGTTCGATACAGTCCCGGCGAAAACCTACGGTTTTCCACCCTTTCACATTTTATTTTACAATTCTATCTATCTAAAATATACAAAAAAATATAACCCATAACATGAGGGTATATAACGCTGCTCTCATTAATGCTGCTCTTCGGTTGGTAGGATACATATCTTCTGTACTGGTCTCGTTAGCTGGCTGGTTGCTGTCTGGATCACCACATTGCGTATCAGACCATCTTTGCTCGGAATCGTTCTAACAATGCGCCCCAGCGCACCTTATCTGTCTCTCTTCTCCATTTCTTTCTCTCTAACAGAGTAGTTAAATACTCTTCTTTCCATCTTGCCCAAAAATGCGACAACATTCTTTCTCTCTCTCTCCACAGCTTCACTCCGTGAACATTCGGCATTTCATTGGTCACGAAGGGAAGTGGTAAAACTAAAGGCTCTCCAACCAGGAAATGTCCCGGCGTTAACGCGCGTAGATCGTTAGGATCGTCATTCAACGGTTGTAGAGGCCGTGAATTCAGAATCGCTTCTATCCCAGTAAGCAATGTCAACAATTGCTCATATGTCAACACTCTTGCTCCAACAATTCTCGTTAGGTGGTATTTCATGGATTTGACTGCTGCCTCGTATATACCACTTGGTGTGGTGCGGCCGGAGTCATGAATGAAGGTCTCTCTCTTGAGCCAAAGCTCTCTTGTCTTTCTCAATTCTTTCTCTGCACCGACAAAGGCTGTGCCGTTGTCGCTGTATAATCTCTCACATCTCCCTCTCCTGGCGATAAATCTTTCGTAGCAAGCAATGAATGCTGCTGATGAAAGGTTCGATACTATGCCAATATGTACTGCTCTTGTCTTAAGGCACACAAATACCGAAACCCAACGTTGCTGTCTCACTATCTGCGCTCCTGCTCTATCTATCATCTTGATCTCAAATGGGCCAGCGTAGTCTACACCTGTGTGCAGAAACGCCTTTCCAGGGTTGACTCTTTCCGATGGCAAATCAGCCATCATCTGCATCTCGAAACGATGGTTGTATCTCACACAAACCAAACATTTGTGAAGATAGTTTCTGATCTCGCTTCGTATTCTAGGAATCCAAAATCTTTCTCTTATATGCTGCATCATAATTTGTGTTGCTCCATGTTTCGTTGCTCTATGCGCGCTGTCCATGATCAGCCATGCTAATCGTGACGAAGCTGGTACAATCGCTGGGTGTTTCCTGTCGAATTCTATCTCTGCTCTTTCTAATCTCCCCCCAACTCTCAGAATGCCATTGCAATCTAGAATTGGTTTTAGGGAGTCAATCTTGCTCTTTTCTGGTAGACGTCTATCTCTCTTCAGGTAAGCGATTTCTTTACGAAAGTAGCTTTCCTGCTCTTTCCTTAATAAGTGCTCTATCGCTTGCTTCTTTTCCAATGAAGTCGATTGGATAACCGCCTCTCCATCTTTCCTTGTGACCTGACGTTTAGAGCGCCTCGGTCTCTTGCCGTACTTTCCTTCTTCTTCTTTCCGTATTCTAATTCTTTCTCTGATCGTATTGACGAATCTCAATATATAGCTAACTATATTCAGCGCTTTCTCTAGTGTAAATGCGTATTCAATCACTGAAACACTTTCTTTCAAATCTCTTGTACGTATAGATAATGGAGTTGTAAATCCCACCATCGTTAGTACTCTTTCCTCTTTCATCTCATCCCTCCCCCCATCTGAAACATTTGGCATATAATTTTCAGATTTCCAGGTAGTTCGGGGTTTGACAAGCCATTCAGGACCATGTTGCCAGAGTCTGTTGTCAACCAATAGTGATGGCTGCAAAATTTGTGCAGAATTTTAATTGGGGAAATTTAGAGACAATTTGACAATACAAAACAGAAAAGAATGTAAACAAAAGTAGCTATGGTTGGAGGGAGACAATAAAGAGACATTTTTTTATTTATTTATTTGTTAATTGTATCTTTGTATATATAATCTATAGTACTCTTATGGAACACGAATTTTTAGTTCATTGACGGCTTACAGGCGGCGCTCGGAGTACTGAAAATTTGTTGTGCAGATTTCAGAAATTAAAACAAAAATGAGTTGAGGAAAAGAGGGTTTTATTATTTTCTCTGTTGTTAGAAATTAAGAGAGTAAGGGAGGCAACAAAATAATACAGTTGCTTATGTTTTTTTTGTGTGTTGTCATAGAGATATTCCTATGTATTGAACTATGTAGGTTTTGTTTTTGTTGCATTTGATTTCAAATTTTCAAATTTATAAAATCTAAAATAATTCAAATTTCTTTTCACAATAAATACACTGTTGTCATATTTTGAATATTGTACATAGTTGTGTGGATGTGCATATTTAAAAATTAGCAACAGATCTTTGTTGGTTTTTTTTTTCATTTTTTGGAAAGAAACAATACGGTAGGTAGGAAAATTCAATTTTGAGTCAGTTATGTATGTAGGGAGGTAGGTACAATTTTTGTTACTCGTAAGTTGGATATGTATTTAGGTACAAATATGAAAACACTAATTAGATGGTGTTTACAAATTTGTACCTATGCACATGTAGGTATATGTAGGTATAGCTGCATTTTTATCATAGGTTATTCGTATTTGATATTCTATTGTAAGCATAGTTATAAAGTATGATAGGTACAGATATATAGAAAAAACTGTAGGTTGACTTTTTCTAAAAATTGTAAGAAATGTTATAAACTGTATCTTGTATTAAATAAATTAAATTTGAAGGCAATAGTTTCAACTGTCCTCGAAATATTCGAGTAAAAAATCATTACTAACCAATTGTTAGTTAATTTTTTTTTTTCGTTGAAAAAAAGTGTCAATTCGATCTTTTTTAAATTTTACCTAATGTTAGAAACCATTAGTTTGAAGCCAGTATCCACATTTTGGCCAAGATATTCGAGTCGAAGCCAATTTAATTTTTCCAAAATTTGATCCATGTGTCGAAAACGTTATTCTATCGATAAAAATATCTTATTATTGGAAGTTAATAATTATAACTAAAAAAAGAGGTTGGGATGCGACCCACACTGATAACTTCCCATACCGTCTGTCGATTTGTCTTGCTTAAAAGTTTGTAGGTTTTAGTGTTGTGTTTAAAGAAATAGTTTAGTTTGAAAACCTAGTTTTATTAAATAGATTTTTAGTCGAAAACAAATTTTTACCAATTTAAGTAGCATTTCTTAAATTTTTACAAATTGGATGCATGAAATTAATTTGAGAGATATCAAGAACCGAACTATTTTTTGTAGATTTTATTTTTTTTTATGAAAAAACGGACTGTTGGATGTTTATAAAAAAAAACTACTGAATATCAAAAACAATACTTTCTGTGAAATAAAAAGTTTGAAGACAATATTTTTAATTTTCGAAAAGCTATTTGAGTTGTTAGTAGATTTTTGCCAAGTTTTAGTACTGTTTTTTTGTTAGGTTTTTATTTTTTGTAAAAAACCTGTCAATTCAATTTTTATCAAAATTATAACAGATGTCGAAAACGTTTTTATATTAAATTAATAGATATGAAAAGTTTATTATGTGTTTCAATTTGCCATTAGTTTGACGAAAGTGTCACTTTGATGTTTTTGGGACATTTATATTCTTGAAATTCGTGTTTAACCCTTTCGGTACGAGAGTGGTACAGGACAAAGAATATTTATATGTACTTTGTCGGGGTGGTCATCAGAGGTAATTGGGTTGCCAAATAAGACCTCCAGGTAATTTATTCAATGCCAAAATTGAATTAAAAATTTTGTATTAATTTTTCTTTTTTTAGCTTTTCAAATTCCACAAACAAGAATAACCATCCAAATAATACAGCGTAAGAAACGTTTAGGATTAATTCAAATCATTTTCATAAAACAAACATTCAACAAAATGAACTTTAAATTTTTCGCTTTCTTTTATAACATACACAATGCAAAATTTTAAATACATCATTTAAATCAAAATTATTATACCTATGTTAAAATAATACTCAGTATTTATATATAAGTTTTATTATTTTATAGCAATCATTTGAAATAGTTCATCAATAATTTCAATATATGATGTAAGTTATGTAGTTAAGTGATTGTTTGTTATTTTCATTACCTACAGCTAGGTTATCTATTGTACCTATATGAATTGAATTGAAGATCAAGTAAAATTGTTTTTAGAGTTCTATCTTGAAATAAAAGAAACTGAACCCATGTTTTTAAGTGGAATAATTTGTCCAATTTCTTTGGTTTTTCTTTGTTTATCTTTATTCTTAATTGTTTACAAAATAAACATATAAAATTTGAACGCTGTTTTCATTGCCATTCGGTACATTGGATTAAAAATTATTTAAGATGAGGCAGGCATAATAATCTAATAGATACGAACCAAAACAAGTAACCTTTTTGTTTAATGTTTACTATTTTTTGAGTTTATTGATTATTACTATTGTTTATATCATAATGTAAATTTAATGTTTATTGTTATATAGGTAGATTATGTGCACAACTATTAGGTTTGCCCTAGGTAAAAGATATTTTATTTGATTAATTTAAAAAATAATTAAAAAATACTCACATTCTATCACGTTATTGCTTTTCTTGACAAGTTCACACTAAATGTTTCTAGTAGAATTCAAATATAATAAAAGTCTTTAATATCGAAATGTAGAACACGGATATTCAATTCAATTAAATTCCGAAAAAAAAAAGAAATCAGTATCGAAAAAAGTGGAATTTAGAACACCAATTTTTATTTCTATCGAATGCAGTTTCATTTCGAGTGATTGTGAAAAGTATAACCTAGCTTAAAGAATTTGAACAACACATGAAAAAAAGCACAGATTATTTTTGTTAGGTTTTTCAGTTTTTTGTTTATTCGTCTTAGAACTACAACTGTATAATACGGTAAAAATACACACAATTATTAACTTCCCATAGGAAGTTATTGTAATGGGTCCGATTTGTCAAATTGAAAATTTTGACATTTCTCGACGTTTCAAGGTCCCTAGAGTCGAAATAAAAGATTTTTAGAAAGATGTCTGTGCGTGCGTACGTCCGTACGTCCGTATGTCCGTACGTCCGTATGTCCGTACGTCCGTACGTCCGTACGTCCATACGTTCGCGACGTTTTTTTCGTCGTCCATAGCTCAAGAACCAGAAGAGATATCGACTTCAAATAAATTTTGTTATACAGATAATAAGGCAGAAAGATGCAGAAAGGGCTCTCAAGAAAATTGCGTGGGTGGTTTTTTTACCATAGCAGTTTAAAAAACAGGTGAAAATTTTGGTTAACCCTAAATATCTCATGAACCAATAACGCTAGAGACTTGAATTAAATTTTATATTATATACCTACTGTAATGTGATACAAAACAAATACATTTTTGGAAAAAAATCAATTAACGGTTTTTTTTATAAATCAAAAAAACGAAAAAAAAAATTTGTCACCTCGAAAATTTTACGACTAAAATATGATTTCATCTCCAAAACAGTTTTGTGCAACGAAGAATGATGTTTTTTTCATCTGATAAAATTATGAGAAAAATCTAATCGACAGTTTTTTTTTATAAAAAATAAAAACCTAAAAAAAACATTACTCAAAGTTGGTAAAAATTGACTTTCGACACAAATATCTTTTCAAAACTTTGAGATATTGGCTTTAAACTACTTTTATCTTTCAAAAAATATTGTTGTAAACATTCAGTAAAATTTTGAAAAAAATCGAATTGACAGTTTTTTTTACAAAAAAATTAAAAACCTAAACAAAAATTTAACAAAAGTTGGTAAAAATTGATTTTCGACTCAAATATCTTTTCAAAAATTTGAGATTATGGCTTCCAACTAATTTTAGCTTATAAGAAGTATTGTTTTCAACATTAGGACAAATTTTGAGAAAAATCAAATTGACAGTTTTTTTTACAAAAAATAAAAGCCTAAAAAAATTAATAAAACTTGGTAAAAATTGACTTTCGACACAAATATCTTTTTAAAACTTTGAGATATTGGCTTTAAACTACTTTTATCTTTCAAAAAATATTGTTTTCAACATTAGTAAAATTTAAAAAAAAATAGAAGTGACAGTTTTTTTTACAAAAAATTAAAAACCTTAAAAAAAACAATACTAAAACTTGGTAAAAATTTACTTTCGACTCAAATAGCTTTTCAAAAATTAAAAATATTGGCTAAAATATTATTTAATTTCACAGAAAATATTGATTTCGATATTCAATAAAATAAAATCTACAAAAAATAGTACGCAAATTTGGTAAAAATTGATATATATAGACAAACTTTTAAGCAAGACAAATCGACAGACGGGATGGGAAGTTATCAGTGTGGGTCGCATCCCAGCCTCTTTTTTTATATAAAGGTTTTAGCATTGTATCGACAACTCAGTGGTGAGCTCTGTCCGAAATTCCAACTTTTTTATAAAAATAAAAATGCAATGATTTTAAAGTGGAAAATTGACCAAAAACCACTATCTTTCCGTTTTATTTAGGATCGACCGACTCGGTCGAAATCTATCCAGTCTCTAATCTTCTTTTACATTTCTTATTGGCTCTACATTCTCTTATACTCTTTCTTACTATATAGAAAATATCGAATGCAGAGTTGCCAGATTCATGCAGTTCGATACAGTCCCGGCGAAAACCTACGGTTTTCCACCCTTTCACATTTTATTTTACAATTCTATCTATCTAAAATATACAAAAAAATATAACCCATAACATGAGGGTATATAACGCTGCTCTCATTAATGCTGCTCTTCGGTTGGTAGGATACATATCTTCTGTACTGGTCTCGTTAGCTGGCTGGTTGCTGTCTGGATCACCACATTGCGTATCAGACCATCTTTGCTCGGAATCGTTCTAACAATGCGCCATAGCGCCCACACTGACGGCGGAAAGTTTTCACTCTTGATAACGCATAACTGTCCTTCTTTCACCTTATCTGTCTCTCTTCTCCATTTCTTTCTCTCTAACAGAGTAGTTAAATACTCTTCTTTCCATCTTGCCCAAAAATGCGACAACATTCTTTCTTTCTCTCTCCACAGCTTCACTCCGTGAACATTCGGCATTTCATTGGTCACGAAGGGAAGTGGTAAAACTAAAGGCTCTCCAACCAGGAAATGTCCCGGCGTTAACGCGCGTAGATCGTTAGGATCGTCATTCAACGGTTGTAGAGGCCGTGAATCGCTTCTATCCCAGTAAGCAATGTCAACAATTGCTCATATGTCAACACTCTTGCTCCAACAATTCTCGTTAGGTGGTATTTCATGGATTTGACTGCTGCCTCGTATATACCACCTTGGTGTGGTGCGGCCGGAGTCATGAATGAAGGTCTCTCTCTTGAGCCAAAGCTCTCTTGTCTTTCTCAATTCTTTCTCTGCACCGACAAAGGCTGTGCCGTTGTCGCTGTATAATCTCTCACATCTCCCTCTCCTGGCGATAAATCTTTCGTAGCAAGCAATGAATGCTGCTGATGAAAGGTTCGATACTATGCCAATATGTACTGCTCTTGTCTTAAGGCACACAAATACCGAAACCCAACATTTCTGTCTCACTATCTGCGCTCCTGCTCTATCTATCATCTTGATCTCAAATGGGCCAGCGTAGTCTACACCTGTGTGCAGAAACGCCTTTCCAGGGTTGACTCTTTCCGATGGCAAATCAGCCATCATCTGCATCTCGAAACGATGGTTGTATCTCACACAAACCAAACATTTGTGAAGATAGTTTCTGATCTCGCTTCTAGGAATCCAAAATCTTTCTCTTATATGCTGCATCATAATTTGTGTTGCTCCATGTTTCGTTGCTCTATGCGCGCTGTCCATGATCAGCCATGCTAATCGTGACGAAGCTGGTACAATCGCTGGGTGTTTCCTGTCGAATTCTATCTCTGCTCTTTCTAATCTCCCCCCAACTCTCAGAATGCCATTGCAATCTAGAATTGGTTTTAGGGAGTCAATCTTGCTCTTTTCTGGTAGACGTCTATCTCTCTTCAGGTAAGCGATTTCTTTACGAAAGTAGCTTTCCTGCTCTTTCCTTAATAAGTGCTCTATCGCTTGCTTCTTTTCCAATGAAGTCGATTGGATAACCGCCTCTCCATCTTTCCTTGTGACCTGACGTTTAGAGCGCCTCGGTCTCTTGCCGTACTTTCCTTCTTCTTCTTTCCGTATTCTAATTCTTTCTCTGATCGTATTGACGAATCTCAATATATAGCTAACTATATTCAGCGCTTTCTCTAGTGTAAATGCGTATTCAATCACTGAAACACTTTCTTTCAAATCTCTTGTACGTATAGATAATGGAGTTGTAAATCCCACCATCGTTAGTACTCTTTCCTCTTTCATCTCATCCCTCCCCCCATCTGAAACATTTGGCATATAATTTTCAGATTTCCAGGTAGTTCGGGGTTTGACAAGCCATTCAGGACCATGTTGCCAGAGTCTGTTGTCAACCAATAGTGATGGCTTGATTCCTCTACTCAACAGGTCTGCAGGGTTGTCTTTCGTTCCAACATGTCTCCATCTCTTCACTTCAGTGTTTGTCTGTATAGACGAAACTCTATTCGCTACAAACGTCTTTAGGTTGCATGGCAATTTGTTGATCCAATGCAGCGTGACGAGTGAATCTGTTCAAAGGTTGTATTCTATCCTCTCAAAGTTCATTGTTTCTCTCACATTTACCAATAATCGCCCTAGCAACTCTGCCGCAGCAAGTTCTAGACGTGGTATTGTTATTGTTTTGAGCGGTGCGACGCGTGTCTTAGCCGTTAGCATACTCGCTCGAATCTTTCCTTTTCGGTCTGTGGTTCTGATGTAAATCACTGCACCATATGCTCTCTCCGATGCATCAGAGAATCCATGAATCTCTATGTCTACATCTTCCGATGTTCCTATCCATCTATCCAATCTTATGTTCTCAAGGAATAATATCTCTTTCCAGAACTCTCTCCATCTTTCTTCTATTTCTCTCGGCAATTGTTCATCCTAATCGACGTTCAACCGCCATATGTCTTGGATGAGGACCTTTCCAGAAATCGTCACCGGCGATATGAAACCATTAGGGTCATATAGCTGAGCAACGTAACTCACAATCTTTCTCTTAGTCATTGTGCCGTCTATCACTGGTGTTTTCACTATGAACGTGAATTGATCTTTCTCCAATAACCATTTCAATCCCAGGATTGACGCTTTATCATCATCTGGGAATATCACTGATATCTTCATAATTCATGTCTTTCACCATGTCTTTCACCAAAAGTCTTGAGTTTGACTTCCACTTTCTCAATTCAAAGCCTGCACTTTTCAGCACATAATCTATCTCTCTCGACAATTCTATCGCTTTCTCCTCAGAATCTGCACCAGTTGTGCAATCATCCATGTAGAAATCTTCCATTATTGCTCTTGCAGCATTTGGAAATTCTTTCTCTGCATCTTTCGCACATTGCATTAATGCTCTCACCGCATTGAATGCTGAAGAAGTCATACCGTATGTGACTACGGTCAACCAATACTCTCGCAATCTTTCTCTAGGGTTCTCTCTCCAAAATATACGCTGAAGATCCCATTGTTCTCTCGCAATCTTTACCATTCGGAACATCATCTTGATATCCGCACTTATCGCAACTCGATGTCTACGGAAACGCATTAGAATCTCATGCAAATCCTTTTGTAGCTTCTCTCCAAGCATCTGTACTTCATTAAGCGAGATACCCTTTATCGTTTTGCAGCTGGCGTCAAAAACGACTCTAAACTTCTTTGTCACACAGTGATGGGGTATATGGTACACCATACTGCCTTGTGTCTCTCCAGTCACTGGGCACATGTGTCCTTCTCTCTCGTATTCTCTCATGAAGTTTATGTACTTCTCTCTCACCTCAGGATCTCTTTCCAATTTTCTTTCTAAAGCAAAGAATCGGCGCTTCGCTATTAGCTCTGAGCTCCCGAAATCTATCTCTGAATCTATCTCATGTTGTTTCAGGGGAATCGTTACCATGAATCTACTTGAACAATCGCGTGAATAAGTCTTAATGAAGTTTGCTTCTACCAACTCTTCTTCTTCAGAAATCAGCAAAGAAGCTGATTTGACCTCATCTAATTCCCATAATCTCTTTAGCATGTCATGTAATTGATTGTTGTCAAAGGTCATGCAAAATGCTCCCTGTCCTCTATCACCCTCTTTCTCTTCTTCTTCTGTCCAATGTTCTCCAAGAACTATCTTTCCAAACATTGTATCCATGCATAGTGTACCTTGAGGCTGATAACCTAGCACAGAACGAAATATTTTCGCTAATATTCTGCATCCGAGTAGCAAGTCCACTGGACCAGTCTTTCCATATTCAGGATCCGCAAAGGGGATCCCCGGGAAATTATCTTTCCCTGTCACAAGGACATCTCTCTCGGGTACCAATAGTTGCCATTGATTCTCTCTCGGTAATATCCAGAACTCCTGTTCAATGGAGTCACTGGAATCGAACCACGGACTTAGTCTCAACGTGGTTTTCTGTCTTAATTCGAACGGCTGTCCCTCTATCCCCAGTAACCTTGACGTCATTGGTTGTTTCAATGACCCTTATCGCTTCTGTAATTGACAGCTTACCAGATTCGGTTGTGCCCCAGTATCTAGAAGAGCCCGAACCGGCCCATAACGCTTACCATCTATCTCTATTCGGACCTGTGCCGTAGGCATCAAGGCCCATCTTTCTCTTCTACCTTCTCAAAAAAGTTAAAACATTTTAAATACTTTTTTTGACTTTCGTCTATATTTTCTTTATTTTTAAAAATTGTATTTCTTTTGAAGTCTGTCCATGATCTCTCGCTCTCTGTCTCATCTATCGAATCTCTTTCCATCTTTCCGTCTTTCAAGCGTCTGCTCTTTGTTGGTGGTTGGCTTAGCCAATCCTCCTTCTTTCCGTTACACTTCGCTGGCTTGCATGGCTCTTTCTCTGCTGCGAACAGTACGGCCTTGTCACCCTTTCTCAGCTCTCTCATTGGGCACATCACACTGTTGTGCATATGTTTTCCAGGGCACCTGATGCACGGACCCTGGAAGCACTCTTTCGGCTGGTGCCCTACTTTAAGGCAATTGCTGCAAAGGCCTCTATCTCTCACCATATCTTGCTTCGCCTTCAAGGTCCAAGTCTGGAATTGTGGGCATCCCCATATTGGATGGCTAGTAGACCTGCATGCTGGGCATGCCCTTGCTGATGTGGCTCTGTCCCTGTTCTGCACCCACGGATTGACCGCTGGCACAGCTCTCTCACCTCGTCCGAACATCTGCAACGCTTGTGCTCATGTGGACGGCGCATCTCTCCTCAGGTTGTCCTGGGCACTTTCCAGTGCCAAGAAATCGCAAATCTCTCTCGTTGTGGGCATTTCGGAGGTTCTTGCTTCCTCCCATTTGCATGCTGTCTCTCCATCTAGTTTCTCGTGGAGCGTGTGCACCACAATCATGTCCCATTGATCTGTCGGAATGCCTTGGCTTGCCAGCTGACGCATGGTCTCATACGTGGTGTTCGACATCCTCACCAGCTCGCTGGCCTTCGGAGCTCCTCTTAGAACTGGAAGCTTGAAAAACGAGCGAAGGAGTTCTCGGCACGTAGCGTATTGCTTGCTGTAGACCTGGTTCAGCCGAGCCCATGACTCGCCGTAATTCTGGTCCGTCTGCTGCCACTCACCCAGTGTACGAGCGGCTCTACCGGACAACGACGACTTTAGGTAGGCGAACTTAAACGCCGGCGCTATCTTCTCGTTGGCATGTATAGCCGCTGTGAATCTATCTTTGAAGCTCTGCCACTTCGTGGACGAGCCATCGAAGGTACCCCAGGTGTTTTTGACGTCGTGCTCAGCAAACGGCAAATTCACCTGTACGGCGATGACAGGCGTCTCTCTCGCATCTGGCTGCGGGGCCAGTTCTTTCTCACGTTTCTTCAGGGCAGCATATGCCGGGAAGTAGCTCTGTTCCGCTGCCACCATGTTTCTTTCTACCTCGGCGTTTGTGAGCAAATCGCCTGTGGCAGTCAGCTTCGCTTCACAATCTTTTACCTGCGCCCATGCCTGCATTAAGGTTTGCAGCCGGACTTCCACCTCCTCGGCCTCTATAGCTTTAAAATCCTCGGATGCGGTGAAGGACCGCATCCTATTGATAGTGTGGATGGCGGCCTCATAAAGATATGAGGTGTTCTGGGCAGCCATATTCTCTCTCTTAGTCTTTCCAAATGATTTCTTTCTCTATTCTCTATCTCAATCTTTCCAAAATAAATTCTTTCCAAAATCTGAAATAAATGTATGGAAAAACAATATAATAAATTATTAAATATAGGTTGTGGTCATTAAAGAAAATATATTGCCAATGAATAACAAAGGCAAATGAAATATGTAAATGAAATATATTAAAAGGAATGAAATGAAATATAAATAAACATAAAAATGTAAGGTGTGTGTTCTGACGCTATTGTTGTTGTTGTTGTTGTTTGTGAAATCTCCATTTAGTTCGGAGGAATTTCATTCTATCTTTCTTTCCATCTATTGTTGACAATCATTTTGTTAATAATTGTCATCTTCTGTTTTGATTAACAGAAGCTCTTTCCGTGGGCAGATAAACAAAACCTTTGTTGTTGTTTATTTTGGTTAACTCTTTCCTAGCTTGCAAGCATCTATCACATGTAGTCTCTTTCATATAGCCACTCGTACATTTCATGCTTAGAGCGCTTTAGAAAATTCTTTCTCTAAAAATAATATCTGTCGCAATCTGTCACAAGGAAAAATAAATAATTCTTTCTCTATCGTCTTTCTCATATTCATGCAAATTATGCTTCTTTCCGAGATCAAACAGGCAAATAAAGGGCTTCTAGAACTTGCTTCTATTATTTTTTTTCTCGTTTTGTTATTTCCCCCCTTTTTTTAAAGAAATTCACTATCCGTTCTGTCACTGTATTTGCCCGTTCTCTCGCTGCACATTACACAGGTTTTCAATTTAATCGATTGAAATTTGAAAGCCTGTCACTATTTAACACACATAATAAAAAAACCATACCAAAAATAAAGAAATAAATATTGAAAATAACCCTGGCTGCGGCGCCACAACCAGGTCAAACAAAAAACTACCCTCTGTCACTTAAACAACAACACAACACTCTATCACTCGCTGCACATATATCTTTTCCCATTTTTTTTTAAATAAATAAAAATTCTGTCCATCTTTCCGCAGTGGATTGTATGATATTCTTACCAATCAAATTAACTCGTAATTCGCACTTTCACTACAGTAGTTTTACGCCTTTCGCTTTTATTAAGATTCAATTTAAAAAATTCTCTTTCCACTAATAATTTTATTTTTCAACTTTAACTTTTCAACCAGGACTACCTAGCTTGAGTTTTCGCTTTAAAATGAAAGAATATACAAGACACATCACATATGTGAATTGTATTCGCGCTGCTCATTCTTTCCCCTATTCATATGCATGTTAATATTCATGCACCTCTACTCTCTCATTCTCTATCTTCTATCCTATGTATATACCTAAGACTTTGTCAGCGACCAGAAACAAGGTAGTGAGTGTGTCTTTCGAATTTGGTTATTTATGTCATTGACATTCTTTCTCAGTCTGATCTCTTTCACTCATTTTTGGTTGTAAGTCAAAAATTCGTGATTTCCCGGTTGTTAGGCGGGAATTCTTTCAATGATATCTCTCTGATGTGTTCTTGTGGTAGTGACTAAAAATAAAGCAACAATTGTGTATCTGCCTGGAGCATGCGCTGTTACTCATGTTTATCTTTTCTCATTTTCAATGCGCATATGTATGTAACTTGCTCGTCGACAAAAACACTCCATTACCAAGACCGGAATCTCAGACTGACATTTCGGTTTGCCTACAAGCTACTGAGGATTAAATGTGAGAAAGTGTGCGTGAAATGATGCAAAAAACCAATCGAATCTCTTTCCATTTTTCCATCTTTCAAGCGTCTGCTCTTTGTTGGTGGTTGGCTTAGTCAATCCTCCTTCTTTCCGTTACGCTTCGCTGGCTTGCATGGCTCTTTCTCTGCTGCGAACAGTACGGCCTTGTCACCCTTTCTCAGCTCTCTCATTGGGCACATCACACTGTTGTGCATATGTTTTCCAGGGCACCTGATGCACGGACCCTGGAAGCACTCTTTCGGCTGGTGCCCTACTTTAAGGCAATTGCTGCAAAGGCCTCTATCTCTCACCATATCTTGCTTCGCCTTCAAGGTCCAAGTCTGGAATTGTGGGCATCCCCATATTGGATGGCTAGTAGACCTGCATGCTGGGCATTCCCTTGCTGATGTGGCTCTGTCCCTGTTCTGCACCCACGGATTGACCGCTGGCACAGCTCTCTCACCTCGTCCGAACATCTGCAACGCTTGTGCTCATGTGGACGGCGCATCTCTCCTCAGGTTGTCCTGGGCACTTTCCAGTGCCAAGAAATCGCAAATATCTCTCGTTGTGGGCATTTCGGAGGTTCTTGCTTCCTCCCATTTGCATGCTGTCTCTCCATCTAGTTTCTCGTGGAGCGTGTGCACCACAATCATGTCCCATTGATCTGTCGGAATGCCTTGGCTTGCCAGCTGACGCATGGTCTCATACGTGGTGTTCGACATCCTCACCAGCTCGCTGGCCTTCGGAGCTCCTCTTAGAACTGGAAGCTTGAAAAACGAGCGAAGGAGTTCTCGGCACGTAGCGTATTGCTTGCTGTAGACCTGGTTCAGCCGAGCCCATGACTCGCCGTAATTCTGGTCCGTCTGCTGCCACTCACCCAGTGTACGAGCGGCTCTACCGGACAACGACGACTTTAGGTAGGCGAACTTATACGCCGGCGCTATCTTCTCGTTGGCATGTATAGCCGCTGTGAATCTATCTTTGAAGCTCTGCCACTTCGTGGACGAGCCATCGAAGGTACCCCAGGTGTTTTTGACGTCGTGCTCAGCAAACGGCAAATTCACCTGTACGGCGATGACAGGCGTCTCTCTCGCATCTGGCTGCGGGGCCAGCTCTTTCTCACGTTTCTTCAGGGCAGCATATGCCGGGTAGTAGCTCTGTTCCGCTGCCACCATGTTTCTTTCTACCTCGGCGTTTGTGAGCAAATCGCCTGTGGCAGTCAGCTTCGCTTCACAATCTTTCACCTGCGCCCATGCCTGCATTAAGGTTTGCAGCCGGACCTCCACCTCCTCGGCCTCTATAGCTTTAAAATCCTCGGATGCGGTGAAGGACCGCATCCTATTGATAGTGTGGATGGCGGCCTCATAAAGATATGAGGTGTTCTGGGCAGCCATATTCCCTCTCTTAGTCTTTCCAAATGATTTCTTTCTCTATTCTCTATCTCAATCTTTCCAAAATAAATTCTTTCCAAAATCTGAAATAAATGTATGGAAAAACAATATAATAAATTATTAAATATAGGTTGTGGTTATTAAAGAAAATATATTGCCAATGAATAACAAAGGCAAATGAAATATGTAAATGAAATATATTAAAAGGAATGAAATGAAATATAAATAAACATAAAAATGTAAGGTGTGTGTTCTGACGCTATTGTTGTTGTTGTTGTTTGTGAAATCTCCATTTAGTTCGGAGGAATTTCATTCTATCTTTCTTTCCATCTATTGCTGACAATCATTTTGTTAATAATTGTCATCTTCTGTTTTGATTAACAGAAGCTCTTTCCGTGGGCAGATAAACAAAACCTTTGTTGTTGTTTATTTTGGTTAACTCTTTCCTAGCTTGCAAGCATCTATCACATGTAGTCTCTCTCATATAGCCACTCGTACATTTCATGCTTAGAGCGCTTTAGAAAATTCTTTCTCTAAAAATAATATCTGTCGCAATCTGTCACAAGGAAAAATAAATAATTCTTTCTTTATCGTCTTTCTCATATTCATGCAAATTATGCTTCTTTCCGAGATCGAACAGGCAAATAAAGGGCTTCTAGAACTTGCTTCTATTATTTTTTTTTCTCGTTTTGTTATTTCCCCCCTTTTTTTAAAGAAATTCACTATCCGTTCTGTCACTGTATTTGCCCGTTCTCTCGCTGCACATTACACAGGTTTTCAATTTAATCGATTGAAATTTGAAAGCCTGTCACTATTTAACACACATAATAAAAAAACCATACCAAAAATAAAGAAATAAATATTGAAAATAACCCTGGCTGCGGCGCCACAACCAGGTCAAACAAAAAACTACCCTCTGTCACTTAAACAACAACACAACACTCTATCACTCGCTGCACATATATCTTTTCCCATTTTTTTTTAAATAAATAAAAATTCTGTCCATCTTTCCGCAGTGGACTGTATGATATTCTTACCAATCAAATTAACTCGTAATTCGCACTTTCACTACAGTAGTTTTACGCCTTTCGCTTTTATTAAGATTCAATTTAAAAAATTCTCTTTCCACTAATAATTTTATTTTTCAACTTTAACTTTTCAACCAGGACTACCTAGCTTGAGTGTTCGCTTTAAAATGAAAGAATATACAAGACACATCACATATGTGAATTGTATTCGCGCTGCTCATTCTTTCCCCTATTCATATGCATGTTAATATTCATGCACCTCTTCTCTCTCATTCTCTATCTTCTATCCTATGTATATACCTAAGACTTTGTCAGCGACCAGAAACAAGGTAGTGAGTGTGTCTTTCGAATTTGGTTATTTATGTCATTGACATTCTTTCTCAGTCTGATCTCTTTCACTCATTTTTGGTTGTAAGTCAAAAATTCGTGATTTCCCGGTTGTTAGGCGGGAATTCTTTCAATGATATCTCTCTGATGTGTTCTTGTGGTAGTGACTAAAAATAAAGCAACAATTGTGTATCTGCCTGGAGCATGCGCTGTTACTCATGTTTATCTTTTCTCATTTTCAATGCGCATATGTATGTAACTTGCTCGTCGACAAAAACACTCCATTACCAAGACCGGAATCTCAGACTGACATTTCGGTTTGCCTACAAGCTACTGAGGATTAAATGTGAGAAAGTGTGCGTGAAATGATGCAAAAAACCAATCGAATCTCTTTCCATTTTTCCATCTTTCAAGCGTCTGCTCTTTGTTGGTGGTTGGCTTAGTCAATCCTCCTTCTTTCCGTTACGCTTCGCTGGCTTGCATGGCTCTTTCTCTGCTGCGAACAGTACGGCCTTGTCACCCTTTCTCAGCTCTCTCATTGGGCACATCACACTGTTGTGCATATGTTTTCCAGGGCACCTGATGCACGGACCCTGGAAGCACTCTTTCGGCTGGTGCCCTACTTTAAGGCAATTGCTGCAAAGGCCTCTATCTCTCACCATATCTTGCTTCGCCTTCAAGGTCCAAGTCTGGAATTGTGGGCATCCCCATATTGGATGGCTAGTAGACCTGCATGCTGGGCATGCCCTTGCTGATGTGGCTCTGTCCCTGTTCTGCACCCACGGATTGACCGCTGGCACAGCTCTCTCACCTCGTCCGAACATCTGCAACGCTTGTGCTCATGTGGACGGCGCATCTCTCCTCAGGTTGTCCTGGGCACTTTCCAGTGCCAAGAAATCGCAAATATCTCTCGTTGTGGGCATTTCGGAGGTTCTTGCTTCCTCCCATTTGCATGCTGTCTCTCCATCTAGTTTCTCGTGGAGCGTGTGCACCACAATCATGTCCCATTGATCTGTCAGAATGCCTTGGCTTGCCAGCTGACGCATGGTCTCATACGTGGTGTTCGACATCCTCACCAGCTCGCTGGCCTTCGGAGCTCCTCTTAGAACTGGAAGCTTGAAAAACGAGCGAAGGAGTTCTCGGCACGTAGCGTATTGCTTGCTGTAGACCTGGTTCAGCCGAGCCCATGACTCGCCGTAATTCTGGTCCGTCTGCTGCCACTCACCCAGTGTACGAGCGGCTCTACCGGACAACGACGACTTTAGGTAGGCGAACTTATACGCCGGCGCTATCTTCTCGTTGGCATGTATAGCCGCTGTGAATCTATCTTTGAAGCTCTGCCACTTCGTGGACGAGCCATCGAAGGTACCCCAGGTGTTTTTGACGTCGTGCTCAGCAAACGGCAAATTCACCTGTACGGCGATGACAGGCGTCTCTCTCGCATCTGGCTGCGGGGCCAGTTCTTTCTCACGTTTCTTCAGGGCAGCATATGCCGGGAAGTAGCTCTGTTCCGCTGCCACCATGTTTCTTTCTACCTCGGCGTTTGTGAGCAAATCGCCTGTGGCAGTCACCTTCGCTTCACAATCTTTCACCTGCGCCCATGCCTGCATTAAGGTTTGCAGCCGGACTTCCACCTCCTCCGCCTCTATAGCTTTAAAATCCTCGGATGCGGTGAAGGACCGCTTCCTATTGATAGTGTGGATGGCGGCCTCATAAAGATATGAGGTGTTCTGGGCAGCCATATTCTCTCTCTTAGTCTTTCCAAATGATTTCTTTCTCTATTCTCTATCTCAATCTTTCCAAAATAAATTCTTTCCAAAATCTGAAATAAATGTATGGAAAAACAATATAATAAATTATTAAATATAGGTTGTGGTTATTAAAGAAAATATATTGCCAATGAATAACAAAGGCAAATGAAATATGTAAATGAAATATATTAAAAGGAATGAAATGAAATATAAATAAACATAAAAATGTAAGGTGTGTGTTCTGACGCTATTGTTGTTGTTGTTGTTGTTGTTGTTTGTGAAATCTCCATTTAGTTCGGAGGAATTTCATTCTATCTTTCTTTCCATCTATTGCTGACAATCATTTTGTTAATAATTGTCATCTTCTGTTTTGATTAACAGAAGCTCTTTCCGTGGGCAGATAAACAAAACCTTTGTTGTTGTTTATTTTGGTTAACTCTTTCCTAGCTTGCAAGCATCTATCACATGTAGTCTCTCTCATATAGCCACTCGTACATTTAATGCTTAGAGCGCTTTAGAAAATTCTTTCTCTAAAAATAATATCTGTCGCAATCTGTCACAAGGAAAAATAAATAATTCTTATTCTATCGTCTTTCTCATATTCATGCAAATTATGCTTCTTTCCGAGATCGAACAGGCAAATAAAGGGCTTCTAGAACTTGCTTCTATTATTTTTTTTTCTCGTTTTGTTATTTCCCCCCTTTTTTTTAAAGAAATTCACTATCCGTTCTGTCACTGTATTTGCCCGTTCTCTCGCTGCACATTACACAGGTTTTCAATTTAATCGATTGAAATTTGAAAGCCTGTCACTATTTAACACACATAATAAAAAAACCATACCAAAAATAAAGAAATAAATATTGAAAATAACCCTGGCTGCGGCGCCACAACCAGGTCAAACAAAAAACTACCCTCTGTCACTTAAACAACAACACAACACTCTATCACTCGCTGCACATATATCTTTTCCCATTTTTTTTTTAAATAAATAAAAATTCTGTCCATCTTTCCGCAGTGGACTGTATGATATTCTTACCAATCAAATTAACTCGTAATTCGCACTTTCACTACAGTAGTTTTACGCCTTTCGCTTTTATTAAGATTCAATTTAAAAAATTCTCTTTCCACTAATAATTTTATTTTTCAACTTTAACTTTTCAACCAGGACTACCTAGCTTGAGTTTTCGCTTTAAAATGAAAGAATATACAAGACACATCACATATGTGAATTGTATTCGCGCTGCTCATTCTTTCCCCTATTCATATGCATGTTAATATTCATGCACCTCTACTCTCTCATTCTCTATCTTCTATCCTATGTATATACCTAAGACTTTGTCAGCGACCAGAAACAAGGTAGTGAGTGTGTCTTTCGAATTTGGTTATTTATGTCATTGACATTCTTTCTCAGTCTGATCTCTTTCACTCATTTTTGGTTGTAAGTCAAAAATTCGTGATTTCCCGGTTGTTAGGCGGGAATTCTTTCAATGATATCTCTCTGATGTGTTCTTGTGGTAGTGACTAAAAATAAAGCAACAATTGTGTATCTGCCTGGAGCATGCGCTGTTACTCATGTTTATCTTTTCTCATTTTCAATGCGCATATGTATGTAACTTGCTCGTCGACAAAAACACTCCATTACCAAGACCGGAATCTCAGACTGACATTTCGGTTTGCCTACAAGCTACTGAGGATTAAATGTGAGAAAGTGTGCGTGAAATGATGCAAAAAACCAATCGAATCTCTTTCCATTTTTCCATCTTTCAAGCGTCTGCTCTTTGTTGGTGGTTGGCTTAGTCAATCCTCCTTCTTTCCGTTACGCTTCGCTGGCTTGCATGGCTCTTTCTCTGCTGCGAACAGTACGGCCTTGTCACCCTTTCTCAGCTCTCTCATTGGGCACATCACACTGTTGTGCATATGTTTTCCAGGGCACCTGATGCACGGACCCTGGAAGCACTCTTTCGGCTGGTGCCCTACTTTAAGGCAATTGCTGCAAAGGCCTCTATCTCTCACCATATCTTGCTTCGCCTTCAAGGTCCAAGTCTGGAATTGTGGGCATCCCCATATTGGATGGCTAGTAGACCTGCATGCTGGGCATGCCCTTGCTGATGTGGCTCTGTCCCTGTTCTGCACCCACGAATTGACCGCTGGCACAGCTCTCTCACCTCGTCCGAACATCTGCAACGCTTGTGCTCATGTGGACGGCGCATCTCTCCTCAGGTTGTCCTGGGCACTTTCCAGTGCCAAGAAATCGCAAATATCTCTCGTTGTGGGCATTTCGGAGGTTCTTGCTTCCTCCCATTTGCATGCTGTCTCTCCATCTAGTTTCTCGTGGAGCGTGTGCACCACAATCATGTCCCATTGATCTGTCGGAATGCCTTGGCTTGCCAGCTGACGCATGGTCTCATACGTGGTGTTCGACATCCTCACCAGCTCGCTGGCCTTCGGAGCTCCTCTTAGAACTGGAAGCTTGAAGAACGAGCGAAGGAGTTCTCGGCACGTAGCGTATTGCTTGCTGTAGACCTGGTTCAGCCTAGTGATGGGTACCTCACACATGAGGCAATACAAAATGTTGCATACACCACTCTGAAATGTCCCATCACCTCAAACCAAAAAAATGTATTACCTCACACCTCACCATAAAAGCAACAAAAAATACCTATTTCTCTTTTGTTGTGTGTAACACCCAAAACCAAAACAAAATAATAAACAAAGATAAACAATAACAATGCAATATGAAATGTAAACATTTATGAACTCGCCGTATATCGACCTACATGTGTTTATGTTGAGAATGGTCAGCCGTCACCAAGCGATACCATCGTGCATTGAACTGATCATGTTACACATAGTCATAGTCGGTCGCTATGCGCCGAATGCAATTAAATATTGATTTTTGTTTATGACTGCAATTATATATGCATCACATTGACTGAGCATTCGGAATGCCTTTGAGGAAATATAACCGAAAGTATATTTTGTCAAGTGGACATTTGAGTATTACGTCATGTGGGGTAATATATTGTAGGTCATAAGTAGAATAAATAAAATAAAGAACTAGGTTAAGAATATCTATGTACATATGAAAATTAATTTTGTATAGAACTAGTTGTAAGTATAAATAGAAGAAAATTTCGAAAATAAAATTAGTCTAGTTTCACACTTAGAACAAGACTCATCTACTTATTATCGGCTGGAGAGCTTAGATTCATACTCAATCCAAATCGTGCATTTTGATGCTCGGATTAATAAGCGGCTTTGCATAAAGCTAAGAAATATATTTCTGTTCTTTTGAACTAAGGCTTCCTCGTCAAACATAACATGGCGATCCTGCAAGTCTGAACCAAAATCCACCAATAGTTTCAAAAAAAAAATATAATATTCTCCGCTTATTTTCAAAACAATCAGTTAAATGACCACATTAGAAGATATAAACAAAATCTTTAGAAAGTGGGAAGAAGTCACTGAATACCGTCCAACGACCGTAGAACCCAGAGAGTACCCAAGATATATCCCCACTCCTAAAACCGCTGGACCGAAACCACTTTCCATAGAGGAATATAGAAGACGGCAAGAAAAAAAGAAGAAAGAAGAAAAGAAACAACAAGAAAATAAGCAAAAGAAGAAACGAGGAGGCCGCAAAAGACAGTTCCAGAGGAAGTGTGCAGACCTTCAGAGGATAATCAACCTAAGCAGTGGAGACCAGAAGCGAAGACTCATTGGTGAGCTGAAAGATCTAAAGAAAAATGGGTGGCAAGACTTCCAAGGAGGAGATCATAAATAATGTAGCAGCAGCATCTGCAGCATCAACATCATCGACAACAACAACAACACCTCTAGGCGATAAAGTAGTATATCTAAATTTCTTTCTTTTGTTAATTATAATTTTATGCAAATTAAATGCATATTACAAAAATTATCTTAGAAAACATACTCTGAAAACACTAAATGTTTAAATAAATATATACATAAAATTTATGGAGTTCAATATTCTAGAAAATATTTTAAAAAACTTAAAAAAAAGCACCTAACAGAACTTACACCACAGAACACATACAAAGAATTAACTTACAAATAGACAATGTATGGTCAGAAATAACCAAAAACGCAGACTTAACCGACATACAAGACTTAAAAATCAAATTTGACAAGTTAGTAGAACAAATTCAAACATTTTTAAAAAAGAAGAAATTGAAATCAACGACAAAATGGCAAATTTTGATATAGTAACTGCTATTAAAGTTATCCCTGAATTTCAAGGTGACTTTAAAGATCTTAATAATTTTTTGGGTTTAATTGAGTTTTACTCCAATACTCTTAATAACGATGTACAAAAGGAACTTTTAGTAAAATTCATTTTGGCCACCAAACTCTCAGAAAAAGTTAAAAACAAAATTCAAACTGAGAAAATACCAACAAACTTAAATGATTTCAAAAATATTTTAAAATCTGTATACAAATCCAACAAAACTGCGTCTAGATTGCATAATGACATTGCAAAATGTTATCAAGGCAATCAAACAATTCTGACGTTTGCTTCACGCATAGAAACATTACTAGCTTCATTGAATGAGCTACAAATCTCTGAGCAAGGGGCTGAACTTAGAGAACTTATAGTAAAATTGAATGATCAGATTGGAATGACAGCCTTTAAAAATGGTTTATCAGAACCATATAAGTCATTAGTAATGGCTGCAAGACCAACCAAGCTTGCAGAAGCAGTCCAAATTGCTTTAGAAGTTAGTCCTCAACATTCTAACAACATAATGTTTTTCAATAGGGAACAAAGAGGTAGAAATAATTTCAGAGGTAATTATAATAGAAGAATTAATGATTTCAATCGTGATAGGCATCAAAATCATGGAAATAACAATAGATATGAGAATCAGAATAGAAGTTATAATAACAACAGAGGAGGACATAATAACCAAAATAATAACAGGCAAAATTTTCAGGGAAACGGGTACGTCCCCGGCCGATAAAACCCGGGGCCCACATCCAGAAAAAGATAATTTACATTAAAAACTCTAACAAAGATACAAACTTCATAAAATTAAAAATAAAAGGCAGAAATCAACCAATAACTTTATTAATAGATACAGGAGCAGATATTTCAATAATTAAGAATAGCATAGTCAATAATAATTACAACATAGAATATGATAATAATTGTCAGATAAATGGAATAACAAAAGAATCTACAATAACAACTACAGGAATCACTAAACTAAATCTATGCTTTGAAGATAAAAATATTGAACAAAAATTTAGTGTAATAGATAATAAGATAAATTTAACCACTGATGGAATATTAGGTAGAGACTTTTTAATAGATCATAATTGTAAAATTAACTATGAGACATGTGCATTAACAATTTTTCTAGATGGGGAAGAGATAATATTGCCAATGAACATGAATACAAAAGATATTTATGGTAATATAAAACTACCGCCAAGAACAGAGATAATTCAAATGATAGATATAGATTTAAAAGAAGATAGTTTAATATATGGAAAAGAAATTAAGAAAGGGATATTTTTATCAAATGCAATTATTCCAAAAGAAGGAAATAAGCATATAAAAATACTTAATACAACAGAGAATGAGGTCATTTTAAAACAAATTTCGTTAGGAGTAGAACCAATCTCTAGCTACCAAGTACTAAATTTTAAAAACAGCTTAGAAGATGAAGATAGATTTAAACGAATACAAAATGAAATAAAAGTAGATAACTTAGATAATAATGCAAAAGAAGACGTTTTTAGAATATGTAAACAATTTCAAAATATATTTCATTTAGAAGGAGAAGAATTAGGTAAAAACAACTTTTATGAGCAAAAAATAGCATTAACAGACAAAACACCAGCTTATATAAAGAATTACAGGTTACCACATGCAAATTTGCATGTAATAGAGGAACAGGTTGACAAATTACTGGATGAGGATATCATTGAACCATCAACAAGTCCATACAATTCACAATTATTAATTGTACCCAAGAAAAGCACAGGAGAATTAAAAAAGTGGAGATTAGTTGTAGATTTTAGATCTCTCAATAAAAAAATAGTTGATGACAAATTTCCATTAACTAGACTAGAAGATGTGCTTGATAAATTAGGAAAGGCTAAATATTTTTCAACTCTAGACATGACAAGTTCATTTCATCAGATACCACTTCATCCCAGATCAAGACCACTAACAGCTTTTTCAACTGATTCGGGACATTTTCAATTCAAAAGATTACCTTTTGGATTAAAAATATCAACAAATAGCTTTCAAAGGATGTTATCAATTGCATTAAGTGGTTTGCAAGCATCCGCATTCTTATATGTAGATGATATAATTGTGTTTGGTTCAAACCTTAAGGAACATAATAACAACCTAACAGAAGTTTTTAAGAGGTTACGTAAATATAATTTGAAATTAAACCCAAGCAAATGTAATTTCCTTCGACCAGAAGTAGTTTATCTTGGACATCTTATAACTTCACAAGGAGTAACCACAGACCCGAGTAAATATAATGTCATAAAAGAATACCCAAAACCAGATAATGCAGATGAAGTTCGAAGATTTGTAGCTTTCTGTAACTATTACAGACGTTTTATTCAAAATTTCGCTGAAATTGCAAAACCTTTGAATCAATTATTAAAGAAAGACCAAATCTTCAGCTGGACACAAAGTTGTCAAAATGCTTTTGAGAACCTTAAAAGAAAATTAATGACACCTCCAATACTAAGCTATCCAGATTTCTCAAAACCGTTCATATTAACAACAGATGCATCAAACTATGCATTAGGAGCTATTTTGTCTCAAGGAGAAGTAGGTAAGGACAAACCCATTGCATATGCAAGTAAATCATTAAACAAACATGAGCTTAATAAAGCAGTGATAGAAAAAGAACTACTTGGTATACATTGGGGAATAAACCATTTCAGACCATATTTATACGGTAGGCGATTTGTTGTTTATACAGATCACAGGCCATTAGTTAGTCTTTTTACTCATAAGAATCCTTCATCCAAATTAACTAGAGTTAGAGTAGATTTAATGGATTACGATTTTGATATAATTTTTAAGCAAGGAAAGATGAATACAAATGCTGATGCATTATCTAGAATAAAGTTAAGTTCAGAAGAATTAAAAGAAATGATACCAGTAAACAATATAAATCTCCTAACAAGAGCAATGAAGTTGAAAGATAAGGAAGATATTAGTGAAAGAGAAGAAAATCCGGAAATTATGCCTCCTGTGGAGACTGTACACCTCCACATATGGGAATGCATATCTATCTCAGACACTAGAAACGTTAAAAAGATACAATTTGAAAATATAAAGAATTTAATGGGGCCACCAAAAGAAACAATATATGCAGTTAAAGATACAATACATGTTGGATACAATGATAATTCTCTATCAGAGTTAAAATTGATTTTGAAGAAATTGTTATCCTATACAAAGCATGTGAAAATAGAAAAGCTAGCGTTAGCAATGAATAATGAAATATTTGAAACAATATCAGTGCACAAATTTAAAAAGATATTTAATGAACTGCAAAAGAATAAGAATGAAAATTGTCTAGACATTATATTATATAATTCACCAAGAAGAATAGAGCATGCGAATGAGATGAATAATTTAATAAAAGAATATCACGATGACAGGTTAGGAGGACATATTGGTATTAGAAGATGTATAGCGAAACTAAAGCAAAAGTACGTATGGAAAAATATGAATAAGATGGTCAAAAAGTATATTAATAGTTGTAAGATTTGTAACGAAGTTAAAATTAATAAATACACTAAAGAACAATTCATAAGGACAGAAACACCTAGCACATCATTTGATGTAATTACAATAGACACAGTAGGACCACTCAGACCATCAAATGGATACAGGTATATTCTAACCATTCAATGTGAACTCACAAAGTTCATAGAAGCTTTTCCACTAGTCACTAAAGACGCTATTTCAGTAGCAAAAACTATTGTAGAAAAATTCATTTTGAAATATGGTTGTTTTAGAAAATTAAAAACAGATAAGGGCACAGAATTCACTAATGAACTACTAGTAAATATCTGTAAAATACTAAAAATAGAAAAAACTACATCAACACCATTTCATCATGAAACTTTAGGAACAGTAGAAAGAAATCATAGAGTTTTAAATGATTATTTAATGACCACGGACGGAAAAGACGACTGGGAAGAATTACTACCTTACTACACTTACACATACAATACTACACCACACAGTACAACCAATTATTCACCTTTTGAATTAGTATACGGAAAACTATGTGCTTTACCTTGTGAAATCATAAAAAATAGAGAAAAAATATACAATATTGATAATTATGTTAATGAATTCAAATTAAAATTAAAATATGCTCATGAAAAAGCTAAAGAGAACTTAGAGCAAAGTAAAAATAAAACATGTACAAATCAATCTAATGTAAATAATTCAAATTTTAAAATTGGAGATTATGTATATTTAAAAGTTGGAAATAAAAAAAAGTTAGATAAACCATTCAAAGGTCCTTATAAAATAATTGAACAAAAAGGTCCAAATAGCATTATAAAAACTGAAAAAGAAAATAAAGAAGTACATAACAATAATTTAATAAGAGCCAGAAATAAATAAAAACAAAAAGAAACTATAGATGTATATATGTAATTATAAATTCTTTTCTTTACCAAAAAAATCATTTAACCTTCAAAAAAAAAAAAAAAAAAAAAAAAAAAAAAAAAAACATACTATCAAAATAATTTTTTTTTCATTTAAAGATACAAAAAAAAAATCATTTTTTAAAAGGGTGAGGGTGTTGTGTGTAACACCCAAAACCAAAACAAAATAATAAACAAAGATAAACAATAACAATGAAATATGAAATGTAAACATTTATGAACTCGCCGTATATCGACCTACATGTGTTTATGTTGAGAATGGTCAGCCGTCACAAAGCGATACCATCGTGCATTGAACTGATCATGTTACACATAGTCATAGTCGGTCGCTATGCGCCGAATGCAATTAAATATTGATTTTTGTTTATGACTGCAATTATATATGCATCACATTGACTGAGCATTCGGAATGCCTTTGAGGAAATATAACCGAAAGTATATTTTGTCAAGTGGACATTTGAGTATTACGTCATGTGGGGTAATATATTGTAGGTCATAAGTAGAATAAATAAAATAAAGAACTAGGTTAAGAATATCTATGTACATATGAAAATTAATTTTGTATAGAACTAGTTGTAAGTATAAATAGAAGAAAATTTCGAAAATAAAATTAGTCTAGTTTCACACTTAGAACAAGACTCATCTACTTATTATCGGCTGGAGAGCTTAGATTCATACTCAATCCAAATCGTGCATTTTGATGCTCGGATTAATAAGCGGCTTTGCATAAAGCTAAGAAATATATTTCTGTTCTTTTGAACTAAGGCTTCCTCGTCAAACATAACACTTTACTCTCTCGACTTCTAAAAAAAGAACTATTCGTACTTCTCTCTCATTCTCACTTGTTCTTGTCGTTGTTGATGAACGACGACGGAGAATGATGAAGAGATGAAGAATGAAGTTGAGTCTTGAGTGTATGAGGAAATGCCTCGCACTCACTACATTAGTGCATTCTCTCTCAAACCAATAGCAATAGGATCAGAATGAGGAAGAGGACAATTGCCTTACAATGAAAAATGAAAGAATGTGTGAAGTTTTGTATTATGATTATGAAATGAATGCTATTTACTCAAATGTCCCATTCGAACAAAATTCGTGACATTGTCACAGTGAGCTATGATTGAGTCATTTTCGCTGGTTGTGACATTGTTGCAGGTTGTGACATTTAAAGTACCTACGTTTGTTTGAGGAGAGATAATGAGGAGAACATACTACAATGTAACAAATAACGAAGATATGTATGCAGAATTGCAGATAAATCATACTCCAAAGGGTTGAAAATTAAAGGAAAAGGAGGTTTGTTATTGTTTCATTGTTTTGTTATTCATTTTCTTGTTTCGTTTTTGTTAGAAATATGTATGGGAAAAACTAATTTGTTTTTGTTCGGGTGCCGGTGCATGATTAGTGTTTAGTCCAGTTTATTGTCAATACTCCCCGCTTTCCATATTCTAGACATTAATTGATCGTTGTTCCATGATCATCAGAATTGAAGAGACATCATTGAAAAATTGAATGTTCTTTATTGAAAATGTCCCTTAAAATAGGTTTGTCCTATGGGACATTTGAGGTGGGACAAAGTACCACCTCTTTTCGAAAAATGAGTACCTCATACAAACTCATTTTAAATTCGTGTCCTACCCATCATTAGTTCAGCCGAGCCCATGACTCGCCGTAATTCTGGTCCGTCTGCTGCCACTCACCCAGTGTACGAGCGGCTCTACCGGACAACGACGACTTTAGGTAGGCGAACTTATACGCCGGCGCTATCTTCTCGTTGGCATGTATAGCCGCTGTGAATCTATCTTTGAAGCTCTGCCACTTCGTGGACGAGCCATCGAAGGTACCCCAGGTGTTTTTGACGTCGTGCTCAGCAAACGGCAAATTCACCTGTACGGCGATGGCAGGCGTCTCTCTCGCATCTGGCTGCGGGGCCAGTTCTTTCTCACGTTTCTTCAGGGCAGCATATGCCGGGAAGTAGCTCTGTTCCGCTGCCACCATGTTTCTTTCTACCTCGGCGTTTGTGAGCAAATCGCCTGTGGCAGTCAGCTTCGCTTCACAATCTTTCACCTGCGCCCATGCCTGCATTAAGGTTTGCAGCCGGACTTCCACCTCCTCGGCCTCTATAGCTTTAAAATCCTCGGATGCGGTGAAGGACCGCTTCCTATTGATAGTGTGGATGGCGGCCTCATAAAGATATGAGGTGTTCTGGGCAGCCATATTCTCTCTCTTAGTCTTTCCAAATGATTTCTTTCTCTATTCTCTATCTCAATCTTTCCAAAATAAATTCTTTCCAAAATCTGAAATAAATGTATGGAAAAACAATATAATAAATTATTAAATATAGGTTATGGTTATTAAAGAAAATATATTGCCAATGAATAACAAAGGCAAATGAAATATATTAAAAGGAATGAAATGAAATATAAATAAACATAAAAATGTAAGGTGTGTGTTCTGACGCTATTGTTGTTGTTGTTGTTGTTTGTGAAATCTCCATTTAGTTCGGAGGAATTTCATTCTATCTTTCTTTCCATCTATTGCTGACAATCATTTTGTTAATAATTGTCATCTTCTGTTTTGATTAACAGAAGCTCTTTCCGTGGGCAGATAAACAAAACCTTTGTTGTTGTTTATTTTGGTTAACTCTTTCCTAGCTTGCAAGCATCTATCACATGTAGTCTCTCTCATATAGCCACTCGTACATTTCATGCTTAGAGCGCTTTAGAAAATTCTTTCTCTAAAAATAATATCTGTCGCAATCTGTCACAAGGAAAAATAAATAATTCTTTCTCTATCGTCTTTCTCATATTCATGCAAATTATGCTTCTTTCCGAGATCGAACAGGCAAATAAAGGGCTTCTAGAACTTGCCTCTATTATTTTTTTTTCTCGTTTTGTTATGTCCCCCCTTTTTTTTTAAAGAAATTCACTATCCGTTCTGTCACTGTATTTGCCCGTTCTCTCGCTGCACATTACACAGGTTTTCAATTTAATCGATTGAAATTTGAAAGCCTGTCACTATTTAACACACATAATAAAAAAACCATACCAAAAATAAAGAAATAAATATTGAAAATAACCCTGGCTGCGGCGCCACAACCAGGTCAAACAAAAAACTACCCTCTGTCACTTAAACAACAACACAACACTCTATCACTCGCTGCACATATATCTTTTCCCATTTTTTTTTAAATAAATAAAAATTCTGTCCATCTTTCCGCAGTGGACTGTATGATATTCTTACCAATCAAATTAACTCGTAATTCGCACTTTCACTACAGTAGTTTTACGCCTTTCGCTTTTATTAAGATTCAATTTAAAAAATTCTCTTTCCACTAATAATTTTATTTTTCAACTTTAACTTTTCAACCAGGACTACCTAGCTTGAGTTTTCGCTTTAAAATGAAAGAATATACAAGACACATCACATATGTGAATTGTATTCGCGCTGCTCATTCTTTCCCCTATTCATATGCATGTTAATATTCATGCACCTCTACTCTCTCATTCTCTATCTTCTATCCTATGTATATACCTAAGACTTTGTCAGCGACCAGAAACAAGGTAGTGAGTGTGTCTTTCGAATTTGGTTATTTATGTCATTGACATTCTTTCTCAGTCTGATCTCTTTCACTCATTTTTGGTTGTAAGTCAAAAATTCGTGATTTCCCGGTTGTTAGGCGGGAATTCTTTCAATGATATCTCTCTGATGTGTTCTTGTGGTAGTGACTAAAAATAAAGCAACAATTGTGTATCTGCCTGGAGCATGCGCTGTTACTCATGTTTATCTTTTCTCATTTTCAATGCGCATATGTATGTAACTTGCTCGTCGACAAAAACACTCCATTACCAAGACCGGAATCTCAGACTGACATTTCGGTTTGCCTACAAGCTACTGAGGATTAAATGTGAGAAAGTGTGCGTGAAATGATGCAAAAAACCAATCGAATCTCTTTCCATTTTTCCATCTTTCAAGCGTCTGCTCTTTGTTGGTGGTTGGCTTAGTCAATCCTCCTTCTTTCCGTTACGCTTCGCTGGCTTGCATGGCTCTTTCTCTGCTGCGAACAGTACGGCCTTGTCACCCTTTCTCAGCTCTCTCATTGGGCACATCACACTGTTGTGCATATGTTTTCCAGGGCACCTGATGCACGGACCCTGGAAGCACTCTTTCGGCTGGTGCCCTACTTTAAGGCAATTGCTGCAAAGGCCTCTATCTCTCACCATATCTTGCTTCGCCTTCAAGGTCCAAGTCTGGAATTGTGGGCATCCCCATATTGGATGGCTAGTAGACCTGCATGCTGGGCATTCCCTTGCTGATGTGGCTCTGTCCCTGTTCTGCACCCACGGATTGACCGCTGGCACAGCTCTCTCACCTCGTCCGAACATCTGCAACGCTTGTGCTCATGTGGACGGCGCATCTCTCCTCAGGTTGTCCTGGGCACTTTCCAGTGCCAAGAAATCGCAAATATCTCTCGTTGTGGGCATTTCGGAGGTTCTTGCTTCCTCCCATTTGCATGCTGTCTCTCCATCTAGTTTCTCGTGGAGCGTGTGCACCACAATCATGTCCCATTGATCTGTCGGAATGCCTTGGCTTGCCAGCTGACGCATGGTCTCATACGTGGTGTTCGACATCCTCACCAGCTCGCTGGCCTTCGGAGCTCCTCTTAGAACTGGAAGCTTGAAAAACGAGCGAAGGAGTTCTCGGCACGTAGCGTATTGCTTGCTGTAGACCTGGTTCAGCCGAGCCCATGACTCGCCGTAATTCTGGTCCGTCTGCTGCCACTCACCCAGTGTACGAGCGGCTCTACCGGACAACGACGACTTTAGGTAGGCGAACTTATACGCCGGCGCTATCTTCTCGTTGGCATGTATAGCCGCTGTGAATCTATCTTTGAAGCTCTGCCACTTCGTGAACGAGCCATCGAAGGTACCCCAGGTGTTTTTGACGTCGTGCTCAGCAAACGGCAAATTCACCTGTACGGCGATGGCAGGCGTCTCTCTCGCATCTGGCTGCGGGGCCAGCTCTTTCTCACGTTTCTTCAGGGCAGCATATGCCGGGAAGTAGCTCTGTTCCGCTGCCACCATGTTTCTTTCTACCTCGGCGTTTGTGAGCAAATCGCCTGTGGCAGTCACCTTCGCTTCACAATCTTTCACCTGCGCCCATGCCTGCATTAAGGTTTGCAGCCGGACCTCCACCTCCTCGGCCTCTATAGCTTTAAAATCCTCGGATGCGGTGAAGGACCGCATCCTATTGATAGTGTGGATGGCGGCCTCATAAAGATATGAGGTGTTCTGGGCAGCCATATTCTCTCTCTTAGTCTTTCCAAATGATTTCTTTCTCTATTCTCTATCTCAATCTTTCCAAAATAAATTCTTTCCAAAATCTGAAATAAATGTATGGAAAAACAATATAATAAATTATTAAATATAGGTTATGGTTATTAAAGAAAATATATTGCCAATGAATAACAAAGGCAAATGAAATATATTAAAAGGAATGAAATGAAATATAAATAAACATAAAAATGTAAGGTGTGTGTTCTGACGCTATTGTTGTTGTTGTTGTTGTTTGTGAAATCTCCATTTAGTTCGAAGGAATTTCATTCTATCTTTCTTTCCATCTATTGCTGACAATCATTTTGTTAATAATTGTCATCTTCTGTTTTGATTAACAGAAGCTCTTTCCGTGGGCAGATAAACAAAACCTTTGTTGTTGTTTATTTTGGTTAACTCTTTCCTAGCTTGCAAGCATCTATCACATGTAGTCTCTCTCATATAGCCACTCGTACATTTCATGCTTAGAGCGCTTTAGAAAATTCTTTCTCTAAAAATAATATCTGTCGCAATCTGTCACAAGGAAAAATAAATAATTCTTTCTCTATCGTCTTTCTCATATTCATGCAAATTATGCTTCTTTCCGAGATCGAACAGGCAAATAAAGGGCTTCTAGAACTTGCCTCTATTATTTTTTTTTCTCGTTTTGTTATGTCCCCCCTTTTTTTTAAAGAAATTCACTATCCGTTCTGTCACTGTATTTGCCCGTTCTCACTATTTAACACACATAATAAAAAAACCATACCAAAAATAAAGAAATAAATATTGAAAATAACCCTGGCTGCGGCGCCACAACCAGGTCAAACAAAAAACTACCCTCTGTCACTTAAACAACAACACAACACTCTATCACTCGCTGCACATATATCTTTTCCCATTTTTTTTTTAAATAAATAAAAATTCTGTCCATCTTTCCGCAGTGGACTGTATGATATTCTTACCAATCAAATTAACTCGTAATCCGCACTTTCACTACAGTAGTTTTACGCCTTTCGCTTTTATTAAGATTCAATTTAAAAAATTCTCTTTCCACTAATAATTTTATTTTTCAACTTTAACTTTTCAACCAGGACTACCTAGCTTGAGTTTTCGCTTTAAAATGAAAGAATATACAAGACACATCACATATGTGAATTGTATTCGCGCTGCTCATTCTTTCCCCTATTCATATGCATGTTAATATTCATGCACCTCTACTCTCTCATTCTCTATCTTCTATCCTATGTATATACCTGTGGTGACTTCCCACCGCAGCGGCAACACTTGCCAACTCAACGACACCTACATCTGTTATGTACTTCATTCTTGTTCTCATTTTTACCGCTACAAGAACAACAGAACTAACAGAAGTAGAGATAACATTCGATGTCGTTTATTTATTCTCGTTCCGTTGCACGCAGGTATATAAAGAAAAGAAACAAAGCGATTCATCATCTTCATTCACGTGGCGAAAATCAAGGCGAACAGACCAGTGCTCAAATAGCCAAAACTAAATTTAAAATTTACTTATAAAATCGTTAACCTCATTTTGGTATCAAAATAAACTTTGAATATTAAAAAGTAGTTTTCTTTTACTTCTCATTTTTGGAAAGCTACAATTGGTGACCCCGACGATGCCTGATGAATAAGCCCCACATGGAAGTCAGCATGAGAGCAATCAAAGGACGTCCGACGAAGGCGACAATGTGGTTGGAGGTGATTCTCACGTCGTCAACTCGTATCGCATAAAGACACAAGAATTCTTCACCTCAGACCCAGAGCTTTGGTTCTTTTTACTCGAGTCGCAGTTTGTGGTCAATCGGATTACATCAGACAACACGATGTACCATACGGTAATCTCGCAACTAAATCAAACTGTGGCGGAGAAAATTCGCACATTTTTGCGAAATCCTCCCACGTCTAGTAAGTATGAAGCTCTTAAGCAACGCTTAATTAAAGAATTTATGCCAAGCGAACAGGCAAAACTAAAGAAACTTTTGTCTCAAATGGAATTGGGCGACCGAAAGCCATCTAGGTTACTTGAAGAAATGCGTAATCTTGCAAATGATTCCGTCGAAGACAAGTTTCTGTCTACCCTATGGCTGGGATGCTTGCCAGTTACCTTGCAGCAAATTCTTTCACCGTGGAGCGAAGAGTCGCTCGAAAAGCTCGCTAAAATGGCTGATGGAATTCTCGAGACAACGCACGTTTCGCCGAACGTGGCCGCAGCAACAGTTCGAGTTTCCCGTAGTGAATCTCAGTTAGAGAGGCTTGCAGATCGAATGTCAAATTTGTGCCAGCGCTTTGAACAGATTGAGAGAAGATCACGCCGAGATCAAACACCTGCATCTTCTCGACGAAGGCGCGATAGTTCTACACGAGACAGTCTTAAAGGGTTCTGTTGGTTTCACCACAGGTTTGGAGAAAAAGCGACAAAATGTCGCCAACCATGTGCTTACAACGTGGCGGGAAACTAAAAAGCCGAACTCATGTTGAGACGAATGAGTTTGGCACACCTTCATACCGTCTTTTCGTCTACGATAATCTTACTGCACGAAATTTTTTAATCGACACAGGTGCCGACGTATCGATTATTCCTCCAACTAAACACAACTGTATTTCTCCGACAGCAAGTAAAACCAAGATCTATGCAGCGAACGGTACGGAGATAAAATCTTATGGCCAGCAGCGATTGGTTATCTCTTTAGGTCTAAGACGCAGTTTTTCTTGGTACTTCATTGTCGCAAACGTGCAAACTCCCATCATCGGCGCAGATTTCTTGAATTTTTATAATCTTTCCGTAAATCTCCGCAGCCGACAACTTATCGACAACATGACAAATGTTTCCAAATCTGGAGGGGTCGAGGTTTCTAATACACCACAGGTAACCTTGATAGACAATTCTAATAATTTTGCTTCTCTTTTGAAGGAATTCAAAACACTTTTTGAAGACCAACCTACGAAGCGCCAACATCTATCCACCAAGGTTACACACTGTATTGAAACCAAAGGCCAACCAGTCACTGCAAAGCCCCGTCGACTACCACCAGACAAGTTAGCTGCCGCCAAAGCCGAGTTCCAGGAACTGATGGAGCTAGGTATTTGCAGACCTTCGAAAAGCAACTGGGCAACACCGCTTCATATGGTACCTAAACCATCCGGGGCCTGGCGAGCTTGCGGTGATTACAGGCGGTTGAATGCAATAACAGTTGCAGACAAATACCCAATGCTCAACGTACAGGATTTTGGACACATCGTTCACGGCCGCAAGATTTTTAGTACTATCGACCTTAAAAGAGCTTACAACCAGGTGCCAGTAGATCCGAGCGACATTCACAAGACGGCGATAGTCACCCCGTTTGGCCTTTATGAATTTATGTTCATGACACCTGGGTTAAGGAACGCATCACAGACATTTCAGCGCCTCATCGATGAAATACTCCGAGGACTGGATTTCGCAGTAGCTTTTATCGACGACATCCTAGTCGCATCTGAGAATATGCAACAGCATGAACAACACCTCCGTACTGTCTTTAAAAGACTGAATGACTACAGCCTCACGGTTAACCTAGCGAAATGTGTTTTTGGAAAAACCGAGGTACAGTTCTTGGGACACCTGGTTGTTCCAGAGGGTATTAAGCCGTTACCGAGCAAAGTGAAAGCCATAGCTAATTACGAAAAGCCAACATTAGCCAAGGACCTACGTCGATTTTTGGCAATGATAAATTTTTATCGACGCTTTATACCAAATGCCGTCAATATACAAAATCGCCTACAGTGTTTAATTGAGGGTAACGTCAAAAATGATAAGAGACTTTTGAAGTGGACTCCTGATGCCGAAAATGCTTTCGAGCAATACAAAACCGCGCTCTGCGATGCAACTATGCTTGTTCATCCTGCAAAAAATGGTGTGTTTTCAATGGCAGTCGACGCCTCTGATTTTTCCATCGGAGCTGTTTTAAACCAAACGATAAATGGTGAAACCAGGCCACTTGCTTTTTTCTCAAAAAAGCTATCCGACGCACAAAGGAAACACTCAACATATGATCGAGAGCTGCCTGCGATTTTTGAAGGAATCAAACACTTCCGACATTATTTGGAAGGGCGCGAATTCGCGATATATACTGATCATAAACCGCTTATTTTTGCATTTCAGCAGAAGACCGACAAGGCATCACCTAGACAAGGAAGACAACTAGAGTTTATTAGCCAGTTTTCAACTGACATCCGCTATGTTGTGGGAAAAGAGAACATCATTCCCGACCTTTTATCCAGGATTGCTGAAGTAACCACAAAACCGAGCATCGATTTCGATCAGTTGGCTGATGACCAGAGGGCGGATCCTGAGCTGCAAAGTCTGTTGATTGACAACAAATCTTCACTGGTTCTTAAAACTGTCAAGAATTTGAATACAACTGGCGATCTCATATGCGATGTATCAGGTACGTACGTTCGTCCTTACGTTACTAAAAAATTTCGAAAAATTGTCTTAGAAAAGATTCATGGGTTGTCGCACGGTGGAGTACGAGCAACAACAAAATTGCTGCAACAAAAATTTGTATGGCCCAGTATGCGAAAGGAATCAGCAAGATTTGTGAAACACTGTATTGCGTGTCAGCGTTCTAAGGTCCAGCGACATACAAGAGCACCACTACAGAAATTCGATGAGCCAGTTGAGCGGTTTGAACATATCCATGTGGATATAGTTGGTCCGTTACCATCATCGCACGGATTTTGTTATTTATTGACAATAATCGATCGACAGACCAGATGGCCTGAAGCTATACCCATTATGGACATCACGGCAGAGACTATTGCAAAAGCGCTTATTGTTGGATGGATCTCGCGATACGGTGTTCCAGCACGAATTACAACGGACCGTGGCAGACATTTTGAGTCAGGCCTGTTCAGGCAGCTAAACAGCGTTCTAGGAGTAAAGCATTTGAAAACAACATCGTACCATCCGCAAGCGAACGGCATGGTGGAGAGATGGCATCGTTCCCTGAAAGCTGCGCTCAAAACAAAAATGCCTGTTAGTTGGTCGGAAGAACTTCCTCTTATTCTACTTGGGTTGCGCGTAACCTGCAAAGAAGACTTGAACGCATCCCCCGCTGAAATAGTTTATGGTAAGACTTTAAAAGTTCCAGGTGAATTTTTCGCTCCAAGGAAAGAAAACGTACACGATCCCGAGTTTGTGCGCAACTTATCAAAAACCATCGACAAAATTCGACCGCAGAACACAATACATCACAACTCTGGGCAAACATTTTTTATTCAACCAGCGCTGTCAAGCTGTAAGTATGTTTTTGTTAGAGTTGACGGTGTTAGGAAGCCTCTGCAAGCACCATATAATGGACCCTTTCTTGTTAAACAACGTAACGATAAATATTTTAAAATTCTCATTAAAGGCAAAATCGAAAAAGTTTCTATAGACCGTCTAAAGGCAGCGTTTGTTGTTCCTGAAGAGCCAACAGAAGCCGAAGGCACCGTTTTACCATCAACATCACCTTCTGAATATAGGACCCGAGCCGGACGGGTAGTGAAACTACGAGTTCACACTGCCCTTAGACTGGAGGGGGAGTAGTGTGGTGACTTCCCACCGCAGCGGCAACACTTGCCAACTCAACGACACCTACATCTGTTATGTACTTCATTCTTGTTCTCATTTTTACCGCTACAAGAACAACAGAACTAACAGAAGTAGAGATAACATTCGATGTCGTTTATTTATTCTCGTTCCGTTGCACGCAGGTATATAAAGAAAAGAAACAAAGCGATTCATCATCATCATTCACGTGGCGAAAATCAAGGCGAACAGACCAGTGCTCAAATAGCCAAAACTAAATTTAAAATTTACTTATAAAATCGTTAACCTCATTTTGGTACCAAAATAAACTTTGAATATTAAAAAGTAGTTTTCTTTTACTTCTCATTTTTGGAAAGCTACATACCTAAGACTTTGTCAGCGACCAGAAACAAGGTAGTGAGTGTGTCTTTCGAATTTGGTTATTTATGTCATTGACATTCTTTCTCAGTCTGATCTCTTTCACTCATTTTTGGTTGTAAGTCAAAAATTCGTGATTTCCCGGTTGTTAGGCGGGAATTCTTTCAATGATATCTCTCTGATGTGTTCTTGTGGTAGTGACTAAAAATAAAGCAACAATTGTGTATCTGCCTGGAGCATGCGCTGTTACTCATGTTTATCTTTTCTCATTTTCAATGCGCATATGTATGTAACTTGCTCGTCGACAAAAACACTCCATTACCAAGACCGGAATCTCAGACTGACATTTCGGTTTGCCTACAAGCTACTGAGGATTAAATGTGAGAAAGTGTGCGTGAAATGATGCAAAAAACCAATCGAATCTCTTTCCATTTTTCCATCTTTCAAGCGTCTGCTCTTTGTTGGTGGTTGGCTTAGTCAATCCTCCTTCTTTCCGTTACGCTTCGCTGGCTTGCATGGCTCTTTCTCTGCTGCGAACAGTACGGCCTTGTCACCCTTTCTCAGCTCTCTCATTGGGCACATCACACTGTTGTGCATATGTTTTCCAGGGCACCTGATGCACGGACCCTGGAAGCACTCTTTCGGCTGGTGCCCTACTTTAAGGCAATTGCTGCAAAGGCCTCTATCTCTCACCATATCTTGCTTCGCCTTCAAGGTCCAAGTCTGGAATTGTGGGCATCCCCATATTGGATGGCTAGTAGACCTGCATGCTGGGCATGCCCTTGCTGATGTGGCTCTGTCCCTGTTCTGCACCCACGGATTGACCGCTGGCACAGCTCTCTCACCTCGTCCGAACATCTGCAACGCTTGTGCTCATGTGGACGGCGCATCTCTCCTCAGGTTGTCCTGGGCACTTTCCAGTGCCAAGAAATCGCAAATATCTCTCGTTGTGGGCATTTCGGAGGTTCTTGCTTCCTCCCATTTGCATGCTGTCTCTCCATCTAGTTTCTCGTGGAGCGTGTGCACCACAATCATGTCCCATTGATCTGTCGGAATGCCTTGGCTTGCCAGCTGACGCATGGTCTCATACGTGGTGTTCGACATCCTCACCAGCTCGCTGGCCTTCGGAGCTCCTCTTAGAACTGGAAGCTTAAAGAACGAGCGAAGGAGTTCTCGGCACGTAGCGTATTGCTTGCTGTAGACCTTGTTCAGCCTAGTGATGGGTACCTCACACATGAGGCAATACAAAATGTCGCATTCACCACTCTGAAATGTCCCATCACCTCAAACCAAAAAAAATGTATTACCTCACACCTCACCATAAAAGCAACAAAAAATACCTATTTCTCTTTACTCTCTCGACTTCTAAAAAAAGAACTATTCGTACTTCTCTCTCATTCTCACTTGTTCTTGTCGTTGTTGATGAACGACGACGGAGAATGATGAAGAGATGAAGAATGAAGTTGAGTCTTGAGTGTATGAGGAAATGCCTCGCACTCACTACATTAGTGCATTCTCTCTCAAACCAATAGCAATAGGATCAGAATGAGGAAGAGGACAATTGCCTTACAATGAAAAATGAAAGAATGTGTGAAGTTTTGTATTATGATTATGAAATGAATGCTATTTACTCAAATGTCCCATTCGAACAAAATTCATGACATTGTCACAGTGAGCTATGATTGAGTCATTTTCGCTGGTTGTGACATTGTTGCAGGTTGTGACATTTGAAGTACCTACGTTTGTTTGAGGAGAGATAATGAGGAGAACATACTACAATGTAACAAATAACGAAGATATGTATGCAGAATTGCAGATAAATCATACTCCAAAGGGTTGAAAATTAAAGGAAAAGGAGGTTTGTTATTGTTTCATTGTTTTGTTATTCATTTTCTTGTTTCGTTTTTGTTAGAAATATGTATGGGAAAAACTAATTTGTTTTTGTTCGGGTGCCGGTGCATGATTAGTGTTTAGTCCAGTTTATTGTCAATACTCCCCGCTTTCCATATTCTAGACATCAATTGATCGTTGTTCCATGATCATCAGAATTGAAGAGACATCATTGAAAAATTGAATGTTCTTTATTGAAAATGTCCCTTAAAATAGGTTTGTCCTATGGGACATTTGAGGTGGGACAAAGTACCACCTCTTTTCGAAAAATGAGTACCTCATACAAACTCATTTTAAATTCGTGTCCTACCCATCATTAGTTCAGCCGAGCCCATGACTCGCCGTAATTCTGGTCCGTCTGCTGCCACTCACCCAGTGTACGAGCGGCTCTACCGGACAACGACGACTTTAGGTAGGCGAACTTATACGCCGGCGCTATCTTCTCGTTGGCATGTATAGCCGCTGTGAATCTATCTTTGAAGCTCTGCCACTTCGTGAACGAGCCATCGAAGGTACCCCAGGTGTTTTTGACGTCGTGCTCAGCAAACGGCAAATTCACCTGTACGGCGATGGCAGGCGTCTCTCTCGCATCTGGCTGCGGGGCCAGCTCTTTCTCACGTTTCTTCAGGGCAGCATATGCCATGTTTCTTTCTACCTCGGCGTTTGTGAGCAAATCGCCTGTGGCAGTCAGCTTCGCTTTACAATCTTTCACCTGCGCCCATGCCTGCATTAAGGTTTGCAGCCGGACCTCCACCTCCTCGGCCTCTATAGCTTTAAAATCCTCGGATGCGGTGAAGGACCGCATCCTATTGGTAGTGTGGATGGCGGCCTCATAAAGATATGAGGTGTTCTGGGCAGCCATATTCTCTCTCTTAGTCTTTCCAAATGATTTCTTTCTCTATTCTCTATCTCAATCTTTCCAAAATAAATTCTTTCCAAAATCTGAAATAAATGTATGGAAAAACAATATAATAAATTATTAAATATAGGTTATGGTTGTTAAAGAAAATATATTGCCAATGAATAACAAAGGCAAATGAAATATATTAAAAGGAATGAAATGAAATATAAATAAACATAAAAATGTAAGGTGTGTGTTCTGACGCTATTGTTGTTGTTGTTGTTTGTGAAATCTCCATTTAGTTCGGAGGAATTTCATTCTATCTTTCTTTCCATCTATTGCTGACAATCATTTTGTTAATAATTGTCATCTTCTGTTTTGATTAACAGAAGCTCTTTCCGTGGGCAGATAAACAAAACCTTTGTTGTTGTTTATTTTGGTTAACTCTTTCCTAGCTTGCAAGCATCTATCACATGTAGTCTCTCTCATATAGCCACTCGTACATTTCATGCTTAGAGCGCTTTAGAAAATTCTTTCTCTAAAAATAATATCTGTCGCAATCTGTCACAAGGAAAAATAAATAATTCTTTCTCTATCGTCTTTCTCATATTCATGCAAATTATGCTTCTTTCCGAGATCGAACAGGCAAATAAAGGGCTTCTAGAACTTGCCTCTATTATTTTTTTTTCTCGTTTTGTTATTTCCCCCCTTTTTTTTAAAGAAATTCACTATCCGTTCTGTCACTGTATTTGCCCGTTCTCTCGCTGCACATTACACAGGTTTTCAATTTAATCGATTGAAATTTGAAAGCCTGTCACTATTTAACACACATAATAAAAAAACCATACCAAAAATAAAGAAATAAATATTGAAAATAACCCTGGCTGCGGCGCCACAACCAGGTCAAACAAAAAACTACCCTCTGTCACTTAAACAACAACACAACACTCTATCACTCGCTGCACATATATCTTTTCCCATTTTTTTTTAAATAAATAAAAATTCTGTCCATCTTTCCGCAGTGGACTGTATGATATTCTTACCAATCAAATTAACTCGTAATCCGCACTTTCACTACAGTAGTTTTACGCCTTTCGCTTTTATTAAGATTCAATTTAAAAAATTCTCTTTCCACTAATAATTTTATTTTTCAACTTTAACTTTTCAACCAGGACTACCTAGCTTGAGTGTTCGCTTTAAAATGAAAGAATATACAAGACACATCACATATGTGAATTGTATTCGCGCTGCTCATTCTTTCCCCTATTCATATGCATGTTAATATTCATGCACCTCTACTCTCTCATTCTCTATCTTCTATCCTATGTATATACCTAAGTCTTTGTCAGCGACCAGAAACAAGGTAGTGAGTGTGTCTTTCGAATTTGGTTATTTATGTCATTGACATTCTTTCTCAGTCTGATCTCTTTCACTCATTTTTGGTTGTAAGTCAAAAATTCGTGATTTCCCGGTTGTTAGGCGGGAATTCTTTCAATGATATCTCTCTGATGTGTTCTTGTGGTAGTGACTAAAAATAAAGCAACAATTGTGTATCTGCCTGGAGCATGCGCTGTTACTCATGTTTATCTTTTCTCATTTTCAATGCGCATATGTATGTAACTTGCTCGTCGACAAAAACACTCCATTACCAAGACCGGAATCTCAGACTGACATTGCGGTTTGCCTACAAGCTACTGAGGACTAAATATGAGAAAGTGTGCGTGAAATGATGCAAAAAACCAAACACATTCTCACATTTAGTCCTCAGGCCCATCAAAATGCTTCATTATAGTAATCAGCCCCATCTAAATGCTTCATTTTGAATGTTGCATGGCCTCGTTCAAAAACTAAACAATCCTAACCAACAAAATCTGAAGTGCTGACATGGTCTTAAATTGGAAGATTTGTATAGCTTTTTAATTTCAATCCAAATAAATGTTGTTAATGTATATTAAATAAAATAAAATTGACCAAATACATATTATTTAATGATTTATTAGTTTATTATTATTTATTTTGTTTACTTAAATTATTTGCGAACGCTACATGCGCTGGTTAAGTATAATTATTGCAAATGGACAAAAGTGTAACTCAATACTTTGTAAAACAACAAGACAGACAATTTTTTCAGCTGTAGTTTGCTTAGAGCATTTTTTTTGGCGACGTTAGAAGTTCAGGTGGAAACAATAGGCGGGTGCCTCCGTATTTTTTTTGTACAGACAATGCTACGAGAAGCATACTTGTGAAGTTCCATTGCCAACTTTAGCTAGTTCAGATTCCTCAATTAGATTAGTATTTTCATCATTTAAGCAGTTCGATAATTACAAGACCAAATTTTATTTTTATTTGTTGCAGAAATATTCCTGAAAATTTCTTTTTGAGGGACTATGTTAGAGTTAGAATTTTGTTTGTAGTTAGATTTTGGAATACAAATTTGAGGGAACCATGTTTTAAAAATAAGTTGCTTTGTGTAAAGCATCTTAAAGGAATAGAAATAGGCAATATGTTTACACATAATACCAACTAAATGAGTGCAATAAATAGATTTAAGTAACTTTTTTTATTCCAGTATGGGGAAACCGAACACCCAATAGAAAAAAAACCGGTATACGCGCCAAAATCCATACTTCTTGACTAAATAATGTTATCTTCTAGGTTTACGCATAAAATTACGAATTTTGTAGCATATGAACATTTCTAGACATTTTACAATGTAAACAATTAAATATGCTATGAAATAATTGGCTGCTATTAATGCTAATTTTTTTTTCTAAAAAGTTGATGAAGGTTAGCCGAAGCGGAAATTTCTTTAATGAACATACCTAAAATATTATTGGCTTTCTCAAAAATATTTTTCTACACTAACCTCTGCTTTATACCTTTATAAAATGTAATCTATGGAAGTATTTACTATATTAAGAAAAACATATACGTAAAACTCATTAATTTGTTTCATTTTTAGCAGCACTTTTACTAAACATACCCATCAAACAATAATAAGTAAACTTGAACTTTGGTAACTAAACATTTTGAAGGAATGAATGAAAATTATATTTTGCGTTAAACTGTGAAAATTCACTAAAAAAAACTTCTGTACGTCAACAATAAACATTCATGACGATTACATGTTCTATCGAATTAGTTGTGCATGAATTCAGAACGATTTTAAGACGTTTTCATTTTGTGATAGCTATATGTCAAAATTTGCATTTTATTTGTTCTGCATTTATTCAACAGGTTCGCTATAATCGTTCTGATTACTTTTTTAAGACATTGGTGTTCCTTTGATGCATAGTTTTTTTTGATAGCAAATACATGTATGCTTCCATCAATCAAGAATGTTATGGATAAGATATTTTTCGATTATAACTCTTTTTTTTTAATTTAATATTTATTAATCATAATGGAATTGAAAAATAGTTGCAAGCTTAAATCATTAAAAACAAACTATAAATATACTTGGATTAATTAAATTGATACAGATTTTAATTAGTTGCAAAAAAAATATTTGGGCCGTTCGTTAACGAAAATTTATTAGAATTCAATACAAAAATTGCGCTCGCACCCTTAACTTGATGGTTCTTCGAACGCATCTTTGATACAAAAATCCGATGTTTATTATGAAATTTAAAAAATTTCGTAGTGATTACTGTAAATTAGTGAATTAATTATAATAAACTGATGTTGAACATGCTTTTTTCAAGACAAAAAGGTACATTGGTTCACTATCCACAAAATGCCTAAAAAAATAAAAGCTTAAAACTGACTTTTTCATCGAAAAAAGTAAAAAGAAAAACCTGAAAAAAACTTATTAACCCCTCCATTTTGTTTTTGCTTTGCAAAGTGCCGCTAGCCCACGGCATCGTTTTTTTTTTGTTTGTGCTCACATATGTATATTCATGGACTAATTGTCAAAATTACAAATACAACAATGTAAACAAACGGGTTTTGAAGAGTGAAACGTACGAAAGATTCCGGTCTTGGTAATGGAGTGTTTTTGCTCGTCGAGTTTTCGGTTGTAAATCGGAAACTTGTTTAATGTGGGGAAAAATTCTCCCTTTCTTTCTGTCTCGTTTGCTCTCGGCTGTAAGTCGAAAACAAGAAATTCTGTCAGTCTGTCTCTTGTTTCTGTTCTTTCTTATCCATTCTCGGTTGTAAGTCAAAACTTGTTTTTTCCAGACATATTTGTATGTAGCACCTTACGCTTCACTTAATAAATGCATTTTTTTTCTTTTTTAATGCTTCTTTCACAATTTTTGTGCACATACATATATTTGTATGTAGCACATTACGCTTCACTTAATAAATGCATGTTTTTTTTTTAATGCCACTTTCACACTTCCCGTTCTTTTACACGCGGGGTTTTATTCTAAAGACAATATTTTTTTAAAGAAAAAACCGCACTTTCTTTCTCATGAATCTATCGCGTCACGGGTCAAATCGGGCTCGAATGACCAAATGTATCGACAACTCAGTGGTCCAGTCTCTAATCCTCTTTTACATTTCTTATTGGCTCTACATTCTCTTATAATCTTTCTTACTATATAGAAAACATCGAATGCAGAGTTGCCAGACTCATGCAGTTCGATACAAGCATCATTCTTAATATTTAAGTGTTTTTTATAACTTTATTACTTTCGTCTGTATTACATACATATCTTAGTCTTAGGTTTTAACAAATAGACAAATAAATAGATAGATAGATAGAACAAAATAAGTTCCTTTTTAAGGACGTTTTCTAAAATACGTTTTGTATATAACAAAAATTTACCAAACAATCAAAATACAACCGGAGTACTTTTCAGCTGCATCACTTGTTGTGGCTGTAAGTGTTCGTAGTTTCCGTTAGAACTTTGCGATAGTACATTGTTACATACATTGCAGTTAACTTATTCTGCATCTTTTGTGCTGAATTATCCTATATTAAACGTTGACATATGTTTTGTTCTTCCTGTTACAATAATCTATTTTTTGGAAGATAAAAAAAGGAGTTGAGTATTTGGTTAGACTTATTTAAATTTAAATTAAATTTACCGCATTTCCACACCACCTTAGATATAAATATTATTTACTATCCAAAATAACTCTATAGGTAGATATAGAAAGATGTATGTAAAAACAAATATTTAATCTGGAGTTATGCGTTTGGTGCGTTAACCGATTTTTTTTCTATTGGGTATTCGGTTTCCCCTGTAGGCCTATTGCACCCATTCTGGAATAAAGAAGTTATTAGTACATCATATGGTTATAGTTATATAATTCATAAAATATTTCTACCTTCCTAAGTATTTTAAAACCAGAACTAATTTAGATTTTCCTAAAGGTGCCTAACACAAAGTAGCTTGTTCTTAAAACTGGGTTTATTTAAATCCCTATTCCAAAACCTCAATTGAAATAAAATTCTAACTCTAATATAATATTTAACTAAGAATGTAGGAGATAAATTGCTGCAACAATTGAAACTATTTTTTGGCTGCACACTATCAAGAAGTTTTTGAAGTACTTCGTTTTCGTGAGCAATAGAACTGAATAAACTGCAAAATTGGTCTTCCAAATCTTGCATGTGCTCAACGAAATCTTGTGAAGGAGCCAGCAGATTAGAGTTATCGAACTGCTTATATCCTGTTAAAACTAAACTAATTCAAGGATCAGATTTGTTGTATGTACTTGCCGATGCCATACATGAGTGGCTTTTTCGACATTTTCGGTATAACCAACCGCATAAATAAGCAAAGCTGTTATCTTTTAAAAAATCTGATATGCTTTGGTCTCCGCTAAAATTGCCTGTTGGGAAAAATGTATCAGACTCGCGGTTTAATGACAAACAAACCTGTTTAGCAGCTGTTTGTTTGAAAAAAGTATCTAATTGTATGAAATCTAGCTGCTCGCAGTTCCCGTACTTAACGACTTTTTAATATTTTAAACCAAAGCTGCTGAAAGATTATCACAAAGGAAAATGCTGTTATTCTCCTATTGTTTCCATCCGAACTTCTAACTTGGCCGAAAAAATGCTCCAAGCAATCTTGATTCTAGTGCCTTGTTAGAATATATTTGAAGTTTGAGGTCCTAAGGTGCTCCCACATGCATAAAAGAGATGCAATATTAAGCAACCAACCCTTTATGAAGGAAAACTTCTTAGTAATATTGACACCATCTGAATCTGTGACATTTATAGAAGTTAATATTTTTTTAGCATTCTGCAGAAATAAGAATTGATCTTCATCACAAGAAAATCGTTGTTGGTATTTATTTCCAAAGGACAGAGTGGAAGAATTGAATAAATCAAATAAATTGTTGAAAAAAAATAACAACTCTGCAGTGCCTGTCATGGTAGTTGACCCACCTCCTGAGGTGTAAAGTGTATTAATACTAGATCCTACCGTATGACTAAAAACCTGAGTCGCGAAACGAACTTTCATTCGTTGAAACGTATTAGGATGGATATGTTCGTATGTCAGCTTAGGGGCAGTGCGTGGTATTATTTTAGAGTCTATATCATAAAACTTTAGAATATCCTTCCTAGGCTTAAGGTATCTTTCATTAACCTATACGTAATTGAAGAAGTGAATTTAATGGAGAGAGCCAATAACTTCATTTCATCTGAATATCTAAAGCCTTTCGGCGAAGTTTTAGAATTTCTTATGTTATTTGAAACAATTGTATACAAGCCCTCAGACAAACCTGTTTTTAACTCTTCTTCAAATTTTTCCCTAGAAGTTTCCTGGCTAGGTTTTAATTTTCTATTTTCTTCCTCGAGTGTGAGAATATAGGAATTTTTATCCCTAACCGTTCTTTCAAGAAAGCTATTTCTACGCTGGAGGGCTAAGATATTTTGTTGGGCAGCTTTCAATCTGAATCTTAAGGTTTCTTTTTTAGGGGTTCTATTCCTAAGATACGCTGGGGTTTCCGTAAAAACATCACTTACCCGCGTCACTAGTAAATCATCAGATATTTCTTCTACTTTATTTAATTCTTCATGACTCTTCATTTCTTCTTCTTCAATTACTTCTTCTATTACATCATCTTCTTGCATTTCTTGAATGACATAACATTCTTCGAAAATTTCTTCGCCCATTTTTTCATAATGCTCTTGATTAACCACCATTTCCTCACTCTTGAATTTATCTTCACGGCATATTTTTTCTTGAGCCGGAAGATGAATGTTTGGAATGGCGGTCCTGGTCAAGCGATTTTTTTTTGAACTTGTAAACATCTTTTCAGGAAAATGTTTGTCACAAACTCTTTGTGATTTCGGCAAGGCTGAAAGGCCTAGCCTTTCTCGCCAAATTTCCCTGCTATCAGTAAAAAAATTACTTTAAATAATGAACTTTAAATTAGTATGAATTCGAAAAAAAATTCAAGCAACTGTTTTTTAAATCAAAAAAACTGACAAAAATAATTGTCACCTCGAATATTTCGATAACAAGAAAAGATATTACCTCCAAAATAATTGTATGCATCAAAGAATAATGTCTTTGACAACTGGTAGTATTTTTATCGAAGCGAAACTTAAAAATAACTACTAATAGTGGTCAAAATTTATTTTTAACTAATTTTATCTGATAAAAAAAATTAAGTCAAATTAAATTGATAAAAAATCTTTAAAAAAGTAATGATGTACATATGTATGTACGTATTATAGAGTAAATGATCGATTCGCAACTTGATTTTATTTTTAACTTCCCATAGGAAGTTATTGTAATCGTTCCGATTTGTCGAATTGAAAATTTTGACATTTTTCGACGTTTCAAGGTCCCAAGAGTCGAACGTAATTCAAGAGTATTAATCACTCTCTTTACGCCGATGACTTGTGTCTTTTATCTAAATGCAACGATCTTAACCGAACCCACAATCAATTAAATTTAGTCTTAAATGAAATAAATAACTGGAGTATACATTCGGGTGCTTTATTATCCTTAAGCAAAAACAAACATCTGCATATTTGCAGAAAAATAAACTGCTCTAGTTTCAGTATTAACTTTAATAACATAAATATACCAAATTTAACAAATTTAAATATCCTAGGAGTATTTTTTGATAGTAAATTTACTTTTAAGAATCATTGCCTTGAACTAAAAAATAATCTTGTATCTAGACTTAACATAATAAGATATTTGGCATCTAAATACAGCTATGTACACACTAATACTCTTATCCACATAACTAAGTTAATATTATTATCAAAAATTGAGTACGGACTCTCAATATTTGGAAAGTGTGCAAAATCAAACCTAAAACTCCTCCATCCAACGTACAACGCAGCTATAAGATCATCTTTAAGAGCTTTCAGAACAACACCAATTATGAACCTGATGACTGAAGGCGGTTTCTCAACAATCGAAGAACGAAAAGACACCTTAACATCTCTACTTATTCCCAAAATCTGCAGCTCATTTTCATCCCCCATTCATAATGACGCTTCCAAAATAATGAAGAGAAAGAAAACTCCTAAACAACTTCGATGAGCTTAGTATTTTGATAAAAGAGCATAATCCTTGTATAATATCACTCCAAGAAACCCACTGCCCCTTCAATTCCTATCCAATTGTCCCAAAAAAATTACATAGGGTACTTTAAAAACTCAACCACAAATAGAACTGCCAAACAGGGCATAGGCTTACTTATAAAAAAAAACCTTCCACATAAGATACTACATCTGAACTCCAATTTGCAAGCAATTGCTTCTGAATTGGAACTTGCAATGAAAATTACCTATATTGGCGTTTACATTCATCCAAATGAAAATTTTCAAACAAGTGATTTACATAACATTGTTAACCAAATCAATTCACCTTTAATTTGTGGTGGTGATGTCAACGCTTGGAGCGTTCTCTGGGGATCTCCATCCACAAACTCAAGAGGTGCAATTTTTGAAGATTTCTTTCTTAATTATAACCTTACTCTTTTAAATGATGGCTCACCGACTCACATCTCAACACACAATACTTTCACCCATATAGACATTACCTGCTCATCCCCCCAATTACTTCCGTCCATCTCCTGGAAAACCTTACATGATCTGCACAATAGTGACCACTTTCCAATCTTAACCTCGGTTATTATTGGACACACATACATATGTCAATGAAACTTATAGCCCAAAATTTAAAACTGACAATGTTATTTGGCCTCTTTTCAAGAAAAAAACCAACGAATATCTCCTAGATAAAAATCCAACCAATAATACTAATAAGGAAGCTGCATTGATATTAAAAGCCATACGAACAGCAGCTAATATTTCAATACCTCAAACTCACCCTACACATCAAGATAAAAATAAGAGGATAGTCCCATGGTGGAACTCTGAACTTTCTTCACTTCGCAAAGATAAGATGCTAGTTCTGAGAGAATTCCAAAGAAGGCCAACTCAACCTAATTTGATTCAATACAAAAAATCTAATGTAAGGTTTCGCAGAATGCTTAAAGACAGCAAGGCAAAGAGTTTTTCCGAATTTACCGCCACCATCCACCCCAACTCTTCTCCTTCCAAAATATGGCAAAATATTCGTGTGCTGGCAGGAAATCGCTCAACAATAAACATAAAAAGTATCAAATCCCAAAACCTTATTATAACCGACCAAGACAATATCTATAAAGTTTTTGCCCAAACCTGGTCGAGCTCCTCCAATGACTCTAACTTTCACTCTGAATTCAATAACACCAAGACTCTTACTTTAAATAACCCCCCACCTTTACACGCTACTAACCCTGCCGCTAGACGAATTGAGGAACCAATTTCTTTTATAGAATTTGAAACGTGCCTTACCAAAGTGAAAGGTAAAACACCTGGAAGAGATCGTGTATCTTACCCAATGTTAATAAATGTACCAAATGAAGCTAAAATCCGACTAATTTCTCTATACAATAATATACTCGATTCAACAAATATTCCACAGAGCTGGAAAACAGCCTCTCTACTTACTATCCTCAAGCCAAATAAAGATAATAATCTAGTTGAAAATTATCGGCCAATTTCATTGATCCCCCGCCTATCCAAAGTCTTAGAAAAAATTGGAGCCAAACGACTACTTTGGTTTGTCGAAACAAAAAACTAATCTCACCCAATCAAGTTGCCTTCAAAGCGAACAGAGGATGTGTCGATGCTCATCTTCACATTGATTATTATGTCTCTAAGGCATTGCCCGCCAAAAACCATGTATCTGTTCTTACCTTAGACTTCGAAAAAGCTTTTGATAAGATTGGGTCACACATTATTTTAACAAAACTTGAAATTCCTACCAAGCGCCCACAAAACGTTTTAACAACATTTCCTCCTTGGTTCATAAAATCGGAATCAACAATAATGACGCTTGCAGATTACAGAAAATCTAACACAAGTCACGAAATCTACCATGCACTATTTGCAAGTATTTTCTCTGACCTAAAATCAGACGGATGGAAATTTATGTTCACTGACGGATCAAAGTCACCTGAAAGTACATCTTTCGCAGTGACTCTCGAAAATGGTACCATCCTACGTGTTGGAATCTTACCTGAATTTTCATCCATCTTCACAGCAGAAGCATTCGCCATTTTGCAAGCCTCAAAAGAAGCACTGAACTGCCGTGGTAAGCACATCATTTGCACTGACAGTATCTCTGTACTTAAAGCTATCAACAATCCAAATAATAACACTGAACTCATCATCGATATCAGCAATAAACTTGTGAAATCACCTAACAACCTGAAATTAATGTGTATTCCTGGCCACACTTGTATCCAAGGTAGCGAACATGCCGATCATGCTGCTCAATGCGCAAAAACTGCACCAGTGTTTCAGTTTAACATGTACACCAAAGCAGATTTAAAAAACAAAATACAAAAATCTATAAATGCCAACCGATATCTTGAATGGAACTCATATCAACATCACCATTACAAAAAAGTCAACTCAAACAGATGCCACCCACAATATCCCACAGACATGACAAAATCCAAAATAACCAACTTCGTGCGACTGCGGCTGGGACATACTACAGCTACACACCAACACCTGCTGACAAAAAATACACCCCCAAACTGCCCTACTTTTGGACCTAAAAAATATACATACTTGAAAATTGTATCGTCTTTAAATCCATTATATGTAATTTAAATTACCTGTTAATAAAAGATAATAATAAAAGAATATTTACAAGGTATTATTTGGAGCGCAAAATGTATTGTTTATGCCTGTACATTTCATTACACATTACGCTCCATGTCGTCTCCGTTTCGCCATACTGAAAAATTAAATATTTTTCGTTTTACAGCACACAAAGTTAGGAAATAGTTATAAATGAAAAAACTTTGCAAGATTAATAGTCCAAGAGACCGGGCCTGCCAGACATACCTTATATCATAAAAGCTGAAAGTTTGTCTATGTGTGCCCCTAGTACAGGTAAGAACGATCCCCACCCATGATACCTGGGTAGTGGTTCCTTTGGCAGCTAACAGGTAGCAAAGGTGCATGAAATTCCATCTAACTTACCTTATTTTATAAAACTCAATTTTTTATATTTCATTCGTAACAACACCAAAATTCGATTTACTCATTGCCAGACACTTGGTATGGTTCCAACCCTCTGCCAGACACCCCTAAACTATATAATATTTTGTAATTCAATTTACGTTATATTATAAAAGCTAAATTTAATATGTATATATTTTTTGGAGAGCTATTAAACGATGTTTCCTTAGCATCCAGACATTTTCGAGGGTTGGATTGGTCATCATCAATGTCACCTTCGTTTGTTTCTGAAATAGTAAAATAAAACGTAGTTAATTATAAATAGTTATAAATTTGTGTAAAATATTTTTATGTAATTATTACATACCTGATATGGTTTTCAGAGAATCACTAACGTAATTGGGTAGTTGATCCCCTTCAAACCATTTAAAATGGTATTTGCCATTTTGTAGAATCCAACCATTATTTACTCGTTCATATGTTGTTGGGTTTTTCAAATGAGCATTGTTCATATACAACATATATAATTTGCTCGCAGAAATTGCTGAAATAGCTCACTTTTGCTAGGTGGTAAGCAACGTTTACCATTAGTATATAACTGTTCACGGAATAATACAGCATAAACAACTGATGTGCAGTAAAATATCGCAATAAAATTGCGATTGAATGCTCTGTTTCGATCGCCCCGACTACTACATATGCTCCGCGCTCTCGCAACTTCTGCTCAATTCAAAGTGTCTGACAGGATGATAGAACCCTCGAAAATGTCTGGCTGCTAAGGAAACATCGTTTAATAGCTCTCCAAAAAATATATACATATTAAATTTAGCTTTTATAATATAACGTAAATTGAATTACAAAATATTATAGTTTAGGGGTGTCTGGCAGGGGGTTGGAACCATACCAAGTGTCTGGCAATGAGTAAATCGAATTTTGGTGTTGTTACGAATGAAATATAAAAAAATGAGTTTTATAAAATAAGGTAAGTTAGATGGAATTTTATGCACCTTTGCTACCTGTTAGCTGCCAAAGAAACCACTACCCAGGTATCATGGGTGGGGATCGTTCTTACCTGTACTAGAGGCACACATAGACAAACTTTCAGGTTTTATGATATAAGGTATGTCTGGCAGGCCCGGGCTCTTGCTCTATAACAAGTCCGATGAATTTATATGTTTTTAAAAAAACAAGTTTTATTATTAGGTTCTTAATTTCAGTATTGAATATGAAAATATGGGTAGCTAATTTTGCTTCTTAAAAGATTTCACAAATTTCAAATTTCACAAAACCCACCTCAGACAAAAATTAACAGTTATGAATGTTAGGGATGTGTTTGAAAACTTCAAAGAGTTAAGGTGACGATACACTCAAATGGAAATTTTTTTTAAGGCTCACATACATCTACGAAATATTCGTATTTATATTTTATAAACTTAGCTACATTTAATTGATTAATGATTTAATTTACAATTCTTGTCAAAGTTAAAGTACTTTTATTTTCACTTATGACTCTTTCATAAAGGTAACTCTAAAACTGTATTGATATTCGTGTAACTGATAGGAAAGCAATGCAGTGTTATCTTTTTTTACATAGATTATAATAATTTGTACATTCGAATCACTATATAATACACTATATAATACTGAGCCAGCCATTATAAGAACAAAAACCTCAATGAAAATCTGTTCCACCAGACCAAAATATTTTGGTCACACTACAGTTAAGTAAAATATGTAATAAATAAATTCAAATAAAGCTTGATACTTACCTTAAGCGATAACATCTTAAAGTAAACTTTTCACTCTAAAACTTAAGTATTTAACAATTCTGGTGGTGAGTGAAAGATGTCTTGGAAAATTTGAATATGAAATTTACGTGGCAAATAAATAAAACAATTATTATTCTTTTTTAATTTTTCTCGTTGATTGTTCTTCACACATGGAAACTGACTACACACTTATTTTAAGCTGTGTTTTCCCTTATGATTTTATTGTATATTTGGAAACCAACGAAATATGTCGTTTCAGTTCAGCAGCATATACATGTATCCGCATAATACAAAAAATTTGAGGAAGACATATATATGTCGTATTACCAGTGATTACTCATTTTTACTTCCTATACAATCATTTTTTGACAGTACAAGTAGATTAACATGTTCGTCTTCAATATAATCTCAACTTACCTAAAATGTAGAAATGAATATCTTCTGCATTTCGGTCTTTTGTCTTTATTTCACAGACAAAAGCTAAAGACCTACAGCCAAATTAATAAAAAACGCTTATTCCACCTTCATTCCGCAAGTTTACTAAACCAGAAAATAAGAGTGAAGCTGTGGGTTAAAATGTTCCATGAATAAAACCAAAATGTTTGTGGGAGAGTAAGTAACGTTTACCAAAAATCCCTTAAGAAATTTCCACCAACTCTCGCAGACTTGACTTTATTCGTATGGGGTTTGACAGCAAATTATGATAATTTGTAAACACACCTAGGAATTTTGTTTTGTGTCCCCCTCTTGTGTCCATTTAAGTCATTTTCAGCAGCCGCAATAAGTTTTCTCAAATTTTTCTTGAAAAACCTATATTTCTTCCTAAAATCCTCCTCGCTTTGAAATTGCATTGGATCAAACTTGGTTTTATAAATTTTTCTTTTACTGTTGGTTTATGCCTGTCCAATAATTTTAAATGGTTTAAAAACTAGACAAATCTAGCTCACATTATTATAACAAAATTAAATTTGCAATCTTCCTTGATTTTTTTTTATTTCAGAATAAATATGACACATTTGTATTTCTTCGCTAAACCACCTTCTTCAGGGGTTTAACTTAGTAAACGTCACTTAGAAGGAATTTTGTTTTATTATTTTGAACCGAGCCCTTCGTTATCCCACGTTTATTATATTTGGCTGCTAATGATTATTGAGAAACATGAGTGCGAATTTAAAACTACCTGATATTAAGTTTTTACGATGGTTCTAACTAATAATTTGATAATTAAAAATCCCTTTACTAGAATCAACTTATTTTTTGAATAATCTAAACAAAATATCATTAATTGTGTCTTAGTGTGAGTGTTTTCACGCACACTAAAAAATACTTTATGAGGCCAGTTTCCGGTTTAGCTTGTAGGCAAACCAATATGGCTACCGAGGATTTATATCTTTACTAGAGTGTTTTTGATCTAGAGTCCCGACTTAATGGGTTTGCTCTCTTTCGGCCTACAAGCTAAATTGAAAGGATTTTGTCCATAAGGATAAGCATGTGTTAGTTGTCCCGTGCATTTCTTATGGGAAAAAGCCATTATGAATGTAGTTGATATGGAATTTGTGCCCATATTGCTCAAGCGCGGGGGAAAAAACTCAGCCGTTCAAAAAAGTGATCCGTTGCATTCAAATTGAAAAATGAATGCAATAAATTAAGAAAAAATAATTTTATGGTTCCTTTTCAGTGTAAACTGTTCTAAAAATAATATTTGACTGCTTTTGGCAAAAAAATTCTATGATTTTTATGAAAAGTTTCGCTAAAAACAGAAAAAATCATGCAGAAAGTATAGGCGCACCATAAAACTGCAATGCAAACGTGGCCCAATATGAGTTAAGCCCAGTTTTGACAGATTAACAACGAGGTGAGAATTTTGACAACTCAACAAAATGTAAACAAAACAAAATTCATTCCCAGTAATGCAAATGAAGGTAAAACAATTCAAATTCAAAATATTAATTTATTTACATAAATAAAAATATATTATGAATTTGTACTTAATTTAACCCTCAGATAAAGAAGAAACCGAGGAGAATGTCGCAACAGAAGAAGTGGAAATCCCCGAGAAGGAAGCCACTAACGCCAACATATCTGTTCTGGAGAGAAAAATCATCAGCCGAAGAGGTACAAATGCAGGGTAAGTGCGTTTGTCACATTCATTTAAAACTCAAATTATATGAATATTGTTTTGTTTTTTTAGTTAAATTTACACTTGACGACAAGATTTTTTTTTTAGCAATCAAATCTCTCTATTCTGATAGGTTCTTATGTCCTCAATTTTTAACCGAACTGTAAGAATGATAAGGGCCGATTACAGCGAAGGGATAGATATTGCAGAAGACTGAAAAGCTTCGCGATGAAACCGGTCTGACATGCTTTATTCGTCGAGAAGGATATACATGTCGAAAATGTGCCTATGAAGTTAAGGGATCGCTTTATTTGTTGACACTTCCCCTGGTCATTCATTGCCAAGCCAATTGAATCAAATAGAAGCTGGATCAATTGAAGCATTTGATAGCAATAGAACACGCACGTCATGTGTCATATCAAGAACAGCTGCACCACCAGAAGTAAGTAAATTAAAGATCCAAAACGTATTTGAATTTATTGAATTACTCATTTAAAGGTTTATCCATAATATGCAATATCCAAGACATCGGAATTATCAAGAACCAACCGGTCAGATTCCGGCTCCTTTGCCCCAGAACACCACTAGCAATCTAATAAGATTTCCTTATGGCCGCAGTGCTAGACACAGAGAACTGCCAGCACATAGGACGATGGAGAGGTTTGCATCCAACACGTGAAGTGATTGTACAAAGAGTTAAACTCCCAGTCCGGGGTGGTGAATGGAATAAAAACGTTACTCCCAAAAAAAGATCCAAATTGACCTGATAGATTTAAGTGTGCAGCAAACTACAATTATTACACCTCATAGTTAGTCTTCACAAACAATTTATCCATTTTCCAAGAATATTTCGTTTTATAAACAACAACAGTGACGCACCGGTACCGGGAAAACTCAAACCGTTCAACTGTGAATTTTTGTTATATTTGTGGAATGTTCGTATATCAATAAATTTTACAATAGTTAAATGTCCTTAACAATAATATTGTATTCTTTTTTTGTGATAAAGAATTATTTTAATCATTGAATATGTAGACTTCTTGGTTTGTTAATCATGTTTATTTGTTTTTAAAATAAAATGAAATTAATAAAAATATGTTTTTAAATTCTTATGGGCGCTCAACCTTATAATTACTAACATAATAAACATAATAAGGCTTTTCGAGGCTAGCTTTTTTTTCAAAAAAATTTGCGATGATTTCCCAAAATATCTTTTTTCTTCCTTTTTCGTACCTTTTATTACGAATTTGTACCCTTAGGTTAAAACATAAGTTCTTGTAGTATATTGAAAAAATACAAAATAATTTTGATAAATGGTGTTTATCAGTTTAAGCATATGTATGTATGTAGCTAAAATCGAAGTTCGGATTCGTACTCAGCATTAAAAATTAACTCTTAAACGAACTATTCAAAACCATAAAAGAATTACAATCAAGGTTTTTCAAAATTTTAGGTAGAGTCAAATGAAAACACATGAGTCTTCTCATAACTAATATACAAATTACGAAAACTAAGTCAAATACTAAAATGATTTAAACTGTAGCTTAAATGCAAAGATACATCTGTACTTTGCAAAATCATTTTGTAAAGTTAAGGGATACGTTATGTTTTAACTCTGTTATAATATATTATGTATAATTATAAAAAATAAATGTACACATTATGAATTGAAAAGAAAAAAATATTTTTTTCAAGAGAGGCATCTAACGATTAACTAAGCAAAGTAAGTTTAAAATTGAATGTACTACAAATGGCAAGTATTGAATAACATACATAAACAATCATTAAGATTCTTCAAACAAATATATTTACAATATGAATATACAGGGTAGTATCTTCTAAATTATGGAAACTTAATGAGCTAGGATTCACATGATGTCTGCGCAGTAAAATTTGCTTCAGCCAACTCTGTTCTTCACTCATTTCATATTTAAAACTTTAAGACCAATGTGCACCGGTATCTCCTCTTCCCTATTTTTCTGACGCTCGCACTGTGTTTAAAAAAAAACATAAAGGGTTTTAATAACCCCTTCAAAGCCTGTAAGTTATCAAAAAAAAGCTTTGAAACATAGCGAATAACTAATGAAACATCAGCTTTTATGTTATTTAATTTTATTGTATCCTTCAATGATCGAAAACGTAAACTTTTTATTAATGTTCCCTTAAATATCAAAACTAATTTTATTATAGCTTTGTGACATAGTCGAAGGCTATCCAAATTCATGAAACTCTCTAAAACTTTAAAGACACGTGCCAAAACTCTCGACACATAGGAACATCAGTCTTTCCCAGGCGATCTTTGAAAAGTACCTTCCAAAACGAATCGCAAATCTCTCAAGATACCGCGCAACCGTTTCTAATAACATTCGAAAATCTTAAAAAATAGCAAAAAAGTTTTTATTTTAATTTTCATTCCTCACGCTCCATCGCCAATATCTATTGAATTAGATGCATCTGTCAGCATGCAACTTTTTTATATCATACTTTTGCTTTAAAACTTTGAACCTGCAAAACGGTAGAAACGAATATTTTATTAAAAGAACAAAACAAAATTAAAACAATTAAAAGAACAAAACAAAATAAATTGTACAAATTATGACAGTCAATCCAAATATTTTTTGATATGTATAGTATATTTCATATAATGATAGAACCCTAAAAACAATTTCACTTGATTTTCAATTTAGATTTAGATTTAATTTCACTCGATTTGGGAACCTAGCTGTAATATGCATTTTAAAACCTATAATCTATAATGGCATTGAATATTAAAAACACAAATTATACTCAATTACATACAATTTGGAAAAATTACAACTTCATTTAAAAACTAGGTACGCCACGACGAATATTTACTAATCATGGATGAGATTCTAAGCATATCGTCGAATCAACTAAACGGCATAAGTCAAATCAACTTCTAAGCTTCGTTTTGATTTGTAGCTGAAAAAAAACACATCAGTTAGTGCTTTTAAGTTTTGTTGTTAATGTGAAACTTACTTTGAAGTAGTCTTGCCATCATGAGAATTCTGGTCCATAAAATTGTCACAAATTGATGTGTTATAATTTTACCATTTCTGGAATATGGTAAGTTGATACATTGATTGAAAATATGTGGCTTCTTACGTCGTTTGGGTTGACATTCTTTTACGAGGAAAATTTCAATCGGACATTTTCACTCAACTCTTGGAACAATCAATTGGGATCACTTATTTTGTAACTTAAATATTGACGATATGTGTAACATTTTTTATTTAACTCTTTTTGACTGTTTTTACAAAACGATTCCATTTAAAAAGACTCAAAATAACTTGAGTGTTCCACCATGGTTTGATTCTTACGTTAGAAACTTAAAAAACAAAAGGAACAAAGCCTGGATAAAGTATAATCAAACAAGAACTGATGATGATTATAGGACGTTCATTATAATAAAACAACTTTTCACTGACTACTCTAACATCCTATATGACGACTACATTCGGAAAATTGAATTAAACCTTAAAAATAATCCTGATAGTTTTTGGAAATTCGTTAATCGTAAGAAGAAAGCATGTGGGTACCCTAACTTAATGACTGATTCGACATCAAATAGTAGTGAGCCGAGAATAATTGCGAACATGTTTGCAAACTACTTCAAAGATGCTTTTGTAGATCATAGTTCTATTAGTTTTCCTAACACATCTACCACTGTTTCAAATTTCCCCCACTTTAATTCTATCAATTTCGTTATAAGTGAAGATACTGTCTTTAATAGTATCCTACAACTTGACGAATGTTTTAGCCCTGGTCCCGACGGTGTACCATCATCCATTTTAAAGAAATGTGCTGCGTATTTAGCACACCCGTTATGTGTTCTTTTTAACACGTCTTTAAGTAACTCGCTGTTTCCTTTTATCTGGAAGAGCTCCTTCATAATACCAGTACACAAAAAAGGTCCTAAAAACGAAATAATGAACTACCGACCTATTGCTAAACTATCTGTGATACCTAAACTGTTTGAGTCAATCGTATGTAGCGTCCTTTCTTTTCATTGTAGTTCAATTATCTGTGATAACCAGCATGGTTTTGTTAAAAAGCGTTCAACTGTTACTAATTTGTTTAACTTTAAGTCCTTTTGTTTAGATGTTTTTGAAAAACGTGAACAAGTAGATTGTATCTTTGCTGATTTCAGCAAGACCTTTGACAAATTGTGTCATAAAACATTATTTTTAAAACTATCTCAGCAAGTTTTTAACGACTATTTCATTAACTGGATCTCCTCATATTTACAAGATAGACGTTATAGTGTTAAATTTCGTAATGAGTGTTCAAGTTCATCTGTTGTGAATTCTGGTGTCCCCCAGGGTAGTCACCTTGGTCCTATTCTATTTGTTTTATTTATAAATGACTTGGTTTCGATCATACAAAATTCGTCTGTCCTAATATATGCTGATGACATTAAAATTTTTAAAAAAAATTAACTCTACATCATCTGACTGTCTTGTCTTGCAAGAAGACTTAATATTATTCAGGGAATGGTGCAATAATAATCGTCTTGTTTTAAATGTTGACAAATGTAAAACCATGAGTTTTACACGCAAAAAAGTTCCAATCGTTTTTAGTTACATGTTTGATTCTTGTCCTTTAAGTAGAGTTTATGTATTTTCTGACTTGGGTGTTGTCTTAGATTCGAAACTAACATTTAATGAACATATTAACTTTATAGTTAAAAAAGCAAATAGAGTTCTGGGTTTCATTAAGAGATTTGGCCGTGATTTCCGTGATCCATATGTTTTAAAATTACTTGTTGTTTCATTTGTGAGACCAGTCCTGGAATATGCTTGTACAGTTTGGTCACCTTACTACGCCGTACACGTCACAAGACTCGAAGCCATTCAGAAAAGATTTTTGCGTTTTTGTCTACGATCCCTTCCGTGGCCTCATGATTTTCATACATTACCACCTTATTCTCAAATACTTTCTCTCATAAATCTTCCTTCTTTGACAAATCATAGGATGTACTTGCAGTTTTGTTTTATTGTTGGAATAATAAACGGACAAATTTCATCACCATCAGTTCTTGGTAGTTTAAACTATAGTTTTAGTCGTTCAAGTATAAGACTCCAGAAACCATTGAATAGTAATTTTAGTAGATCAAACTATGTTGTACATAGCCAGCAGTATAGGCAGCAGTAGCCTCTGCCTCGCACTTACACTAATCTTCGCGCGCTGTTGCAATGAGTTAATTCCACACATCTGGAAAATATAAAAACACCAAAATAGCCATCACACAAGATACAATAGATGAATGCACATTGTACAAAATGTGTGCATGACATCTGGAATCTATTAAAACCATAAATTACCCTCGCATAGAAGATAAGAAGCCACTTGACCAAAAAGGCGTACGTGACTTCCCGAATGTGTAGAACAGCATCCAAGGATCAACCGAGGATTCGTTAAAAAGAATAACATCTACAAGCAGCAGAACGACTTGTGCCCTCGGGCAATTTGAACAAACCTTCGCGTGCCTCTCGGTCTCCATTAAGTTTTAGATTATTTAATGTTTAATACTTGATGTAGGTAATATCTTTGTGTGATTAATAAAAATATAATTATTTTTTAAAAAATAAAATTAACACAATAGTTAACTGGCGCCCGAGCAGGGACAGCAATATAAAAGTGATACACAAAGTGAAATCAAAAGTTGCTGAACCAGAAAAAAAAAACTTAAATAGATTAAATAAAAATCTATCACCGTTGGAATAATTATCATAAAGATAATTCAACGAAAATCGTAGGACGTAAAGCACCTTACGTTGCGGGAACTGCAAAAGCCAAAGCATCAGGAGAAGTAGATACATATGAAGTCAAAAAGAAGAATCCAGCAGGAGTTCAAAAAGAAGAAAACTAACAACAATCCAGAACAACAACTACTAGATATAGTCTATAAAGTAAGAAAACTAACTATTATAATTTTTTTGTTTTTAAGTGAAAGTGAATATATTATTATTATTATTTAATTAAGAAATAATTCAGTTAAAAGTGTCAGTATGAACGCGCAACAAGTAGCCGATCTAATTACTCAGACAGTAAGTGAGACTACTAGGAGTCTTAAAGCACAGATAGATGAACCAGCACTAAGTTTAGCTAATTTAACTTCAGGTGATTCAATAATACCATACACCGACATAGAAATAGACCCTTTAATAACAGGAGGAGAACCTTTAGATGTAGTGAAATGTCTTCCCACTTTTGGTAGTAATTATGTTAGTTGGAGAACTGCAGTCCAAAACTGCATGAAAATATATGAGCCAGTTAAGGGGGGGAGTAGGTACTACCCAGTCACAAACATAATAAGGAATAAAGTGATTGGAGCAGCAAACGACATCTTAACTTCACACGGAATGCCATTAAATGTTGATGCGATTATAGGTAGATTAGATATTACGTACGAAGACAAAAGGCCCATTCATATGCTACAAAGTGAACTTTCTAATTTAAGACAGGGAAAACAGTCCTTACAAGAATTTACGATCACGTTAGCAAAACACTCACATTAATTACGAACAAAACAATAATGACCTACGGGCCACAAAAAGCTGAAACAAGCTGTCTTATAAACGTAGCCAGGGATAACGCATTAAGAACATTCATACTTGGTTTAAATCAACCAATATCTCAAATATTGTTCTCTTTAAATCCACTTGATCTTCCTAATGCACTAGCCAGGGCCCAAGAGATAGAGTCAAATATGTACCAATATAAAGATAATCAGCATTCCGCACATAGAATAACCTCCCTACCACCAAGGTTCAACTATACGAGCCAACCCAGACAGGTAGTACCAGCTATTAATATTTCGGGTAATAACAACATTCATAGACAAAATTTTACCCAAAATAGTCATCAAAGAATGGATATTCCAAGTAGTGGACAATTTAGAAGGCCAACTCAGCATAACCAGAGAGAAAAGAACTAATAGAGAGAACCAACTTCGACGGTTGCTCTCTTTTTGCCTACAAACTGTGATTTGGCCACCAACTTGCATATGTATTAACTCCATATAAAAAAAATGTGGGGAACAAATACTTATGCAAGTTTGTGTACATACTCACCACGAGAGAGAAAAAACTGTTCTCTCTGCTCACCACCTTTGAAAAATGGCGACCACCTTTGAAAAATGGCGGATGTAGTCAGCTGTTCAGAGGTGTTCAAAGAAAATTAAAAATTGTGGATGAACAACTTTTTGGTACAAACAATTCTAAATTACGCATTTAGATAAATATTAGTTAGTTATTTGAAGCCAGTTTTAATCATTAAGTAAGTAAAATAAATTAGGTGGTGCAACAGTCCAATGAGAATTAGGACCTAGAAACATAAAACTCTGAAAGCACTACAACTTTTATTTGTATTATTAGCTGCGTTTATGCGTTTAATTTTCGCTCAGACCGTTGAAAGATGCAAAAAAAAAACTCAGATTTGTTTCAATTTTAAGAGTTTATCGGCTTAATCTTGTCGATGCGAGAGTTGCAGGAACATTGAAAATGAGAGTTACAGAATGTAAACATGGAACATTGAAAACATTTTTATATACTCATCTCTTTTTTCCATTCCTATTTTATTTGTGTGTACTCGTTGTTTATTTTCTTCACATTACTCACGAGTCACGACATTTCCAAAATGCTGAAAATAAGTGATTTAAGTAGACACTAAATAAAAAGACCGTCAACTTGTTACTTCTGTTGCTAATTTTCATTCCATAAGATTTCTGAATAGGTGATAACCTATTCTTATATATTTGTATTCTCGCTAGTTCAGTGGTTTTGTGAAAAGAATATACAAATTTGTTCTTCAACCAAAATTTAAGTCTTATGCATCATTTTTATGTTTTCCAGTTCTAACTATTTATATCTTATCTTTCAGTTTTATAGCGACAAGGAAAAATCTGTCAGGGAAAGTTCTAACTACAGTTTTTCTGAAAGTGCATTGTGGCTTATTCATAGATGTTTGCTAAACTTTTTAGGCTATTCATAAATAAATGCAAATCAAAGTTAAGGGCTAAACCTGAATAACTATAAACATAGAAAATGCTGTGTTCAGTAATTATTATCACAGTCAAATTTTATAATTGATTTTTATGTTGTATAAAAAAGTTGAAAAAGTAATTCATGACAAATAAATGTTACGTTAACACTAAGTTCCAGAAAATATCGATTTATACCGCAATTGCAGAAGATATGGATATTTTATATAAATATTCCCGGTAAACTATAGAACTTTATTATTTCATCCTTTTATAATTCAATGTAAAATAATTCAATGCAGTATATTTTAGATAATACAGTAGTTAAGTTAATAGTTAAGGTATTACTATTGAAATAAACATAACATTCATTTATAAAAACATTTACTCGTTCATATATACAAATAAAGTCTAATCTAAAAAGCCTTAACCTTGTTAAACACTTTCTGCACACATCCTTTCTTGTTTTGGTTGTTCCTGCCATCTATCTCTAACTTAGAGAAAAAGAAGAGAAAAACAAATTCACCACGAACTAACGGTATAATTTCTTCCGTTATTTATTGACAAACAAAAATGTTTTGCTAGAATTAATTTGAATTATAGGAGTATTTTTGTAGATATAAAAACGACAAGATGTTAGCAAAATTAAAAAAAAAAGAAATTCATGAGAATTACAAATATTATAATGAGACTTTAAAAAACATAGCCTTCTTGGCTATCAATAAACAAAAATGAGAAATGTCGCATTTCCCGGAAATGATGTTTTTTTGTGTACTCTTCTCCGAGGTGAAAACATGTATACACCGATACGAATTCAACACGCTATAAAAAATGAGAGTAAGAGGTTTCGAAGGGACGGAGACGATGAAGTTTGGCTCTCTCAATTAGTTTTTTCTCTCTGGCTTAACGCACTGAGTCATTCCCAAAATCAAAATCGAAACACTTTTAATCATCCTCCCAGGAATTTTAATACCCAGAATTAAAACAACCCCTTTAAACGAGAAAGGGCACCAAGTGATCAAATTCCTACCAAAGCTCCCAGGCTACATCATTTAAATGAAAACGACGATTTTTTAGAGTAAGGCACGACCTGCCTTGTATCCAGCGAACACACACAAAGTCAGGTCGTTTATTCAATATTCTTATTGACATAATTATGTTAAACCAAACAATGAGATATCAACAAAACAATTAGAAGTTAGGTCTAGAGTTAATAGTGTCCATGGCACAACAATTATCGATAAATATCAAGATTTAAATATTTTAGGTGTTAAGGAAAGAATTTACGTTCTACCAGAGTTAACCGAGTACGACGCGATCATAGGAATGAAATTATTAAAGAAGGTTAATGGAATAATTAATATTGGACAGAACACGTTAGAATTCGCTACAGGCATAGTACCTCTGAAATTCGACGATAAATTTCTGAACCACATCAATATAGAAAGTAGTGAGAATAAATATGTAGTTAAGTTAAGAGAAACTCTTAGACAATATCAAGGAATATTTACCCTCAACCCAATTATCTACCATTCAACACCCAAGTTGAATGTGACATACCCACGTCACATGACGACGCTATATGGAGCAAACAATATCCATATCCGCAAAGCGCAAACACATTCATTAATTCTGAAATTAAAACACTACTAGAGAACGGTATAATTCGTCCTAGTAGGAGTCCATATAATAATCCAATATGGGTTGGGTGGTGGACAAGAAAGGAATTAATCCAATAGGATCAAAAAAATTCCGCTTAGTTATAGATTTTAAAAAACTGAACTCTGCAACAAAAACAATTAAATATCCTATGGCAGAAACATCTATTATACTGAGTAACCTTGGCAGAGGAAAATACTTTACAACAATTGATCTTCAGAGTGGATTTCATCAAATAAAGATGAAAAAGGAAGACATTAAAAAGACCGCATTTTCTGTAAATAATGGAAAATATGAATACCTCCGAATGGTGCTCCTTCCTAAACTTGCGTGGAAACATTCCAAGGCCGATGATTATAGAAACAAAATAGATAGCAAGCTGAGTGTTGAGTATGTTTCTGACTTAGAGAAGATTGAGTGCGTAATTCAGGAGTCGATCTCTTCGTATGGTCAACAAGGAAAAACTGTGTTTTTTAAAGAACCATGGTTCGAAGCAAATAAAAAGTTTAAAGAGCTATGTAAAATAAAAAAGAAATCTTTTTATGAATTGGAAGCTATGAAGTTAACACACTCTAATAATTCTAAAGATTTTTGGAAACTAGCCCGGAAATTGAACGGAGGTCGCTACGTTATAAGCAGTGAGCTAAAACCAAATGTACTGCAGTCTCATTTCCAAAATCTTCTTGCACAAACATCTGTAAGGAACATGGCGGTACAATATGCGGTGCCAAATTTCCAAGATGATACTCTGGATTCATCGATCATCTTTAGAGAAGTTCATGAAGCAATAGCCAGGCTAAAGGATGGTAAAGCAGCAGGTTCTGAAAGAATACCAGCGGAATTTTACAAATACGGTACTTTAAACCTATGTGAAACACTTTGTCGTGTGTTCAATCAAATTTTTGAGAGTGGAACTATACCGCTGCGGTTCAAGGAAGCGCTTATTTTTCCAATCTATAAGAAAGGTTCATTGACAGACCCAGCCAACTATCGAGGAATCTCATTTTTAAACAGCTCCTATAAGATATTTACAGCAGTCTTGATCAAACGTTTAAATACATGGATAGCCAGGAACAATCTTCTAAAGGAAACACAGGCAGGTTTCAAAGCTATATACTCCACAATAGACCACATATTCTTTCTAAAAACTATTGCTGATTCGTTCATCACCCGTAAGAAGAAACTCTATGTATTTTTTGTGGACCTAAAAGCGGCATTTGATACGGTAGACCGTGAACTTCTATGGTATAAATTATATGGGTATGGTATGTCTCAGAAGTTTGGAAAACTAATTCAAAGTCTATATAAGGATACCAGAGCTGCAGTTTAGAACGGATATGGAATATCGGAGTGGTTTCAAACATATGCCGGAGTAAGACAAGGATGTGCACTCAGCCCAAGTTTGTTTGCGTTATTCATTGAGGACCTAACTGATTGTTTGCCAGGAGGAATAGAGTATGCAGGAACTCTCATCAAGGCTCTATTATTCGCGGATGATATAGTCATAATGGCGTACTCAACAGAGACCTTGCAATTGATGATGAATAGGCTTGCGGAATACTGCGTAAAATGGAAACTTACTGTCAACACAAGTAAATCTAAAGTAATGGTGATCAAAAATGGTTCGGGAAGACCATGCTCAAATGAACGGTGGTACTTTAACCGAGAAATGGTGGAACTTGTAAAAGAATATAAGTATTTGGGTGTTAACATCACATGAATATGAATATGAATATGGAAACGCACCTGCAGGAAAAACTGCAAAAATCCAAAACAGCCATCAACGTGACATGGAAAAACTGCTTTAACAATAAATATATCGCGCATAGTAAAAAGTATAAGGTCTTCGAGTCGGTATCAGAATCAGTCCTATTTTATGCAGCTCAGGTTTGGGGAGGAAGGAGGTTTGAAACTGTAGAGAAACTCCTTAGATTCTACATAAAAAGAATATTTCGGTTGCCACCAAACTCACCAGACTACATGGTAATGCTTGAAACTGGACTATCTCCACTTTTTATCAAAACACTAAAACTACACGTCGAATACATAATTAAAGTGATGAAAATGCCTAACTATAGACTTCCAAAGAAAATAGCTTTACACTCAATACAGACTGAAACGGGATGGTTTAAGAACTGGATGGATATTGCACGAGAGAGTGGAATAATTGCTACCTTGGACATAGAGGATATTGGATCTTGGCAAAACACAATGTATGAAGTAATCAAAAGACTAGACGAACAAATAAGAATGAATTACCTGCAAGAAGCTTCGGACTCCTTGTACAGAACTATTTACAGTCGACTGGAACACAACCTACAGGATAAAAATTACTTTCGAGATTCGTGCAGTGTTGATGAAATTTCCACTATATTTCGTGTAAGAGGAGAGCTCTTAAGTCTCAATTTCATACCACATAGGCAGAATCTACCCATCTTATGCAGCATCTGTAACTTACGAGAAAGAGAGGACATACTTCATTTTCTAGGCAGATGCCCAGTTTTGAGAGAGACAAGGAAAAGTATCTTAGGACGTGATTATTTATCAAGTGAACAGACTATTGAGCTACTAAATGAAATGGATGTCAAAAAAATATTTCTATATTGTAAAATTGCGCTCCCTTACAGAAAAAGTATAATAACTGAAAATTTCTAAACCCAAAAGTTAATATAAAAGTTTAATTAAAACAAAAACAAATTTAGTATATTATATTGAGAAAACAAAACATGTTACAATAATTGTAGATCCTTAAATATTTATTATAACTGTTGTCAATCAGGCAGACGGCACATGCCGTGTTTTATTGATTTTTGTAAATATATATTTGTACACTAATTAATATTTGTCCGAATAAAAATCAACATCTAATATAAAAAAAAAATCTGAAGACCTCCGAATGCCATTTGGGCTCAAAAACGCCCCTGCTATTTTTCAAGCAGCAATGGATGACATACTGAGACCATATGTTGGCAAATTCTGCCATGTCTATATTGATGATGTGATAATATTCTCAGAATCAGCTGAAGAACATTTAACACACATCGAGACAATCATCAAAGCGCTAAGTGCGGCACATATGACCATAAGTAATGAAAAATCCATTTATTTTAAGGAAGAGGTTAAATTTTTGGGCTATATTATCAGCCATAATTGTATTAAAACTGACCCAGACAAGGTCAAAACGAATATCCTGAACCGACTACAATTCGACAACTTAGAAGCTTCTTGGGTATGTCAGGTTACTACAGGAAATTCATACAGAACTATGCACATATTGCTAAACCGCTCACACAGTTCCTAAGAGGCATAGAAAATAATAAGTCTTACGTTTATAAACATAGAATTTACATCGGAAGCAAAGAAGGCATTTGAACAAATTAAAAAGAAACTATTAGAACAAGTCTTGTTATGTTTCTGGCCACTGGTAAGGATTTAAAATGAAAAGGAAGGTTTAGAGTAAACGGAAATAGCCTATTCTATGGAATGGAAAGGTAGGTAGATGGTAACATGACAGGTCAGTAGATAGGAAGGGAAAGGTGAGTGGAAACTAGAGGTTATTGGGATGAGGCACACGGGTGAAGAGATAGAAGGCAAAAAGGGAGAGAAGAATCATTGAATTTATTCACCGGAAACATTGCAAGGTATCCTCTTTGGCGACACGGAAATAAGAAGAGTTGGAATGAACGGAAAAAGGTAAGTATGCACGGATACGGAAACGAGGAGGGTTGTAGGCCGGAAAAGAAAAAAAAACCGAGGGGTAAGGAAGTTCGGAGAAGGAACGGAAGGAGGGGTGTCTGACGGTGAGACTTGGCACGCTTGCGAGGCGCGGCTCCGCTCGTCGGAATAGGGGGGGATCTTGTCCCAAGGTCAGACTAGGACCAGGCAACAAAACATTAATCGTGCCAAAAAAAATAAACACATCAAAAACAAAAAAATCCACCACCACATAAAACTTCTGCTCACCTTCAAGAGACCCACGAAATACTCACATCAAAAAAATATCGTTGCAGATGTTTGGCAACGCGTGGCCCTCCCTACCTTGGAGCCCTTGTCCAGGAATGTCGGAACTCCCCATCAGCTGGCGCGCCTCCAATCAGTCAATCACCCGTAGATCTTATGCCTCCTCTTCCATCCCCTGAAAATTAAAAGCCCTAGCAATCCATGAGGCTGGCGTTCAGCAAAGAAATCTCACTCATTTTGGCGTGATTCACAATCATAGTTTTTATTAAGCGAAATCATAAAGACATATCAAATATCGATTTATAGTAAATTATAACTAAATTCTTTTTAAACTAAATTATAATCGCAAATCAATTATTAGAAAGTAAATGGGGAATAGAAACAAATTCGAAACCGATGATAATAAATATAGTAAGATGATGGTTTAAATAAAGATGAAATTAAACTAATTATAAACTAAAATTTTTTTTTGATTTGTTTTGTTGTTTTATAATTTTTTTTGATTTTTTTTATAGATTTTTTTTCCTAAGATTAAGATTATTAAGTTTAATTTTTGATGATTTGGCAGCATAAAATTACACACAAAACTTTATCGAAATGACCAAAAAAAAAACTTTTTATCAGCTTCAGCCTCCACCTAGCCTTCCTCAAGACGCTTATCACTTAGCGCCCTTCTTTATGAAGACGGAGTGAATGCAAGGCGAAATCGCCTTCGTGGACCCTACCTAAGAAGAGCTCTTGTTAGGCATACGCCTCTCGAAGGAAAATCCAAAATGGCTGACACGACCGTTAGCGACCCGTAGAAGGCGCGGTTAGGTTGGCAAAACTTTCCTTCTCCCGTTTTACAAATATTTTTCCTTTTTTTTATTTTTACAATATAAAAATACCCTGACTACCACGCCAAAAAATATCTTTTTACTCCTTTTTTGCTGGAAAAATAAATCGTATGTGTCCCACTGTAGTTGTTATACGCTGCTATCGTGGGCTCTTAAGGGAACTGATGGTACGCGTTCTGGAATTTTGTTGATCACTTTTTGAATATGGCTGATGTTCAACCCAAAAATTTTCTCGGTGGTCACGACACTTCTTGCCCGGTTGGTGACCGCCAAAATTCTTATTTTCTGTGGTCAAGCAAATTCTAAAATTTCGCGAATAATTCTGATCAGGTCCCGCGTTATCACATACGTATTTTTCACTCACCCCTCTTGTTACCTTTTTTTGTTTTTTTTTCTATCCGTCTTAGCACGCTAATTTGTCTGTATTTTTATATGTATGCACTCTTTCTAGATTCAGGCACGGCTAGAATATTTTAACGCCCTTAATTTTTTTTTTTGTTAATACTAAAACTTAATATATAACGCTCACCGTTTCTTTCGATGTGGATTTTCCCTTCCGTTACTATGATGGTTTCAGATTTTTTCTCTCTATATATGTATATACCGATGTATGTAGGTAGCCGGTACACCTATAATGGCTCCTTGAAATCTGTTCAAAGGTCATACAAATTTATTACTACTTTGAATTTTCCCTTCGTACAATATATTTAATTCAATCTTGTAATCAAAAAAAAAATTACACAAAATCTCACTTACGGGGCACTTTGATTTTCTGCTTTCTGCTATACTTTTGTTCCAGCGACTCCAACTGTTTTAATTTTAAACTCAACGTATATGCACACCGAAAACTGCCTTATTACAAAGAAACCTTTTTTTTTTGTATTTTACTTCACGACTTCGGTGTAGACTTCCCGTGTTCTCACTCGGTTCGTTTTTCGCTAAATGTGCTGTGTGTTGCTATCTACCAATTCCCATATCCAACTTTCTTGCAAATCATTTACTTATACAGATAAATAAGTCCCGCTCTCTAATCAACTGGTTCTATTTATCCGTAACGTCCTACCCACAAATCGCAAAGTTTTACTTTGCTCCATTTATCGTTTACCTCCCCCGCATCTTCAGTGACTATGTCTATTCTCACGTCACCTTTTTTTTCTCTGGACCTGCCTTACCGACTTCTACTCCTCACTAATTAGTGGATCTTATTACGATCGACGGATGAATTATTTTGGGCTACTTATCTACCTAATCCTATTAGATATAGTTTTTTTTCCCTAGGCTCGTCTTCACCCAAATAAACTCGTCCAATTATTGTGTTCCGACCTCAAAACATCCTAAATTCTACTTTAATCGACATTATTCTTCTTCCTAATCGCTTGACGTTTGTAGGAATAACTCAATTGGTAGTGGAACACACCTATAGCTATCTCGCCTCAACACCTTTTGCCATTTGTCGACCACATACATGCATTGTATTCCCCATCCCCAAGCAAGTCTACTTTCTGCCGACAGCCACAGTTATTATTTATTGCCTTGACTTTCATTCATGTTCTAGCAGCTAGCCGCAACCGTATCATGGCGGTGACAAAATACGATGAATGCAGTTTAGATTTGTTGGTAAGTTTTTATTCTCGAAATATTGTAGAAAACAACCCAAGGGATAGAAGCCGCCAGGAGAATTTCCTCAGCAACCCAAGCAAGGTAAAACAAAACTTTATTTGCATTAGTAACTTGTTTTTTAAAATTTCTAATTCCTATTTAGTTCCAAAAAAATGTCAAACAAAGACGAGAAGGATTCCAGAATCGTCCGCGCACCCTGGCAATCGTAACAAAACACAGGATTTGAGGCCGACTGGTTCGCCTCAGAGACGGTGGCAGATTGGTAATTGTCCTACCACATTATTATCTGTGGGGAGCTACCCACGTCCACAGCCGGGCTAAAGTTGTTCAGTCACATGCTGGTCTTCTATGGCCAAACGGATACTGACAAAAAAAATAACCATCGGAACCTCGCGTAAGGCAGATGAAGGAAAAATCTCTATGGACACCGAAGGTTTTAAAAACGAATTTGCCACACGCCTTCATCATCTTCTTTCTGTTTACCAAGGCACGATTTGTTTACCGTTCAACAACCTTTTCTCCATCGACCATGGACCTCCAGGTATTTAAAAATTTAAGCTTTAAATTAATTTTTCATCCAAGTTTTAAAGTTTCCATTTCTTTGATTATAATGTTTTACGATGCTCCGGGCATTTTTTGTTGTTTTGTTGTTAATCCTTTTGGTATTTGGATGTATCTGTCTTGGGATATTTTTTTGTTTGTTGTTTCCTAATGAGAAGATGTTTACTTTGCTTGTTTTTTTTGGTTTATTTGTTACGGTAGCAGTTCACGATTTCGAAGTTGGGTTCGGATACTCCGATGCACTTCTTTTGACTCAATATGATTGCCTTTATTGGATTTCCTTTTCGTGGTTCTCTTTGTTAGGATCATGTTTCATTCTTTTTTTCTTTTTGTGATATTCTTTTCTACCGGATGATGACTCTTTCTAGATTTTTTATTAGGTATCTCAACTATATCGTTAAATTGTATACTCATAACTATGAAATCAATACATCAATAAACCGGTACCCCTGTATGCATATATTTTTTTCCTGTTTTAATTATTCTTAATCATTGTTGTTTTATATGACTACATTCCACTATGGAAACGACCTTGAATCTTTTTCCAGATCCCTACTGGACTTAGTTTTGCATTTGTTCTTTATTTTATATGAATGATAAATTACTATAAGGTAATAAAGACAACTTTTGCCACTACACTAAATTAAATTAAACAAAGATTTTAATAAATATGTGAAATAATAAATAAATCGATACATAAATAAATAATTAAATAGATAATAAATAAATAACAAAGAATAATAAATAAATCGATACATAAATAAATAATTAAATAGACAATAAATAAATAACAAAGAATAATAAATAAATCGATACATAAATAACTAATTAAATAGATAATAAATAAATAACAAAGAATAATAAATAAATCGATACATAAATAAATAATTAAATAGATAATAAATAAATAACATAGAATAATAAATAAATCGATACATACATAAATAATTAAATAGATAATAAATAAATAACAAATTGAATAGACGCAACTGAATAAATACCTACATAACTAACTAAATAAATAATTAATGAACCTAAATAGACCAAAGAATTGATATCATGGGAATACTTGAATAGCTTCAATTAAGTTGATCAATTAAAAAACACATTTTTTTCCTTTTTTTTATATACAACGAAATGATAACCCACCACCGAATAATATAATTTGTTCAATAAATTACCACTAAAATAAATAAATAACATACATAAATAAAAGAAAAAAAAACGAAATGATAACCCACCACCGAATAATACAATTTGTTCAATAAATTAACACTACAATAAATAAATAACATAAATAAATAAAAGAAAAAAAACGAAATGATAACCGACCACCGAATAATATAATTTGTTCAATAAATTAACACTAAAATAAATAAATATCATAAATAAATAAAAGAAAAAAAACGAAGGAAGATACACAAATCAATAACTAATTAAGTTCTCTAATAATAAATTATGACTACTAGGAGATTTTATTCTAAGAACTACATGGTAGTATTGCACGGAAACTAGGTCGAATGTCTCTAAGCTAAATCACAGATGTTATTATCACAGAACTCTATTGCTTAATATCCTTGGCGTGGAAAATCCCTAATTTTGTTCCTGAGAGCTTTTCCAGCTCGTACAAGTTCTTGCCGATACTTTTGACGATTCGACACTTGACATATTTAGGGCACAGCTTGGACGATAGGTACTTGGACGAGTCACTTAAGACAAAATTTCGCCGGAAGACCTCTTGCCCCGGTACAAAATGGATTTTACGGCTTCGGATATTGTATCTTTTCGCGCCCTTTTCATTGGCTTTTAGGATATTCTCCTTAACCTTTTCGCGAATGTATTGCAATCGGTTCTGCCTAGGAAGCGTAAACATCTCAAAATCGTCCATAGCGTTCAGTCGCTTGACTAACTGGTAACTCGTGCCGTGTGTCATCATATTCACCCCGAAAAGAGTGAAATATGGTGAAACTCCGGTGGCAGAGTGTACCGAAGTTCTCAACGCACAGGCGATATCACTGAGGTTATTATCCCAGTTGCGCTGATCGTCTTTAAGATATGAACATATGGCAGCTAGCAGAGTTCTATTCACCCGTTTCGAAGCGTTAGATTGAGGCGAATAGTTAGCTGTTTTGAAATGGCGAATGCCGTATGATTGAAGAAAGTTCTGAAACTCTTTAGCAATAAATTGTGTGCCGTTATCGGAGTGTATTATTTCTGGCACTCGAAATGCATTAAAAATTTCGTTTTTCAAAAATTTTATGACACTAGTTGTCTTCGCAGATCGCAAAGGACACAACCAGACGTATTTCGAAAAGTGATCTAGAACGACAAACATATACGAATTTCTGGTTTTTGAACGCGGACAAGGTCCAATAAAATCTATGAATAGTTTTTGAAATGGCAATTCGGTGGTAAAAGTGCTACTAATCGGGGGCCGCAAAATTTGGTTCGTTGACTTACTCCCCTTACACACCTCACATTGGGCTATAAAATTTTTGATTTGGACGGTCATGTTTGGCCAAAAGAAAAACTGTCGAATTCGGTGTAGGGTTTTTGCAATCCCTCCGTGGGCAACTCGTGGGGATTCGTGAGCTAACCGAATAGTTTCTTCCGTTAAACCCGACGGAATCCACAATCTCCATGTGTTGCTGACTAACGCCGTATCTCCCTCTAATGGCAATGCTCTTTTATACACGTAATTGTCCTCAACCTTTAAATCTGGTAATTCTTCAGCATTCTTTTCGATGGTTTCAATTAAATTTCTGTAGTCCTCGGACTGGAACTCACTCGACCCTAAGTCTATCAAAGGTACTACTTCTGCTATCTCCAAGCAATCTAAATGTGCCCGAGAAAGAGTGCCGGCACGACGTTAAGCGTACCTTTCCGGTGCTCTATGTCGAAGGTGTAGGATTGTAACTCCAAACTCCACCTGGCCAATCGACCGCTTAGGTCCTTCATGTTCATAAGCCATTTCAGGCTAGAGTGATCGGTGATAATGGTGAAGTCCATACCTTCGACATAGGGCCGGAACTTCTTCACCGCCATCACCGCCGCCAAACATTCCTTCTCGGTCACTGTGTAATTTTTCTGGCATGAATTTAGTTTCTGGGAAAAATAAGAAATCGGTACTTCTGCGCTTTCTTCATCTTTCTGAAATAGAACCGCTCCTATCCCCGAATCTGATGCGTCGCATTGAATAAAAAATCGTTTTTTGAAATCTGGGTGAATAAGCTAGGGAGTGGAAGTCAAGGCGACTTTTAGTTTCTCAAACGCCTCTAAAGCTTCGTTGGTCATCTTGAATTTTACGTTTTTCTTCTTGAGTGTGTCTGTCAAGGGCGCGGTCAAGCTGAAGAAGTCCTTAATGAAACGCCTATACCACCCTGCCATCCCGTCATACTTGTCGTGGATTTTTAGGAACTGGGTAATTTACCACAGCTTCCACTTTCGTCGGGTCTGGTTTCAGCTTCCCCCCACCTACTATAAAGCCCAAGTATTTGAGTTCTTTGAAGCAGAACCGGGACTTCTTCAAATTGATAGTGAGGTTGGCTTTTCTTAAGCATTCGGCTACTTGGTCTAACAGGGTGACATGGGTCTCAAAATCGGGTGAAATTATAAGCAAATCGTCTAAATACACAAAAACGCTCTCCCTGAGTCGTGCAGGAATTACCTTGTCCATTAACCGACACAACCTTTGAGCTGCGTTGGACAACCCAAAAGGCATGACGGTGAATTGGTACAAGGGTCTCCCCGGTACCGCAAACGCAGTTTTTTCCCTACTCTGCTTCTCGAGCGGGATTTGCCAAAAAGCTTCCTTTAAATCCACACTACTTATATAGTGTGTATCTCTCTGGCGACTGAGAAGCCCTTCGATATGAGGAAGCGGGTTCGCGTCCTTTTTGGTCACCGCGTTGACCTTACGCGAATGCAAACAAAAGCGATATTTTATCGTGCCGTCTTCGCATGGCTTCTTTATCAGGACAACGGGTGAGCACCTCGCTCTCCTCTATAACTCCGAGCTTCAACATTCTATCCAGTTCCTTGTCCAATAGGGCTTGTACCGCTGGAGAAACAGGATAGTGTCTCTGCTTGACAGGAATAGTATCTCCGGTATCGATGACGTGCTCCATAATCGACGTCTTTCCGAGGCCGTGACGCTCAAAATAAAGAAACTTCAGCTTGACAGCTTTCAATCTGGACCGCTGTTCAGGCAAAAGTCGATGGGCGTTGAATACTTCTCCGTTTTCTTCGGGCATAGAAACGGAGCCTATTACATTGGGACCGATATGAAAAACTTTCCAAAAATCGACTCCTAAGTAAACTTCCTGATCTAGATAAGGTACTAAATAGAACGAAATTGGTTCGGTCTTTTCTTTATATGAGACGAAAATTTCAGCCTTTCCTATCTGATCCTTACCATCAGCCGTTTTGACATTTGCTTTATACGGCTGAATCCTTAAATTGTGGTCATTAACAAACTGAAGGCAATTTTTCCCTAAAATACTTGCACCCGCCCCACTATCAAGAACTCCTATAACTTCTTTTCCCGCCATTGATATTCTAGCATAAGGCCTGGGGTCCGTGTTTTCATCTATTATTGTTGCTAACAATTTATTTCTAGTCTCCTTTCTTTTCTGATATCTTTCCCGCGTTTTTAAAATTCTATCCAAGGTTCTTCCTATTGGCTGGTTAAAAATTCTATTTCTGTCAGTTTCATACTCCTTAATTCTTATATGTAGTGGTTTTAATTCTTTCAATTTCGTACATTCATTTCGTTTCGCTGTGGTATCTTTTGTTAGTATTTGTATCTTGAGGCTTCTCAAGCATTTCTCTACATTTTCCTCTGGTTTTCTTGGGGAGCCTGAGTTGAACGCGACGCCCCCAAACTCGTTGCGTTCTTTGGCTGGTTTCCCGAATTACAGACGCCGCATTTGGGAGTAATTACGCCTTCCTGCCCGCACCTGTAACAAAATATGTTCCGTTCTGTTGAGGAACAATCCATGAAAGCATGTCCTTGTCTCCTACAATTCCAACATGCCAATTTTTTCGGATTGGAATATTTTTTGGTTTTCATCCGATTCCCAGGAAGATTGAACGCTGCCAAATTTTCTTCTTGATAATAGGCTGGTTCGGCTGACCAATCCAACTCGTTCGCGTGGTATCGCCCCGGTGGTCTAGCTGGTTTGGGAGCTTCTCTTTCCTTCCCTGGGAATGCGGCTTCGGCTTCTTTACAAGCGGTCCTAAGCTGATCCATAGTAAGTACCGTCTGTGGATACACTAGCCTCGATCGTTAAAATTCCGCTTAAGCATGCGTACCAAATACCATTCTGGCATCGGTATTCTCAACTGAGCTTTCATTCGGTTGATCTTAGCAAAATAGTCCTCACTAGATTCCCAGGCACCTTGACGACGGTCCATGATGTCGCGCATTAACTCCAAGTCGGTCTTAGAGTTCCTAAATCTACGTGTTAATGCGTCTCGCAGCGTTGGCCAATCGGGATGGAGACCATATACATAGTAGTATTGGTCGAATTCCCAATACCAGTCGTAGGCAGTATCGGATAATAGGAGGTGGAAATCCCTCATCACTTCAGCCCAAGAGCAGCCGTGTTGGTATTGAAGCGTTTCTACCCTAAATATAAATTCCTCTACACCTAAGGTTTCGGACTTCCCGTTAAACTTCAATCCCCATCTATCTATTCGGATAGGCATCCGGTGATTGCCATACGCCGGGTAATTCGGCCTCCAATTGCCGGGTGGATTTGCGGCCGGTGGTGCCACAGGAGGCTGTCCTCCATCATACCCTGAAAGGGGAAACGGTGAGTATCTAGGTCCTCCCACTGATGTCATAAACTGCGAATCTGGGTTTGGCCATCCTTGACTTCCTGCTGCTTTAGAAGCTAGCGGAACTGATTGGGCTGGCTCAACAGTTTTCGGTTTGGCGTAAAAATTCGTTGCCCTTGTAGTACGTTCCTCAACTGCCGGTGTTTCTTTGTCGTTTTATGTCTGCCATAAAATCTATAAAATTCTTTCGAATTTCTTGTTTCAACACATCTGGCAGCTCTTCTCTCTGTGAAGGAATCACACTAGCGACCACTTCATTATACATTTAATTCCGGTCATTGACTTAAATCCACACTACGCTTTACAATAGCCGACCTATATTTTAAATGCACTCGCATTACTTTTCTATTTTTAATAATGCACTCGCATTTCATTCATGGTCAAGAATATCACCCTCATGCACTAGAATATTAAGTAATAACTTCAATGCCACTGACGATGACGGGACGCGACGCTTTAGATTACTTTGGTCAAGTGTATCTACCTACTCGCTGAGGTTCAATGCACTGCATACTGTGTAGTGCATATGGCTGCATGTATTTGGATACATTTGTGCATTGTATTAGAAGGGCTATGCACATTGGATAATCGACTATTAATTTGATGACATAGCAAGTATGCTGCCTGGTTCCGTTGTCCATAAATTTCCCACAGAATTCAGAATATAAAAATATGTCTATGTTTATATGAAATATTTCTATGTTTAAGTTATAATATGTATTTGATATAGGCTTAAGATGTTAGTGTATAAGTAAATTATTTTTGTATAAATAGCTTAAGTTTGATTGAAATAAACTCACTTTCAGTTTGGAAGTGAAAAGACTAGTTCGGCTCTTCAGCCTTGTTTTTTTACTCTAAACTCTGGAAGCAGATCGGCTCTTTAGCCATCAACCTTTTTCGGCTTGGGGAAGCCTTCCAATATCCCCCATAGATTAGTAGGTGAGGTAGGGACCACTTTACATCTCAAAGAATTTGCGTAGGATTCGTAAGCGGTCACTACGGCCATGTTTATTTCCATTTTCAACTCGGTCGAAATGTTCACCTCTTGTGGAGTCGTATTCCTCTTCACCGCCTCGTTCCTAGTATTTTGTCTCGTCTGAACTCCCGGTGCGATTTCTTCTGTTCGATGCATTGTTTGCTGATCTGTGGCAACTCTTTGTGCTCTCGAAACTGCCATTCGGTCTTTCGCAATAGCACCTTGGTTTACACCTGGAATCGCTGGTTCATTGTTTCCGAAGTTTATTCTACCTAGAGCCGGCCTATTCGGATTCGAGTAGGTTTCACCCGATCTCATTCCTAGCAATTGTTCCCAGTGGTTTCGTTTATCCCTAGAGTTAGCGCTTCCGGCTTGTCTCGGATCGTTCTCCACTTCTCCTACTTTTTCTCTAGTTATAATTTCATCATCCCACTGTATTTGTGCAGATACCAAATTGGCAACCGAATCCCTATTCTCGACCGCCCCGCCTGCACCCTCGTCTAACACTTGCCTAGCCGTTCTTTCTAGGTTGTGTGACCAGTCAAATAAATCGTCAGCCTGTTCTCGCCATGAAGCCCCACCCGTAAGGCTACTGTAGGACGGTGCCGATAGGGAACCTGTCCTTACAGAATTATCGGTTTGGTTCAGTGGCGAAGGCGGATGATCAGCGGCATTTGCCGAATTCGAAGCTCTTTGTCCTGTCGACTTTCTTGCCTGAGGAGAGTGTTGGACCGGCGACATTTCTATAGCTTTCTTTGCAACTGCTCTATTTAAATCTCTATTTATTTTTGATCTAGGATTAATATTTTTCCCTATTTTCCCAGATCTCAACCTCCTTACTTGGACGACCTCTTGTCGGATGACGCAAGGACCTCGATCCTATCTGATGAATAATTGAACGCAAGGATTAACAAAAGACCGCTTCCTAAAGAAATCTTTGTTGTACAAAAAGACTGTTTGACTAACTATTACGGCAACTATTATAAATATTATCTACGAGCTAACAATTGTATAAAAAATTCTTAACGATAAAATTATGACCAAAACTATTATCGATAAAAAAAAACTCTTGTACTTAATCTCCAACAAAAATATATAAAAATAAAAACAATAATTTAAATGACCCAAACAAACAATGTACAAGTAAACGTTTAACTTATAAATTTGAAATTATCAAGATAGAAACCAGATCATAAACATAAACGTACTCAATCGAAATTCCTAATTTGAGAATTGTGGAATCTTTTACTATAATGTTTACCTACAAGTCCGAAATATTGATCTTTAAAGCGTACAAAAAAACGATATTTAAATTATACATATGTAAAACTAAGTAAAATTTATTACTATTCATTCATTCATTCACTCAAAAAGCGTGAATAACAAAACAGATTTAACTTTATCAGTGGCTTTCAATTGATTTTTTTTTCTTTTTTTATTTTTTTATTATTATTATCTTTTTCAAACTCCTGGCACCGCTTTATTTCTTAACTTATTATCATTCATCAAACCATTGTATGTAAAGAAAAGATTATAAATCCTTCAAGGTATAAAGTAGACCGAGAAAAAAAATGTACTAACAAACTAAACGTATAAACTTTTTCTCAGACACAACAAAAACTTAATAATCTGTTGAAAATTTGAATATTGGCTAGCCAATCATGCAATTCGGAATACTATCTATTATGTATCTTCTTCGGAACTTTTTATTTTTTTTTTCTTTCAGACGAAGACTTTAATTTTTACAAGTAACTATTTGTTTAACCTTACTACCATTCAATTTTAACGATCCTAAAATTCGACTTGTTTGCAATACTTGCCCTTGGCAAAATAGAGTTGCGTATATTTGGGATTTTAAATTTTTCTAGATTTAACGATATCGAAATTTTTTAAATATTTTGTAATATGTTTAATATACCCAATGAATGTACATGTGTAAATTATAAGTGTTTTATGTAACTGTATAGCCTTTTGCTGTAAATAAAGTAAATATTTTCTGTTGTTGTTTTATTTCATGAAAGTTCGGGGGTGTAGGAGGTAGCTTGCTACGGGTGTTTCTAAATTTTGTCTCTATGATTGATGACTGGAAGCTCGCTTATATCCTGACGCGTAAAACCTCGCCAATCTCAAATAAATGGTAAGCAGAAAACACAAACACACAAATAACGACGACATAAAGACATTACTGGTTTGGTCTTACTACTGCGAGTAGGCTTCGGTTGGGTCGTCGCAATTGTTCGAACTTTCTGACGAGCCATCTCGGCCAAGACGTATGGCTCCACCAAATACTAGAGCCAGCAGCAATTTCAAACGTTAGCAACAGAAGTGATCGTCAGTGCCTCTGAAGAGTCTGAGTCATACTGTCGCAATTGAACCGACTTTCTAAAATGCAATTCTGTTCAAGACATACAGCAGCACTCGACATCCTCCGGCGCTATGACCACAATCCGCGTTACCACCTTCAAGGCAGCCAGGATTCTACCGCGATTCAGTAGTACACTAGGGTCTTCTACTTGAAGACATGCAGAATTCCGACCACAACTCCCATGGCAATAAGATAGAAAACAAAGGTTTACCAAACCTCTTGCCATCCATGATCTCGTCCAATGCGACGTCGCAAATGATGAGACTTTCTAATAATCCATTCTCATCATGACTTACGTCCCATTTGGCAATCTCACGAAGGTCAAGATGAGTAGTAGGATAGAAGACTTGGACAATACGTTGGGCGCCATTTGTTGCTGGTCACTGGTAAGGATTTAAAATGAAAAGGAAGGTTTAGAGTAACCGGAAATAGCCTATTCTATGGAATGGAAAGGTAGGTAGATGGTAACATGACAGGTCAGTAGATAGGAAGGGAAAGGTGAGTGGAAACTAGAGGTTATTGGGATGAGGCACACGGGTGAAGAGATAGAAGGCAAAAAAGGAGAGAAGAATCATTGAATTTATTCACCGGAAACATGGTAAGGTATCCTCTTTGGGGACACGGAAATAAGAAGAATTGGAATGAACGGAAAAAGGTAAGTATGCACGGATACGGAAACGAGGAGGGTTGTAGGCCGGAAAAGAAAAAAAAACCGAGGGGGTAAGGAAGTTCGGAGAAGGAACAGAAGGAGGGGTGTCTGACGGTGAGACTTGGCACGCTTGCGAGGCGCGGCTCCGCTCGTCGGAATAGGGGGGGATCTTGTCCCAAGGTCAGACTAGGACCAGGCAACAAAACATTAATCGTGCCAAAAAAAATAAACACATCACAAACAAAAAAAATCCATCACCACATAAAACTTCTGCTCACCTTCAAGAGACCCACGAAATACTCACATCAAAAAAATATCGTTGCAGATGTTTGGCAACGTGTGGCCCTCCCTACCTTGGAGCCCTTGTCCAGGAATGTCGGAACTCCCCATGAGCTGGCGCGCCTCCAATCAGTCAATCACCCGTAGATCTTATGCCTCCTCTTCCACCCCCTAAAAATTAAAAGCCCTAGCAATCCATGAGGCTGGCGTTCAGCAAAGAAATCTCACTCATTTTGGCGTGATTCACAATCATAGTTTTTATTAACGAAATCATAAAGACATATCAAATATCGATTTAAAGTAAATTATAACTAATTTTTTTTTAAACTATATTATAATCGCAAATCAATTATTAGAAAGTAAATGGGGAATAGAAACAAATTCGAAACCGATGATAATAAATATAGTAAGATGATGGTTTAAATAAAGATGAAATTAAACTAATTATAAACTAACATTTTTTTTTGATTTGTTTTGTTGTTTTATATTTTTTTTTGATTTTTTTTATAGATTTTTTTCCTAAGATTAAGATTATTAAGTTTAATTTTTGATGATTTGGCAGCATAAAATTACACACAAAACTTTATCGAAATGACCAAAAAGAAAACTTTTTATCAGCTTCAGCCCCCACCTAGCCTTCCTCAAGACGCTTATCACTTAGCGCCCTCCTTTATGAAGACGGAGTAAATGCAAGGCGAAATCGCCTTCGTGGACCCTACCTAAGAAGAGCTCTTGTTAGGCATACGCCTCTCGAAGGAAAACCCAAAATGGCTGACACGACCCTTAGCGACCCGTAGAAGGCGCTGTTAGGTTGGCAAAACCTTTCTTCTCCCGTTTTACAAATATTTTTCCTTTTTTTTTCTTTTTACAATATAAAAATACCCTGACTACCACGCCAAAAAAAATATCTTTTTACTCCTTTTTTGCTGGAAAAAAATCGTATGTGTCCCACTGTAGTTGTTATACGCTGCTATCGTGGGCTCTTAAGGGAACTGATGGTACGCGTTCTGGAATTTTGTTGATCACTTTTTGAATATGGCTGATGTTCAACCCAAAAATTTTCTCGGCGGTCACGACACTTCTTGCCCGGTTGGTGACCGCCAAAATTCTTATTTTCTGTGGTCAAGCAAATTCTAAAATTTCGCGAATAATTCTGATCAGGTCCCGCGTTATCACATACGTATTTTTCACTCACCCCTCTTGTTACCTTTTTTTGTTTTTTTTTCTATCCGTCTTAGCACTCTTTCTAGATTCAGGCACGGCTAGAATATTTTAACGCCCTTATTTTTTTTTTTTTTTAATACTAAAACTTAATATATAACGCTCACCGTTTCTTTTGATGCGGATTTTCCCTTCCGTTACTATGATGGTTTCAGATTTTTTCTCTCTATATATGTATATACCGATGTAGGTAGCCGGTACACCTATAATGGCTCCTTGAAATCTGTTCAAAGGTTATACAAATTTATTACTACTTTGAATTTTCCCTTCGTACAATATATTTAATTCAATCTAATAATCAAAAAAAAATTACACAAAATCTCACTTACGGGGCACTTTGATTTTCTGCTTTCTGCTATACTTTTGTTCCAGCGACTCCAACGGTTTTAATTTTAAACTCAACGTACATGCACACCGAAAACTGCCTTATTACAAAGAAACCTTTTTTTTTTGTATTTTACTTCACGACTTCGGTGTAGACTTCCCGTGTTCTCACTCGGTTCGTTTTTCGCTAAATGTGCTGTGTGTTGCTATCTACCAATTCCCATACCCAACTTTCTTGCAAATCATTTACTTATACAGATAAATAAGTCCCGCTCTCTAATCAACTGGTTCTATTTATCCGTAACGTCCTACCAACAAATCGCAAAGTTTTACTTTGCTCCATTTATCGTTTACCTCCCCCGCATCTTCAGTGACTATGTCTATTCTCACGTCACCTTTTTTTTCTCTGGACCTGCCTTACCGACTTCTACTCCTCACTAATTAGTGGATCTTATTACGATCCACGGATGAATTATTTTGGGCTACTTATCTACCTAATCCTATTAGATATAGTTTTTTTTCCCTAGGCTCGTCTTCACCCAAATAAACTCGTCCAATTATTGTGTTCCGACCTCAAAACATCCTAAATTCTACTTTAATCGACATTATTCTTCTTCCTAATCGCTTGACGTTTGTAGGAATAACTCAATTGGTAGTGGAACGCACCTATAGCTATCTCGCCTCAACACCTTTTGCCATTTGTCGACCACATACATGCATTGTATTCCCCATCCCCAAGCAAGTCTACTTTCTGCCGACAGCCACAGTTATTATTTATTGCCTTGATTTTCATTCATGTTCTAGCAGCTAGCCGCAACCGTGTCATGGCGGTGACAAAATACATACGATGAATGCAGTTTAGATTTGTTGGTGAGTTTTTATTCTCGAAATATTGTAGAATTAGTTTACTCATTTGTTGTTTATTGTTTTTATGTTCATTTTTTCTAATTTTCTTATGTAATTACATCCATTTTCTATTCAGGCATCCGCCCAAAAAAAAAAAACAACCCAAGGGATAGAAGCCGCCAGGAGAATTTCCTCAGCAACCCAAGCAAGTAAAACAAAACTTTATTTGCATTAGTAACTTGTATTTTAAAATTTCTAATTCCTATCTAGTTCCAAAAAAATGTCAAACAAAGACGAGAAGGATTCCAGAATCGTCCGCGCACCCTGGAAATCGTAACAGTTAAACCAACCAGACTTTAGCAAAGGATTCGAACTCACTACAGACGGAAGTAACTCAGCCATAGGCGCAGTACTAAGTCAAGATCGGAAACCAATAACGTTCATAAGCAGAACATTAAGCGAAACGGAACAAGGTTACGCCACCAACGAAAAAGATCTTTTGGCCATAGTTTGGGCATTGAGCGACCTTAGGAATTACCTGTACGGGCATGCTGGAATTAAGATCTATACAGATCACCAGCCTCTTACATTTTCGATAAGTAATAAGAATCCCAACGCGAAAGTAAAACGATGGAGAGCCTTTATACAAGAATTCTCTCCTGAAATAATCTATAAATCGGGGAAGGAAAATGTAGTTGCCGACGCCCTAAGTCGTCAGAACTTAAATCATTTACCGAACTCAGACATAGTGCAGAATCCAGTCAAGCCATAGATATCCCAAGAGTAAACAAGAAATTAAATCAATTTAAGAATCAAATTCATTTTCTGGAATCCAATATAAATAATATTAAGTCAACACAATTACACGGTAAGTTTTGGAGGCACCAAGTAGAATTCAAAGACTCGAATATAGTCAAAGATATGAAGGAAATAATCCACTCAAATGTGAATGATATTTATTGTTCAGAGGAGACATTATTTAAAATTAAAAAAGACTTACTAAGAGAATTTCCTAATAGCAAATTTATACATACTAGTCTATTAGTTAAAGATATGGAGGATAAGGAAGAACAGATTAAGATCATAAAAGAAACACATAGTAGAGCCCATAGGGAAGCATTTGAAAACTACAAACATATAACTAGAGAGTATTTTTGGCCATTAATATTACCACAAGTTCAAGAATATATTAAATTATGCGAAAATTGCAAACTAAACAAATATGACCGTCATCCCAAGAAACAAGAGATCGGCGAGGGGGAGAACGTATCCACGCTGACATCTACTATACACACAATAAAATGTTTCTTACAGCGGTAGATCTTCTACCCGAGCGTCGAACTTGTCGAGTTGTAGAAGCTGAGTAAGGACAATGATTCTCGGGAATTATTTCTCCAGAAGAGTCCTGAAACCAAAGGTCGCTCGTCCCTCCCCTTCCCAATCCTTTACCCCCTCCTCCGTCAGTTCTGTGCTATTATGATGGCTGATGTCTCCTTATCCCCTGACTGTATGGTGTATAACTGTCTGTCATGCCTAGTTTCCTTCCTGGGACGCTTATGGCTTAATTGCTGTTCGTCTCTCCTTTCTCAAAACATATCCTTCCCTTAAACTTCCCAAACTTCCCAATTGGGCTGGATCTAAGGTGTTATACGACCCGTGCCGATGATCAGCCAGGCTGAGGGCCCAATTAAAAAACTAGCTCAGTCGCGAACGGAGTATCCGGATACCTGGCGACCTCCGGATTAACCAGCCTTATCTGTATACACGGATCTCTGTACAGATGGACCACCCCTTATCCGCTACTCGTGGGATTTTCTATGAACTTTTTAAAAAAAACAAAACAAAATAAAAAAACCGTATCGGCCAGCAGTACGACGGCAAAGTTGTCTGCTGTACCGGCCAGCAGTACGACGGCAAAGTTGTCTGCTGTTCATCCCTCTTCCACTGATGGTGCTGACATGGCTGTGGACACTCACAGCCCTGTTGTCGCCAGTGGAATATCGGATAATCAGGTAAAATTACCTTCTTCCTGTAGTGAGGCAGTTGTGAAGAACGGCTCCTCTACTACCACTGAGAGTAAACCTCTCACCTCGTCAACACCTCGAGTCGGAGGTAGTAGGGCTGTGATGCCAGGTCCTTCTACCTCCAAAACAAAGGATCCTAAAGAAGGTCCTGGGAGAGATGGGCGTAAGCTCAGACCCTCCAAGGCCTACTACAGGAACATACGAAATGCTAAGAGGATTCTCCAGACGTTTGGTGAACAACTAGGCGCTGGAGGAAACTCTCAGCATGACGCCAAAATAAATTGGGCCAAGAACTTCCTCGCCAAATATAATTTAAAGACCAGCCAAGACTCAACGTCGAAGCGACAAAGGTCTATGGAAGGTAGTGTTTCACTACCTAAACGCCCCAAAGTGCTAAACACCAGCACTCCTCGTGACCCTCGCAAGGATAAAATGTCCTTCAGCGACGTTTTAAGGGACAAGAAGGTAGTCGCGATTATCGACAGAAGCGATGTGGATGGCACGATCTCTGCCGAGAACTGGACATTGGCCAAAGGACAGCTGGCCTTCAGTTTTGTCGAGATAATGTCCGACAATCCGGGACCACCGCCCATCACAAAAGATGGCGGTTGGCATCAGGGACACATCAAGTTGATGGTCTGTGATGATCAGAGGTCGTGCGACCTACTGACGCTGGCGGTCAGCCGACTTGGAGAGGTCTGGCCTGGTGCTAAGCTTGAGGTTGTAGCAAAGGAGGACATTCCTTGCAGACCAAGAGCTCGCATCACGGTTCAGCCATATTCAGGGAAGCTGACCACGTTCTGAAGATAATCCAGCTCTCCAATCCAACCCTTCCTACTCACAACTGGAAGGTTGCGAAACTAGAGGATCCAGAGGGACCCTATAAGGGTGCAATTGTGATCATCAATGCAGAATCCCTTTCTCCTCTGGCGCAATCAAAAGGTGTGATTAGGTTCGGGTTCGATGAAATTACGCTGAGGGTCTATAAAAAAGATGGGGCTGAGGCACAAACCCTTCCCCCTTCCCCACCCACACAAGCGGAAACGGTTGCTGAGGTACCTGGCGCATCGGTCACACTTCCTTCATTGGAAGACGATGCATCTCAGGTACCCCCAGTAGCAGTGGAAGCACCTAACACCGACCAAGGTTTTTCCGCAATGGAGGCCGAGGTCTACGACAGCGGAGATGAGGACATTCTTTTAGAATCGTCCTCTGATATGGATGACTCCGACATTACTGTGTTGGAGGCTGATCGGGAGTGCAGTAGCAAAAATGCTGCGGTTACTCCAGATTAACCTCCAACACTCCATAAAGGCTTCGGCCTCCCTTCTTCTTCGCCTATCCAGCAGCGATGAAGATATTGTCCTGATTCAAGAACCCTGGATTGCTAAATCCATTGTTCGAGGAATCAGGACTCCCAAATACTGCGTGCTGTATGCATCAGGTGAGGATGAACCCAGATCTTGCATATTAGTAAAACGCAGCCTAAATGTATATTTACTCCCTAATTTCAGCGATCGAGATACCACCGCGAGTCTGGAAACAGCCAGAGGAACATTCTGGCTGGCGTCGGCGTATCTTGGCCACGACCATCTTGGCCCTCTCCCGGGAGATACTCTGGAGAGTCTGATAACTGAAGCACAAAGGCTCAACATTGGCCTCATCATCGGTAGTGACGCTAACGCCCACCATACAGTATGGGGTAGCACGGATATAAACGACAGAGGTGAGTCTCTTTTCGACTATATTCTTAACACTAACCTACTCGTAAGTAACGTTGGTAATGAGCCAACCTTTATTACTAAAAATCGACAAGAAGTTTTAGATATAACTCTTGTCTCCGAATTCATTAATAATAATATTTTGAACTGGAAGGTATCTAAAGATCACTCTTTTTCTGATCATAGATACATCCAGTTTGACTTTATAAATGAACCACCTTGCCAACCGATCTTTCGAAATCTGAAAAGAACAAATTGGCCAAAATATAAGAGAACGTTAAATAGTTTAATAAAACCTGAACTTTTTAATACTCCCTCCAACATCGAAGATCTTGACGACAAAGTCAATAATCTAACATTAGCCCTAAACAAAGCTCTAGATACTGCATGCCCTCTTATACAAGTAAGAGGTAAAAAGAAGCCACACTGGTGGAACTCAGGGCTGGATCCACTTCGAAAAGAATGCAGAAAACTCTTTAACAGAGCCAAAGCTTCTAGAGACATGTCTGACTGGGATTCATATAAAGAATCACTGAAGATTTATAAAAAAGAACTGAGGAAAACCAAACGATCATCTTGGAGAAACTTCTGTAGTAACGTTGAAGATTGCTCCGAAGCATCCAGGCTGCGCAAAATCCTCTCCAAAAATCCAATCATGCCAAGTTGCTTGAAAAACGCCTCTGGCCTCTGGACCAATTCAAGCGAAGAATCGCTCAACTTGCTACTAGACGTCCACTTTCCTGGTAGCTCTAATATTATTAATAACGTTGCACTTAATAATGGTGACAATACTTTACAACCCCCACAAGGTCTATTCACTAGGGAAAAACTCAATTGGGCTATTAACAGCTTTAAACCATACAAATCTGCTGGTCCGGATGGTGTAATTCCAGCCGAACTGCAAGAAAATGCAAGTTTTCTAATACCCATCCTAGAAAACATCTTCAAGGGTTGCCTTAATTTGGCATACATCCCGATGTCTTGGAGACAAGTTAAAGTTGTTTTTATTCCAAAAGCTGGAAAATCCAGTCATGTAAACCCTAAAGACTTAAGACCTATCAGCTTATCATCATTCCTTCTCAAAACTTTTGAGCGTTTGATCGATATTCACTTAAGGGCAAGTATTGATAAGTCCCTCCTTTCAAAGGCTCAACATGCCTACCACAAAGGGAAATCAGTTGAAACGGCTCTACACAGTATAGTACGTACAATCGAATATTCCCTCCATCATAAAGAGTACACCTTAGTTGCCTTCTTAGACATAGAAGGTGCATTTAACAATGTCGACACATCTGCAATTGCACGTGTATTGGCATCTCTGAAGGTAGATAAGTCGATCAGCGAATTGATTAATCAGATGCTGATAAGCAGGATTATCAATTCAAAACTGGGCGATTTTACTACACAAAGGGGTGTCAGCAGAGGTACGCCACAAGGTGGTGTCCTATCCCCTCTCCTCTGGAACTTAGTAATAAATGAATTACTAACTACTCTAGAAAGAGAGGGATACAGAGTGTTTGCCTATGCGGACGATGTTGCTATTGCAGTAACGGGTAAACATCCCAATATACTAAAAGAACTCTTACAAAACGCTTTAAATAAGCTCACCAGATGGGCTAATCGGTGTGGACTAGGCGTTAATTCACAAAAAACCGACCTTGTCCTCTTCACAAGGAAATACAAAGTTCCATACATTGACCCTCCCCTCATAAACGGTGTACCACTTAAATTCTCTGATCAAGCAAAATACTTGGGTCTCATTTTAGACAAGAAATTAAGTTGGAAACCTAATATTCAAGAGAGAATAAACAAGGCCACAGTAGCCCTGTTCTCCTGTAAAAAGGCCATTGGTAATAAATGGGGCCTACAGCCCCGCATTACACACTGGCTATACACGTCGGTCATAAGACCGATCCTTACTTATGGAGTAGCGGTATGGTGGACGGCGCTAGATACAGCGACAAATCGCGATAAACTGAGCAAAGTCCAACGAACAGCCTGCCTGTGTATGGGAGGAGCACTTCGCTCCACCCCCTCCGCTTCACTAGATGTTCTGTTCCATCTAATACCGCTGGACTTTTTCAGCAAGCAAACGGCCGCTAACACTGCCATACGGCTTCAAGCCTCCTCTCTGTGGATCAATAATGGAATTGGCCACACCACTATTTTGAACTCGTTCAGAACTATAAGTAGTAATATTGACTACACCATATCCCATCCTCAGTTTAATAACTATAGCTTCAAGGTGACTATACCTCCCAGATCTTCTTGGGAGAATACATCATTTTTGAACGATGATCCTATAAACTTTTATACAGACGGATCAAAAACGGAGGATGGGGTTGGTGGTGGCGTATACTCAGATAGACTTAACTTAAGTCTCTCCTTTCGTCTACCCGATCATTGTAGCGTGTTCCAAGCTGAAATCCTGGCTATAAAAGAAGTCCTATCCTGGCTTAGAGAAAACGTTATATCAACTAATGATATACGCATCTTCTCGGATAGCCAAGCTGCGTTAAAATCCTTAGACTCTGTCTCTACAAATTCACTAACAGCCCTAAATTGTCGATCATCTCTTACGGAGATGGCTACACAGTTCAAAATTCACCTTTTCTGGGTGCCGGGCCATAGAGACATTCCAGGAAATTGCAAAGCTGACGAACTTGCAAAAAGCGGAACAACTTTACCTCTGCTGGCTCATAATGCTAGCGTAGGTATCCCCTTAGCTACATGTAAACTCATGCTAAAGCAAGATACCATAGAGAAAACAAACTTCAGGTGGAATAACACCACCACCTGTGCAGCGACTAAACGAATTTGGCCTAATCTTAGCACCATGCGCTCAAAACAATTAATCTCTCTGAGTAGATTGCACATTAGCTACGTTATAGGTGTCCTGACTGGGCACTGCTTAATAGGAAGGCATGCTATTCGACTTGGAGCCCCTGCAAATGATTTTTGTAGGAGTTGCATGGACGAGGAAGAAGAGGAGACAATCTCTCATCTTCTGTGCACATGCCCTGCCTTATCACAAAGACGTAGAATCCACCTTGGAGACTACTACTTTAACGATACCAGCGATCTAAAAAATTCAGACATTAGTCGTCTCCTACGCTTCATTCGAAGCTCCAATTGGTTCAACGAGTTAAGCTGATTAACTGATCCATGTGGTATCACAACGGACCATACTTTGGTCTAAGTGTGTTGGTCGTCCCAAACCAACAGCCACTTTAACCTAACCTAACCTACAGCGGTAGATAGTTTTTCAAAGTATTTAATTGCACTCGAGGTAGAAAACAAAATTCACGCAAAAGAAACACTAATAAACATCCTACCTATTTTGGGTGCAGTTGAGACTGTTTTCACAGATCACGAAAAAACTTTTTGCTCTGAAGCAACCAAATTAGATCTCACGCGATTAGGCATTAAACTATACAACACACCTGTTAACCATAGTACTACAAACGGTATGATAGAGAAAGTACACAGTACACTTACAAAACTGATAAAACTGGATACTTACGATAACCCACACCAAACAATAGAGCAGCTTATGCCACACGCAATCAAACAATATAACGAAACAATACATTCAATAACGAATGAAAAACCAAATGAAATTTTTCACAACTATGAGAAATACTCCTATACACCTGACCTTATTAAGAAAAAACAAGGTATGACACTCCACGTTAGAAACAAAGTCAGACACAACAAGGTGTACAAGGAAAACGACATAGTATTCGAAAAATCCGACAGAAGACAGACAAAAGGGAAACGTTAAGAGAAAAGTTAAAAAAAATAATAAAAACACAGTAATCGACTCTAAAAATAAGGTTATACACAAGGATAACTTAAGAAGATAATTTTTCTTTTGTTTCCAGATGATTATATTAACGATACTAACAGCAATACTTTGGACAGTTACTATAGACGCAGAAGTTCATATAATAAATTACTCGTCAGAGGACTACATTCTGATAGAAGACGGAAACGTGGCAATTTATAACAGCACGGGTGAAATATGTTGATTGGCAACATTGCTGTTAAAGTGAATAGTTCAAGTTTCTCATCGCTCGTTACAATTTTCAATATTTAATATTTTTTACATTTAAATAAATACTAAAAGTATACTATCTTTAAGATAGTGATTAAGCTGAAAAATAGGTTGTTAATCTGAAACAAGTGTCACATGACTGACAATAAAAGAAAAATTCACGAAACTTCACCAGAAGAATTACGAATTCCTGAATCAAATATCAACAGATTAAACAAAGTATTCAAATATAACCGAAAAATGGCTATGACTCAATCAGATTTTAATCAAATCAGGGGTATCATTGATAGTTCTCTACAAACGGCCATAGTCAATCTGGCAACGAAAGATGACATAGGTAAGATAAACTTAGAAATCGATCATCTACGACAAGAAAACCGAGAGTTATCCAATCAAATACAAATGTTTGAAAAACGCTGCTGTGCTTTAGAAGAAGAGCTCGAGTTACAAAGTCGTGAAATTCGTGGAAAAAATTTAATATTTTCGATGCCCATTAGCACCAATAATCCACAAGAAAAAATTGATGACATAACCCAACTTTTGCTGGATAACGAAGCACCCCGAATGCCAAGAGCTGTTAAACTCAGTGAAAACAATAACACAATCAAATTTAAACTTAAAGGAGTATTCACATGAGCGCGACCAACGAACGACGAATGAATTACAAAATGTGAGTTAATATACGTTTGAAGACATATTTCCACACAAATTCTTAACAAAACGATAGCAATATAGTTTCTATTTGATTTATGATGCATACTTTTACTTTTCAATATCATATATTAATAAATTTAAGAAAACAAATTAATTCGTCGCGAAAAAAATTATAGTTGATACGAACTGTCAAACTTTATTCGCGTTCCACATTATCCACACTCGCAACGAATAAAAAAATCGCGCGTACTTAACCTAAAAAAATCGTTCTTGTTTTGGTTTCGGTGGTGAATGTCAAACTTCATTGGCGACGAATTTAAAACTCTCATGTGAAAGAAATGTCAAAATCGACGAATATTCGTTCATTCGTTGGTCGTTGGTCGTGCTCATGTGAATATTGCTTAACACCGGTTCGAATGAAATTGCAATGAAAATGTTAAAAAATACACAAAAACTGAAAGGCACGGGTGTTTATATACAACATAGAGGAAATATATTATCTAGAGTCCCGACTGGTACCCGTCCTACCTGAAACACCCTCAAATTTTATTCGAGGTGAACTCTCTCAAATTCGAGGTGAACTCTCTCAAGTTCGCTATCGGTGAATACATGTGAGTGGGGAAAAAAAACAAAATGAAGGATTGGGCTAAAATAGAAACTTATGGAATTTTTGTGACCTGTCAAAAATGACAATTAATTTTGCAAAACAAAACAATGTATTTCGGATTTGAAGAGTAAGTTTTTGTTAATTGTTTTGATATTTAATATAATTTGATATTTTTCAGACCAAAATTCCTTATAATGAAGAAAGTATATACAAGTTCACTTCATTGAATAAAAAGTAAGTCAAATTGCAGTGAAGGAGGATTTATTTTATAGTCTGTGTTTTCATATGCTGCCAATAACATACCATAATGCAGGAAGCAATTTCCCTGAAGAAATCTGGAAGACAAAGCAAACAAGGCGCTGTTTTGCAGGCAAGTTTTTATATATTATATTTCTCTTAACAAAATATTATCAATGTTTTTAACGACAGATACTGCCCATTGTATTCGTATGAACATCTCAACGGCATAGCTCCCGCAGGCGTTGACGGTGGAGGTGTCACCATCTCTACTAATAGTCAAACGCATTCAATGCAACAAAACCAGCAGCAACAACACCACCAAGTCAATGATGCAAGTGGAAGTTTTGCCATGCAATAGTCGACCGCTAACGCCCTTCTCCCAGCAGCTGAGTGTTGGTGTTGGAACGACATAATAGCAGCAACTGCCAACTCGGCCTATTCATCAGCTGCCAAGAAATAAAATGCAAGCGGCTCAAAAAAAAACGACGCAACAGCGCGCGGAGATCAATTGTGTAAGTACGAATCGAAACATTCATATTGTAGTCAACTCGCTTAATCTTCATCTTCTAGGTATAAAGAGTACTACCAGTCGGTAGTTCTGCAAGAGAAGCAAGAAAAACAAGACTTCAATCGCAGGAAGACTCCAAAAAATTTCCAACCTGTAAATTAAGTGAGTTCAAATATTAAACCTAAAACTAATCCATTCATTTTACTCCTAAGGATCGCACTGGCTTAACGGTGGCAAATATTCGGAGGCAAATGGGCTGGCCCGACAAGAATCCCCCAAAGGCCAAACAGATTTAGATCAGTCCCTCGGCAGCTACTGACGATGTCGGCGAGTTGAATCCATCGGTTTTCATCGAAAAGTGTTGTTGAAAAATACTGCACGTGTTATTGAGAAGTGAATATTGTGTGCCTCGCGACTTAAGATCGACTTTCTCCATTTCAAATGAACAAATCAAGGAGAAGAACATCTGCCTCCCGTTTGTATTTAAGGCACCAATTCGAGTTCCAAAAGTTGCAGAAGACCAAACAGGCTGTTGTCTTCTTGAGACGTATGAAGATCTGGGCTGACATCCAAAAGGTAAGCAATTGAATTTGAGTTATCATCTTTCCGCAACATTTGCATTTTTTTGCGGTGACACTATGACCTGTGTTTCTGCTGCAGGTGTTGCTAGATTATATTGGATCAACAGGCGTTCCGTTTTAGAGTTTTTCTCGCTCCATCTCGGGGTAGCTTGATCCTACATTGCATCTTATTAAGACCGTGACATGCCATAAATAACTTACACTTTGCTCTTATCATTTCAGGTGTACAAATCGTGGTACCATGCGTGACCGTCGTCGTATTGCTCGCCGTGGACCTTTGGTCGTCTACTCCAAGGACGAAGGTCTCCGTAAGGCTTTCCGTAATATCCCCGGTATTGAAACCATGAACGTTGACAAGATGAACCTCTTGAAGTTGGCTCCTGGTGGTCATGTTGGACGCTTTGTCATCTGGACCGAGTCTGCATTCCAACGCCTCAACGAATTGTTCGGCACATGGAAGACTCCATTCACCTTGAAGAAGGGATACAATCTGCCCCAGCCTAAGATGGCCAACACCGATTTGGCTCTTCTGTTGAAATCAGAGGAGATCAGGAAGGTGTTGCGCGATCCGAAGAAGAGGGTATTCCGTCGCGTGCGTCGTCTGAACCCACTGAGCAACACCCGCCAGTTGATCAAGTTGAACCCATACGCTGAGGTTCTCAAGCGTCGTGCTCTCTTGGCCGCCGAAAAGAGGAAGATCAACAGAGTGTTGTTGAACGCCAAGAAAAAACAACATTGTATTGCCCAAACACCACTTCGCTAATGTCGCCGTTAAAGCCGAGGCTAACCGCTCAAAGATGTTGTCCAAGGCCTTAGCCGAAAGGAAAAAGAAGTTGGCTGCCAAGAAGAAGGCCGCTCCCGCTCCCAAGAAGTAAAAATCTACTTCGCTTCTGAATTTTTATAATATAAACAAAAATTATGGATAATTCATAATATAAAATTTAAAAATATAATAATATAATTCATACAAATTTGAGATCTCTTATTTTTCTGGAGTAGTATGGATAGCACATTAGTTTTCAATTGATTTGTGATAAAATTCATTGATATGTTGGACTGGACGAAGATTTTCTAGGGGCATTTTTAGGGTAGATTCAAGCTTAATATGAAGATAATCGGACTTTCGGAGGAGGAGTATTTGAATGACAACAAAATTGTTTCGAAAGCTTTCATCTAAATAAATCTAGAGTTTCGTTTCGAGTTCGAGTGAAGCTATGTTTCTTTTTTCGAAGCAGGTGGTACTAAGGCTGAATGTTTTTGGGCCTATAAAATGATTTTGATATTTTTTTTAAAATATCGAAATTGTAATAAAGAACACGAGTCAAGCTTGTGAATTTCACAATTTATCGAAATCTTCACGTCTAATAACTGTTGGTGGATGTAGATGAATCAAAATGGAAAGGATTAGTGAACACGATCGGACCTTTTTTTTTTTTGTTGTTGGTGTCTAGATCTATAGGTAAGACGTGTTACCATGTTCTAAAATGTGTCTGCTGTAGCCTATATGCATGGTATAAAGAATACAAGGTATGCTTGACAGTTCTGGTCGACTGAATCGTGACGTCATTGCGAGTGAATTTTCTTATTTATGATGTTCTTTGATATTCTTTAGTTCTCAATCGGCAGATCGAAAAAAACTAAACGATAATTTATTTGTTATTGGGAATTGAAACATTCATAATTTATTTCATTTATATTATTATATGTTCTGCAAAGACCAGCCTATTGTATTATTTTGGTTGAAGAAGAGTTATTACGGTAGGTGGTTCATAATATGGTTAAACATATTGTTAAATTTGATTAATGTTTAATCATCTATAGTTTTAGATGGCCAAACATTTCTTGAAGAAAAAGTGTGTTTTATGTGTTTAAAAGAATGAACACGAAGCTTTTTTCTATTATTTTTTCCAACACTGTATGTATGTACATACAATACATGCCGAAAAAGCAATACAATTGTTCGTAGGGTTACTTATTTCATTTGATCATCGAACTAAATAACGAAGAAGCTGCTTAGGATAAACTATAATTGATTGTACCTGAAATTTTATCTTCGTTTCTATTTTAAAATTATAATTTTTTAAATACCCCATTGGCTTTAAGCCACAAATTTGAAAAAGCATGAAATTGTTACCTACTTGATTTTGGAGCCTACAGAACATGTCATACCAACCAAACTTATTATATGATACCCCATTTAAACAATTAAAAGCTGTTTGATCACCATAAAGTAGAAAATAACAACTTTTTGAAGTCTACGGTGGCATTAAAGATCGTTAAATATTTCCTATTAAAGACAAATAAATCTTTTTTAGTAATGACCTTTCATGTATATTTGTATCTATGTATGTATGCAGTTACTTTATAAAAAGGAGTAATTATATCCATTAAAAAGTAGAAAATAAATAACAAAGGAACCACAGTTAAATGCATATGTAGGTATGTATAAAAAAAAAAATCATAAAAAGGCTGTTAAGGATTTGCTTAATTAAAACAGTTTGCATCGTGACATTGATCAAATGGCCATTTCAATAAAATCATTTGATGCAAGCACATATAAAACAATTTTCTTGGTTGCTATGGGGGGCAGAAAATAATTTTCTACCAGGGGTTTGTTTTGACCAATTTGTATAATATTCTTTGTTTTAAGATTACTCTTTTCAAAAACAGCCGAAAAGAGTAATCTTAAAACAAAGAAGAAAATAATTTTCCACCAAGTGTATTTAGTCTTAAAATTATTATACTTATTCCAAAGTGTTCGTTTATTTAAGAACAACTTAAGTCCATATTGAATTTCTTCATTTTTTGAAATAATATTGTTTTGAAAGAACATGTTAGAAAGTATGCTTTAAATTTAGACTTAGAAACGAAATCAAATTAGATAACTTGTAGTAAAAATGGAACTGAATATTTCTAATCTGGACCAAAGGTTCAACGAATTTCACCTGTACATACAACTTACATAAATGTTAAACATATCTGCATAAAATATATATTATTACACACGTATGCCATACAACAATACAATGTAAGTTGTGAATCGAATTAATTTCAGGAATATGCACATGAAGGTATGTACGAGTATTTGAAATAATTACATTTATACGTACATATATGATTAAAAAGAAATATTATAATTAACTTAACTCTTTAGAAAGAAAACATTGCAATCAATAAAACATATTAAGTTACATATAAGAATACAAAGAAATAGATTTACTAGCTGAACTTTTCCTAGGATTGTCCTAGTTTTTGTTGGATAAGGTTTTTAAAAAAAAATCAGTTTTTGCTTTCATTTGGTGTTATAGTTGTGGTTTCTGCGTTTATTTAATTATACCTACGGGTTTTATTTTTAGAAATCTATTAGCACGTCTATATATGATGTAAGTTTTTAATAAAATAACGGACGCAGTTATAAGATCATGTCTTATTGTTCAAAAATGAGTGGAGCTTATTTAACAACATTAACAAGTGTAGAACTCATCATTTTCTTCATATCCACGAACTTGGAATTCATCAAAGGATAGCTCCATTCATCAGCCCGGCCTGGGAGTTTAATTCTTTGTAAAATCACTTCAAGTGTTGGGACGCACTCCTCTCTCGTCCTCATAATGAGGAATCCTATGTGCTGGCAGTCCTTTTTATCTAGCACTGCGGCCATAAGGAACTGAATCATCGTAGATATGTAGTGGTGTTCTTCAGGGGGTGAACTGGTTGTTTTTTTGATAGTTCTGATGTCTTGGATATTGTGAAACAACCTTTAAATAAGTAAATAAATGAATCAAAATTTGTTTTGGATTTTAAATAAACTTACTTCTGTTGGTGTAGCTCTCTCATTGAAGTGGTAGTTGTTCTTCAGCATCATCTAAGAACAGCCATCGGAATTTTCATCATCTTCCTTTCTTCTTTACATCTTTGAGATCGATTTTATCCCGTTCCTCTGTGCTCCCTTCAAATCTAGGACATCCTCATCATGCTTCAAGCTTCGTAAACTTAATCGTGAACTTACGCGCGACGACCGCGATACTACTCGATCGATGACTTGATAGATGCTGCCGAATTAACCGAGCCAGATTTCGAGACTTTTAGTGCTTCTGGGATTGATGCTCCTGAATTACTCTGAAAATAATTACCCCCGATGAATCCTCTTTTCAAAAACAGCCGAAAAGAGTAATCTTAAAACAAAGAAGAAAATAATTTTCCACCAAGTGTATTTAGTCTTAAAATTATTATACTTATTCCAAAGTGTTCGTTTATTTAAGAACAACTTAAGCCCATATTGAATTTCTTCATTTTTTGAAATAATATTGTTTTGAAAGAACATGTTAGAAAGTATGCTTTAAATTTAGACTTAGAAACGAAATCAAATTAGATAACTTGTAGTAAAAATGGAACTGAATATTTCTAATCTGGACCAAAGGTTCAACGAATTTCACCTGTACATACAACTTACATAAATGTTAAACATATCTGCATAAAATATATATTATTACACACGTATGCCATACAACAATACAATGTAAGTTGTGAATCGAATTAATTTCAGGAATATGCACATGAAGGTATGTACGAGTATTTGAAATAATTACATTTATACGTACATATATGATTAAAAAGAAATATTATAATTAACTTAACTCTTTAGAAAGAAAACATTGCAATCAATAAAACATATTAAGTTACATATAAGAATACAAAGAAATAGATTTACTAGCTGAACTTTTCCTAGGATTGTCCTAGTTTTTGTTGGATAAGGTTTTTAAAAAAAAATCAGTTTTTGCTTTCATTTGGTGTTATAGTTGTGGTTTCTGCGTTTATTTAATTATACCTACGGGTTTTATTTTTAGAAATCTATTAGCACGTCTATATATGATGTAAGTTTTTAATAAAATAACGGACGCAGTTATAAGATCATGTCTTATTGTTCAAAAATGAGTGGAGCTTATTTAACAACATTAACAAGTGTAGAACTCATCATTTTCTTCATATCCACGAACTTGGAATTCATCAAAGGATAGCTCCATTCATCAGCCCGGCCTGGGAGTTTAATTCTTTGTAAAATCACTTCAAGTGTTGGGACGCACTCCTCTCTCGTCCTCATAATGAGGAATCCTATGTGCTGGCAGTCCTTTTTATCTAGCACTGCGGCCATAAGGAACTGAATCATCGTAGATATGTAGTGGTGTTCTTCAGGGGGTGAACTGGTTGTTTTTTTGATAGTTCTGATGTCTTGGATATTGTGAAACAACCTTTAAATAAGTAAATAAATGAATCAAAATTTGTTTTGGATTTTAAATAAACTTACTTCTGTTGGTGTAGCTCTCTCATTGAAGTGGTAGTTGTTCTTCAGCATCATCTAAGAACAGCCATCGGAATTTTCATCATCTTCCTTTCTTCTTTACATCTTTGAGATCGATTTTATCCCGTTCCTCTGTGCTCCCTTCAAATCTAGGACATCCTCATCATGCTTCAAGCTTCGTAAACTTAATCGTGAACTTACGCGCGACGACCGCGATACTACTCGATCGATGACTTGATAGATGCTGCCGAATTAACCGAGCCAGATTTCGAGACTTTTAGTGCTTCTGGGATTGATGCTCCTGAATTACTCTGAAAATAATTACCCCCGATGAATCCTCTTTTCAAAAACAGCCGAAAAGAGTAATCTTAAAACAAAGAAGAAAATAATTTTCCACCAAGTGTATTTAGTCTTAAAATTATTATACTTATTCCAAAGTGTTCGTTTATTTAAGAACAACTTAAGCCCATATTGAATTTCTTCATTTTTTGAAATAATATTGTTTTGAAAGAACATGTTAGAAAGTATGCTTTAAATTTAGACTTAGAAACGAAATCAAATTAGATAACTTGTAGTAAAAATGGAACTGAATATTTCTAATCTGGACCAAAGGTTCAACGAATTTCACCTGTACATACAACTTACATAAATGTTAAACATATCTGCATAAAATATATATTATTACACACGTATGCCATACAACAATACAATGTAAGTTGTGAATCGAATTAATTTCAGGAATATGCACATGAAGGTATGTACGAGTATTTGAAATAATTACATTTATACGTACATATATGATTAAAAAGAAATATTATAATTAACTTAACTCTTTAGAAAGAAAACATTGCAATCAATAAAACATATTAAGTTACATATAAGAATACAAAGAAATAGATTTACTAGCTGAACTTTTCCTAGGATTGTCCTAGTTTTTGTTGGATAAGGTTTTTAAAAAAAAATCAGTTTTTGCTTTCATTTGGTGTTATAGTTGTGGTTTCTGCGTTTATTTAATTATACCTACGGGTTTTATTTTTAGAAATCTATTAGCACGTCTATATATGATGTAAGTTTTTAATAAAATAACGGACGCCGTTATAAGATCATGTCTTATTGTTCAAAAATGAGTGGAGCTTATTTAACAACATTAACAAGTGTAGAACTCATCATTTTCTTCATATCCACGAACTTGGAATTCATCAAAGGATAACTCCATTCATCAGCCCGGCCTGGGAGTTTAATTCTTTGTAAAATCACTTCAAGTGTTGGGACGCACTCCTCTCTCGTCCTCATAATGAGGAATCCTATGTGCTGGCAGTCCTTTTTATCTAGCACTGCGGCCATAAGGAACTGAATCATCGTAGATATGTAGTGGTGTTCTTCAGGGGGTGAACTGGTTGTTTTTTTGATAGTTCTGATGTCTTGGATATTGTGAAACAACCTTTAAATAAGTAAATAAATGAATCAAAATTTGTTTTGGATTTTAAATAAACTTACTTCTGTTGGTGTAGCTCTCTCATTGAAGTGGTAGTTGTTCTTCAGCATCATCTAAGAACAGCCATCGGAATTTTCATCATCTTCCTTTCTTCTTTACATCTTTGAGATCGATTTTATCCCGTTCCTCTGTGCTCCCTTCAAATCTAGGACATCCTCATCATGCTTCAAGCTTCGTAAACTTAATCGTGAACTTACGCGCGACGACCGCGATACTACTCGATCGATGACTTGATAGATGCTGCCGAATTAACCGAGCCAGATTTCGAGACTTTTAGTGCTTCTGGGATTGATGCTCCTGAATTACTCTGAAAATAATTACCCCCGATGAATCCGACGAGTTCGAGGCCGATAAACGTGACTCCATCTTCGAGATTTTGGAATCTCCTGTTTATACAATCATCAAAAATCTGCATAAATTATATTTTTAAAAGCAAAAATATCCATTATATTTCGTATGTTTTGTTTTCATTTTCGCTGTCAAAATACTCACCTCGTTGTTAATCTGTCATAACTGGGAACCAACTCAAATTGGACCACGTTCGCATTGCAGTTCTAGGGTACGCCTATACTTTCAGCATGATTTTTTCTGTTTTTAGCGAAATTTTTCATAAAAACCATAGAATTTGTATGCCAAAAGTAGTCAAATATTATTTTTAGCACAGTTTTTACTGAAAAGAACTTGCAGAATTTATTTTTCTTAAAATATTGCATTAATTTTTCAATTTCTGAAATCAACGGATCTCTTTTTTGAACGGCTGAGTTCACCTCATAGTTTTTTCCCCCGCGGTTGAGCAATATGGGCACAAATTCCATAACAACTACATTCATACTGGCTTTTTCCCATAAGAAATGCACGGGGCAACTAACACATGCTTATCCTTATGGACAAAATCCTCTCAATTTAGCTTGTAGGCCGAAAGAGAGCAGACCCATTAAGTCGGGACTCTAGATAATATATTTCCTCTATGATATACAACATGATCGGAGTAAGCAATCACAACTTAAAAATCGCATTTTACTTGGCTATAGAAAAGCAATCAAAAAATGTAACCCAGCAGAAAAAATATTAATTAAAAACAATTCTCTTATAATTAATGATAAAAAATTTTATCTAAACAAAAACAATATCTTAAAATATGTAAACAAAAACGGACAAGCAGAATTACAAAATATGTTCAACTCTATAAACTTAACAGCTGTCACATCTGTCAGAGAAAATATGCTGTCAAACAACAATCATCAAGAAATAAATGTAATAGAACAGCAAATATCAACAGGGATGGTACATGAACATCAACATCAAAATTGTAATAGATTTGATAGAAACTGAAATTTAGAAGCCGTCAGTCAAAATAAGTTTAAAATTAGTCTTAAAATAATTTCATACAATATATCAGGGTTAAATAATAAACTTTTATTTGTAAACTTCTTTAATTACATTAAAAATTTTGAAATATTTTTATTATTTGAAACACATGTAACAAAAGAAAACTTTATTAAATTTGAAAAATATTTTAGTGGTTATAAATTCATGGTTTAACAATTCTAAATGGATGTACAATAGGAGATAAAGATGGCCACCTCACCTTCATCGTCGCACAGGGTAAATCTGTGATTGACCTTTGCGCTGTAAATGATAAATGGATTGATCGTGTCAACAGATTTGAAGTTGAGTGTAAGACTTTCTCAGACCACATGCCCATAGTTGTGGAATTTTTAAACCAAGCACCTTCTACTGAAACAAATCTTATACTTCTTCCTCGTCTTTGTTAGAAAAATGAACAGAAAACTTCGTTTCAGCGAAATTTAGAAAATTTTTTACTAATTAACGCCTTGCCAACGGAATCCACGGAAGATCTTTCAAATCAACTTACTGAATGTATTCGAAATTCTTATCCAAGCAAAACTATAAACCCGAAGTTATCATTTAAACAGGAATGGTTTGACAAAGAGTGCTGGAAAGCTAGAATAAAGTCGTTCTCCATTTTACGCGCAATCCGTTTATCAAACAACCAACACCTTAGGACTTGGTATATCGAAGCCAACACAAATTACAAAAACTTATGTCGTCAAAAGAAAACTGACTTTGAAAACCAACAAGCTCTTCTTTTGGGGCAAACTCGAAACGCCAAGGAATTCTGGAAGATTGCGAGGGAAATCAACGGAATGAATTATAAAATCGGTACAGGTGTATCGGCTGAATTACTTGCAAACCACTTTAAACTTCTCCTCTCAAATAATTCTAATCTGATAATCTCATACGCAGAACCTTTATGCATTGACGAATCACTAGACTCCGACATCTCTATTGAAGAAATACAATCTGTGTTGATGAAAGCGAAAAATGGAAAGGCGCCAGGTGAGGATGGTATCCCTTATGAGTTTTTTAAAAATGCAACACCCCAATTTTATAACAACTTAAGGACCCTGTTCAACAAAATTTTATCAACGGCAAGCATCCCCTCTTCGTTCAGGAAATCTGTGATCTTCCCGATCCACAAAAAAGGACCTTTAGACGTTGTAGAAAATTATAGAGGAATCTCTTTCATGAATGTTATGTCAAAAATGTTCTGTGGTGTCTTGGTTGAAAGATTAGAAAGATGGGTTGAAAGGAAAAACATTCTGTCTGAACTACAAGCGGGATTTAGAAAGAATTACTCCACTATTGACCAAATATAATATGTTCTTATGTCTATTGTTAAAGCGTTCCAAGCCAGGAACAAAAAAGTATACTCTTTCTTTGTTGATTTCAAAGCTGCCTTTGATCTTATTAACAGGGACGCTCTTTTTTACAAAATGTCGCAACTTGGTATATCGTCAAAATTCATTAAAGTGATTAGAGAAATGTACTCGAAGTGGTTCGGAACTAATTCTGGTGTGAAACAAGGCTGTCTCCTCAGTGCATTATTGTTCTCACTCTTTTTAAACGACGTAGTAGATGATCTACCTGGTGGAGTCAGAATTCCTGGTTCTATAGTCAATGTGTTACTCTACGCAGACGACCTTGTCATACTAGCTGAATCACCTGAGCAGATGCAATTGATGATAAATCGCTTGTCAAACTACTGCAAGAGATGGGATCTATCTATAAATACAGAAAAATCGAAAATGATGGTCTTCGAGCGACATTCAAGAAATCATAATGACAGACAGTGGTATTACGATGGACAAGCTGTAGAAACCTTGAGAGAAGTTAAATACCTAGGTGTGAGACTTAGTTCAACTTTTAGTTTCAAGAACCACCTAGCCGAGAAAAGCAATAGCTCACAAAGCTTAATTAACCTAACCTGGATAAATGTTTTTTCAAACAAAAGAATCACTTTATCCTCAAAACATAAGATATTTAATTCAGTTGTCAAATCAACCCTTTGCTACGCTTCTCAAGTCTGGGGTGCAGATGAGTACGAGGAAATAGAATTATTCCAAAGAAATTTTCTGAAGAAACTATTTAACCTGCCACAAAATACACCAAATTATTGTATTTACTTGGAAACTGGTCTTCCAAAACTCCTAATCAACACTCTGAAATCTCAAGCTGACTTCATAATTAAGCTATGTAGTCATTATGAAGAATATCGACTTTCGAAGAAACTGTTTTTGTATGAGTTAAGGAACAAAGACTGGTGGTATAAAAAATGGCAGACTATTGGTAACGCTTGTGGTGAAAACTTAATAATTGACACTAACAACTTAAGCAATTTGAAAGAAAATCTCTACAACATTATTCAGAAGAATGAAGACGCATCCCGTGATATGTTCATCCTTAAGGCGCAAGAGTCTGATAACAGAGTCTTATACAGCCAATTGGATTACAATCTAAAACAAAGGAACTACTTCCATGATTCGTTGGTAAACCCACTTTAACACTACAAGAATCTGTACAACTTTTAAACGAATGTGAATGGAAAACCCTTAGCAATTTCTTGAAAACAGTTTACAAATACAGAAAATTGTTAATATCTGAATACATTTAAATACCCACCATTTTGAATTTATTGAAAATTTATTCTATTTATAGTCATTAATTAAAATTAAAATATAAATTTGCCAATCAGGCTGACGGCTAAGCCATAGCTTTAAGATTCAAATTTTGTAACAAACTATTGTATTTAACTGTTAATAAATGAATAACTTACTTACTTACTTACTTATTTCATACCACCAACATAAGTTATTATAGGGAGGTTCTTAATACTATAGATACCAAGCACAGTACCAAAAAGCTAAAATTTAAATATAATTATGCACTCAAGTTAGTCGACCAACTCTACATATCCCGTAGTAAGAGAGCAATTAATAAAATAGGGAAGGTTTGGAAGTGGATATCTTGGTCACCAGACCACGATGATCAGGTCAATATAGAAACAAAGTTGATAGAATTAATTAATTCAAATAATAAACAGTATGAAGTTAACTCGCAGATATTTAGGGCGATTAAAGAACTTTCCAACTTTAAACATAAAGATAAAGAAGAACGTAGCTACTTGTTGATCGAGCATATAATCATTGAACTCATGGAAGTAATAAATACCATAAATTTAAGTAAGAATAATATTTTGAACACTATTATCTTTAACGAAAATGAAATAAGAGAAGTTATTCAGATTGAACCTAAAGAAATCATGGTAATAGATGTATTAGACGCTTCAGAGTTCCATGTGTTAGAAAATAAGGAAATAATTGTAATTTATATTAAGTATCGTATTATTAAATGAATAGGTAAACATTTTAAAACATTTAGTGTGCAAAAATCAGAAGGGAAACTAATTATACCGAGTGAAATAACACTCTTTGAAAACATTTATAGTACCGATCATTGTACACAAGAATTAAATTTTAAAATCTGCAAACAAGATCTTAAACCTAATTGTCTAACAGAAATTTTAAATAAAGGTACATCAAAATGTGAAATAATTTTAGAAAAGAATGAAAAAATAAACCATAATCACATTGTAACTACAGGAGAAGTAATTTTAAACGATAATGTACGCATAATCAAAAAAGTCTCCGTACAGCAGAAATTTTTTTTTAAATCTCTAAAATATAGAATTTAAGATAACCAACATTTTTGAGAAGTTCCAGAAATGACAGAAATGATATCAAAAAATAATTTTCAACAAAATATATAGAGCATTTTATTTAAAAAACTTAAAATAAAAGAAATTCACAGCACAATATGAAAAAATAAGGAACAAAAAAGTCTCCGTACAGTTCATTTTTTCGACGAAAAAACTAACAAAAAATCACTTAACTTAAGGCAAAAATAAACTTAATAACTAGTAGGACCTCCTCTGTCCCTGATCACTTCCTGCAATATGTGTCTCATCGAATGGACAAGCTTACGGGTCGTATCTGGAGAAATGTTGTTCCATTCCTCAAGTAGGACCGTTTTGAGGTCATTTTTGTTGGCGATTGTATGCTGCCGAACTTTTTTTTCTAAGTGATCCCACAAGTGCTCTATAGGATTGAGATCTGGAGACTGAGCCGGATGTTTAACTTGCGTACGAACATTGTACAGCAACCATTCCTTTACCACCATGGAGGTGTGCTTAGGATCGTTGTCCTGTTGGAAAATGAAGTTGCTGCCGAGACCTAGTTTTTGGGCACTTGAATGTAGGTTTTCCTTAAGAATATTCAAGTACCCAAATTTATCCATGGTATTTTCTATGAATATGAGGTTTCCAACGCCGGAAGATGCCATACACCCCCACACCATGACATTACCGCCGCCGTGCTTTACAGTAGGTATCAAGTTTTTAGGATTCAGAGCAGTGTTGGGCTTTCTCCACACCATACGGCGTCCATCTGAACCGAAGATGTTATATTTACTTTCGTCAGTAAATATAATCTGATCCCAGAAAGAATTTTCTTTCTCTAAGTGTGAGATAGCATACTCCAGTCTAGCTTTTTTATTTGCCTTTCGAATGAATGGCTTCTTCCGGCACACTCGACCATGAAAACCATTTCTGGTTAAAAGGTTTCTAATGGTTTGGGGCGAAACATCAATTCCATCGCTGGTTTTCAATTTTCCAGCGAGAACTGGGGCACTTTGTTTAGGATCTTCCACAACACTCCTTAATAACCTCTTCTCCGTACGACGATCAATCTTTTTTGGACGGCCAGATCTTGGTTTGTTGGCAATTGTTTTTGTTTTTTTATAGCTTTCTACTACATATTGAACTGAGGAACGCGGTCTATTGACTATTTTGGAAATTTCCCCCAAAGATTTTCCCTCATTCCTCAAGTCAATTATGATTTGTTTATTGGCCAAGGGTATTTCCTTATTTTTAGCTGCCATTTTTCTTTCCTTAGGTGAAAAGAAATTTTTAAGCTGAAATTTCATTAAGTATACTAAAACTTACCAAAAAAAACAAAAAAATGTGATCATGAACCTTTCACTGCCAACTACATAAAACTAAATAACATAAAAATGAGATCTGTACGGAAACTTTTTTGTCTCTATTTTCAGGGCCCTCAACGTTATTAAACTCATAACGGTATCCTTCGTTTATATAAATGCATCGAATTTTGTTTGAGAGCGAGAGGAGAACACGTGCTATCATCAGTGTTCCCACTTTAGCTCTATTATTGCACATTACTTTTTCCCTTGCAGAATTAAAAAAAAATTATCTCCGTACGGAGACTTTTTGGACTATGTATATCACGGTACACAATTGGTACAGTTTTCCGACGCTGTAATTATTAATGGTAAAGAATTTAATAATTTTGAAGTAAACTTAAATAGACATATTAAGATAAATAAGGAGTCGGAAATAAGAGTAATTGAATATTTAGAATCAAGTAATGAATTATTGAAATTTAAAAATACCGATTATTTACAACCATACGTCAAAAATGTAAAAGATCACCCAATAATATGGGGACTTACAATAAATATAATAGTTGTACTTGTATCCTTTTCTATATATAAATTAATCATCTTCAAAATCAACAACAGCAAGAATAATCAGATCGACATAGAAATATCCTTGGCGGAAACAAAAGAAAACGTCCGAAAGAATTTAGAGGAGCTCAAACTTGAACGTTCGGGACAAACGTCTACTGGCGGAGGGAGGAGTTAATTCCACACATCTGGAAAACATAAAAACACCAAAATAGCCATCACACAAGATACAATAGATGAATGCACATTGTACAAAATGTGTGGGAGTTAAACTGACTTCCATGTAGATATAGGGAAGCCATGTATATAATATATATATGCTTCTCTATGTCTGGAAGGAAGAAGCGCTTACTTGCACCTCCTCGCTTTGGCTCCTGGACACAAGCTTAGACGACCTTTGTAATTCGTTGAAGAATGATACTGTTACAATTAATTATAATTGATAAAGGCCCTTATTATGAGTGTCGTTTGGCTTTCGATAAACGACATTTATCGATAGTCGAACATCGATAGTTGAATGTGGTATTATGACCCAGACCCGATAACAACCAATGAAATTACGGCGGATGAAAGTGATGCTCCTATTAAAACTTGTCTAAAAAAAACAAACAGAAAGGAGAGGACGAGAGGCTTTCAATTCTGAAGAACCAAACAAATATTCAGGAGGACTTTAATAATGAAGTCAAATCAACGTTGAGGGAACTAAAAAAAAGAATGTCAAGTTTGGAAGAATATACAAAAAAAATGTACTATCAAAAGAAGGATAAAAACAAAGAATTGCTTGCCATAAAGAGAGAAAAGCTTCAGCTGTATAAAGAAGATTTGAGAAGCCGACAAAGAGACAGAACTGCAAGACTTAAATTAAAACAACAAAAGCTGGAAATCAAAAAAACTCAAGTGGAGATGCATTTGCAAAAAATTTAATTTTTTTTTAATTCATTTGTTTTTCTTGAGAATGGAAGTTTTTTTATACCATTGTTTTTTTATTAATTGAAGTATTTTTGTGTTATTTTTGTTCTGTTTTGAAACCTACCGTGTTGAATGTTCCTATGTTCCTAATAAAATTAGTATTTTTTACTAAAAGACTTTTTGTACCTAATAAAATAAGTATTTATTAAAAAAAAGTTGCACATCTTATTTTATTTCAACTTTCCATCATTGATGTTAGAATTTCGTTTCTAATACTCATAGCATTGTTGTTTCTCTGATGTACAGTATCATTTGAATTTTGAATGTCACTTGAGTCATCATCATCATCATCATCATCTTCGGGCTCATTTATGGAGTCATCAACCATAGGAGTATTGTAGAACAAGCAAATGTTATGCAATGCTGCGCACACGTTTGTGATTTGAGTTGCTTTCTTCGGAGTATAATGCAACTCTCTTGCCCGTAGCAAACATCTGAATCGATTTTTAAGAACCCCAATTGTTCGTTCGATTATGTTCCTTGCCTGTGCATGTTTTTTGTTGAATGCACTTTCACGTGACGCCAATTCGGGATCTCGATATGGAGTCAACAAATACGGTTTTAGGGGATATCCTCCATCTCCTTGGGGATAATAAAACATCAGTTCTTTTATGTTGTAACGAATGTTCTATTCTTTGAAATCTTACCTAAAAGGAAAGTGTTTGATTGCCCTCTTTCAGTTTCCCTTTCCAGAATTACCCTTAGGGTTGACATGTTAAAAACATTGGCATCGTGAGTTGATCCAGGGTATTTTGCGTTGATGAAACGGATTTTCATCGTATCGTCACAAACCTAAAACAAAACTTGTAAATTAATAGACAAAATTGTTGAAAAAGAGTTTTCTTACTATCATTTCATTTATGCTGTAAAATCCTTTACGATTATAGTACGCATGTTGGAGATCCTTTTTTGGAGAACCAATTTTAATGTGCGTGCCATCGACACAACCTATTACTCCTGGTATATGGCTGCGCTCATAAAAATAAAGTTTAGCGCGTGATTTTTCAGCTTCGGTATAATGAAACTTAATCCACACTGGGCAAATTATTCTTTCGAGGCAGTTTAACACTTCTTTTAGCACGACGGATACGGTCGACTGTGCAAGTCCCAGGCAATATTCGTTGCCAACACTAAATTGGTATGAACCATGGGCGCAGAGTCGTAGTGCGGTAGCTAATTTTATAATGCTTGGAATCGAAGTTATTCGCTTTGCTGGCCTTAGATGGTTATCAATGTCAGCAAGTAATTGGACAAAAGCTGGCTTTGATAGCCTGAAGTGTTTCAAAAATCTTCAAAGAATAATAAATTAGCAAATGAAAACAATCACCCTTATTCCGGTAGTCGTTTTAAACGCCTTTTAAACGAGAACGCTCCAGAGACCACATTTTGGTGTTTAAATAATACGAAAAGAGCAGCGTTCTCTATGTTCTTCACTTTTCTAAGCATTATGACGATAATCGTTTCAATAAAACTCCAATTTTTGTTTCCAGAGCCTTGTCGTTTTATTGGAGTTTTAGCAAAACGATTATTAGAATAAGGGTGAATATGTTATGGTTATTTATTCACATATTTTCTTCAAGTTCCAGAGGGTTCGAAGCGTCCCTCAAAAGCCTTCTATTTCTGGCAATCACCAACAGGTCATTACTTCTATTCCTGTCCATCCTTTCGCTTGCTATTTCATCGTCGTCTGAATCAAAAAAAAACTCGCTGGAAATCATGCTAACTATCTGAAAAGTAGTCAATTGGTTGCTTGCATTATATTTTTATAAAGTTCAACTACTCACATTAAATTATTAAACAATTTCCCTACATGAATAATAACTGAAATTAACTCAAATGTCAAAATTTAGTCTTTATTCACAATCCCAAAGTTCGCTGTTCACAATAACAAGAAACTCTGTCGATGAAGATACATAATACCAAAAATACTTATTTTCGATGCTTTCGACATTTATCGCATCGATCGTTGAACGACACTCGTAATAGAGGCCAAAGGCACTCTGAGAATTACTTTGGAAGAGTCTTTGCTTGTGAACGAACGCAAGAAGCTATAGCTATCTTCCTTCCTAAGAGTAAGTCTGGGAAAGTTGGTAGCGTTGGATTGTCGTCCTGCCTAGGGCTGGAGGCTTGACTTACTGATAAAAATTATAAAAAAACCATACAAATCAGTAAATATACAAATCGACAATGACTACGGTCGTCGGTATCTCATATAAGTTTAAAAAATTTTGAGGTGGCTCCAGTAAAAATCATTTATAAAAATGATGTTCATGAAAAGATAAAGCTGGTGGATTGGGGTCCCAAGCATGAAACCGAGCGGCCACTTCTAGGGTTATCTTCCCTAGATCCTCTTCCTATCAAAGAACGAAAGTATAGCTCACCAAGCTAATTTGGTACCACGGGATATGATACAGCCCCATGATGCAAGTCATGATCATATATGGGACGGCCTCCTTGTGAGAGTTTCGTGGTGGCTGTGGTTTATCCTATAATGCATAGGGTTTTGGTTTCTTCGTACTTGACCAAAAAGGCGTACGTGACTTCCCGAATGTGTAGAGCAGCATCCAAGGATCAACCGAGGATTCGTTAAAAAGAATAACATCTACAAGCAGCAGAACGACTTGTGCCCTCGAGCAGTTTGAACAAACCTTCGCGTGCCTCTCGGTCTCCATTAAGTTTTAGATTATTTAATGTTTAATACTTGATGTAATATCTTTTTGTGATTAATAAAAATATAATTATTTTTTAAAAAATAAAATTAGCACAATAGTTAACTCAATGCAAGAGTCCCGGATGGTACTCCGGCTTGATGACATTGTGTTCGCATTGTCGACAACGCAGAGATCGCTTGATCCACAAACACTTCCTCCGAATGATTGCCACCGTTAAGCCAGTCAAGGTCGGAAATTTGTTGGAGTCTTCTTGCGATTGTATTCTTGTTTTTCTTGCTTCTCTTGCAGAACTACAGACTGGTAGTACTCTTTACATCTAGAAGATGAAGATAAAGCGAGTTGACCACGATATGAATATTTCGATACGTACTTACACAATTGATCTCCACGCGCTGTTGCGTCGTTTTTTTGAGCCGCTTGCATTTTATTTCTTGTCAGCTGATGAATAGGCCGAGTTGGCAGTTGCTGCTGTTATGTTGTTCCAACACTAACACTCAGCTGCTGGGAGAAAAGCGTTAGCGGTCGACTATTGCATGGCAAAGCTTCCGCTTGCATCATTGACTTGGTGGTGTTGTTGCTGATGGTTTTGCTGCATTAAATGCGTTTGACTATTGGTAGAGATGGTGACACCTCCACCGTCAACGCCTGCGGCAGCTATGGCCGTTGAGAAGTACGTACAAACACAATGGGCAGTTTCTGTCGTTAAAAACATTGATATTATTTTGTTAAGAGAAATATAATATACAAAAAACTTGCCTGCAAATCAGCTCCTTGGTTGCTTTGTCTTTCAGATTTCTTCAGGGAAATTGCTTCCTGCATTATGGTATATTATTGGCAGTATCTAAAATGAAAACACAGACTAAAAAATAAATCGATTATTGTTGCACCTCCTTCGCTGCAAATTGACTTACTTTTTATTCAATGAAGTGAACTTGTATATACTTTTTTCATTATAAAGGTTTTTGGTATGAAAAATATCAAATTATATTAAATGTCAAAACAATTAACAAAAACTTACTCTTAAAATCCGAAACCCATTGTTTTGTTTTGCAAAATTGATTGCCATTTTTGACAGGTCACAAAAATTCCATAAGTTTCTTTTTAGACCAATCCCCCATTTTGCTTTTTTCACCACTCACATGTATTCATCGATAGCGAATTTGAGAGAGTTCACCTCGAATTTGAGAGAGTTCACCTCGAATAAAATTTGAGGGTGTTCAAGGTAGGACGGGTACCGGTCGGGACTCTAGACAATATATTTCCTCTATGTTGTGAATGGTCAGCTGGCTTCAGTTGTTGTGTCAGCTGGACTTTATATGGATGTACGAGGTGGTGGTACGTAGGTGTACATCCAAATGCAAAATACGCCATAATGTGTTGTACGACGACCTTATTCCTGTGAACTATTATGTTTTAAAAGATGTTTGTGGGTTATATAAAAACACTTTTGATGACTTTGAAATTCAAACAGGAAGTGATTTATTTAGTAAAGTTATAATAAGAACTTAAGATTAATATTTAGTGATGTTTTGTTATACTTAAACCATAGAGGAAATATATTATCTAGAGTCCCGACTTAATGGGTTTGCTCTCTTTCGGCCTACAAGCTAAATTGAGTGGATTTTGTCCATAAGGATAAGCATGTGTTAGTTGTCCCGTGCATTTCTTATGGGAAAAAGCCATTATGAATGTAGTTGTTATGGAATTTTGTGCCCATATTGCTCAACAGCGGGGAAAAAACTATGAGGTGAACTCAGCCGTTCAAAAAAGAGATCCGTTGAATTCAAAAATTGAAAAATTAATGCAATATTTAAAGAAAAATTAATTTTGCAACTTCCTTTCAGTGAAAACTGTACTAAAAATAATATTTGACTGCTTTTGGCAAACAAATTCTATGATTTTTATGAAAATTTTCGATAAAAACAGAAAAAATCATGCAGAAAGTATAAGCGCACCATAAACTACAATGCGAACGTGGCCTAATTTGAAATTAACCCAGTTTTGACAGATTAACAGCGAGGTGAGTATTTTGACAATTCTACGAAAATGTAAACAAAACAAAATTAATTCCCAGTAATGCAAACGAAGGTAAAACAATTTAAATACAAAATATTAATTTATTGAAATAAAAATATATAATGAATTTGCACCTAATTTAATCCTCAGATAAGAAGAAACCAAGGAGAATGTTGCAACAGGAAAAGTATAATCTCCCGAGAAGGAAGCCAGCAACGCCGACGTATTTATTCTGGAGGGAAAAGGTACAAATTCAAGGTAAGTGTGTTCATTACGTTAATTTTAAACTCAAATTATATGAATATTATTTTGTTTTTTTTTAGTTAAAATTACGCTTGTGAACAAAATTTTTTCCTGGCTCTAATCCGATGGATTCTTATGTCCTCATTTTTAATCAAATATCGTCTGGCTATCTGCTATCGTGAGCTGAATGACTCCAATTTGGCTATTTCGACATTGCAATCGATTCCGAGTAAGTCTAGACTTCCAAAGATAAACATGCTTCTACCAAAGCTACAACATCGACAGTCAAGAAATCCATTGGAGGCTATTGCCTCTTACAAAGATGTACTGCGTGATTGTCCAATGGCCATGTAGACTATAAGTTCACTCTTGAAAGTCGTCGTCAATGGAATTGAAGTCAATTCGTTGGTGAATGGTAAGCAAGCAATGATTTTAAATATTTTGTGTGTTTTAAGCTTCTTTTATAATTTTATAGTGAGTTCGGCTCCAAAGAATGTTGAGTGGTTAAGTTTGTGGATAAAAGGCCATGCTCAAATGTACGTTCATAAACATCTGGATGCGTCAAAAACATTCCAATCTGTTAACGACAACACAAAACTTCATCAAAACGATTATATTCTAACGTTAATTGGACAAGCTCTCTACTACAGTGGGCACCATGCTCATGCGCAGCAGTATCTAGAAACAGCACACATGATAAGTCCATATAGCACAGAACATATCATGCCATTAGCCGTGGTCTATGAGAGGAATAATAATCTAGCAGAATTGGAAAAGCTGGCTAGCCAGGAATCGAATATCAATGAATTTAGTTCGGAAAATTGGTTTGTCATGGCTGAGAGTCTATCGGCAAATGGAAAATACGAACAGGCTTCCTATTTTACCCACAAAGCAATTTCAGTTGATTCAACAAACGTTGAAGCGTATCTTTTGCGTGGGAAGATATTTCTTCAATTGAAACGATATAAGGAAGCAATTCATTATTACAGGGCAGTTCAGAGTTTGGGTAACTATCGTTTTGAGATATACAAAGGTCTTGCGGGTTTTTACATCGGACTAAAGTGCTTAAAAGATGCACGGACAATATGTGCATTGGCTGCACGCTATTTCAGGAACTGCCCAGGAGCTATGTGGTAAGAATTTGTTGTTATTTTTCATTTGCATTTTACCTTAACTTACTATGAATTTCGATGAAATATAAACAGCTACTTGCCAGTACACTTTTGTACTCTTCGAATACTGTTACAAAACGCCAAGCAAAGACTTTCCTTAATCGGGCTTTAGAAATCGACCAGTTCTACTTTCCGGCCGTATCAGCGATGGCAGGGATTCTTTAATCTGAGGGAGAAACACAGGAGGCCATTCAACTGTCGAAAAAACAAGCCGCCAGCTATCCCAGTTGCAAGCTTTTCACAGTGCTAGGAGATATTTTAAGTAGCGAAAAAGATTTGGATGGTGCTCTAGAGTACTACACCATTGCTCTTAGGTTTATATAACAAAAAAAAGTGAAAATTTTTAAGGTACAAAAGTTTGTTTAATTTTTTTTTAAGCATGGAACATCATGTGTCACCATGTGCAATGCAAAGCACTTCTTTCAGCCATCGACCGACAGGCCAAGAATTGCAATGTGTACAAGCCATTCCTCATGATTTAATCTGCAATCCACCGAGAATTGGCCAATCGTTCTGTTTCAATATATTCGCAAGCGATACAATTTGCGAGAAAATTGCAGATGACTATCTTTCTTGTACATGTTTTGCAGAATTCTGTGATGTAGCTGGTAAGGATATTTGTATAAATAATAAAATAAGAACCATCCTAAATTTGTCTCTTTTTAATTGAAGGTCTCTTGAATTTTAATAAAATGCCTCCCAATTCATGATATATTGCTGTCGATTCCGTCAACATCTTCAATTCAAACCCGACTCGAAAATTACTCCATCAATGGTAACTGACTGTTAGATTTTTATAAACAAAAATTACTGAATGTTGAAAACAATATTTTTTATAAAATAAAATTAATTTGAATCCTTTAAGGTATTTATTTTTTTTTTTAACTGTCAATTCGATTTTTCTCATAATTGTACCTGATATCAAAAACGTTATTCTTCGATGCACAAAATTGTTTTGGAGATAAAACCATTTTTAATTGGATTTTTGTTATTGGATTAATTGGATTTTTGTCCAAAAATATATTTGTTTAGTATCACTTCACAATATATGTATAACATAAAATTTAATTGAAGTGTCTAGCGTTATTGATTCTTGAGATATTTAGGGTTAACCAAAATGTTCACCTTTTTTTTAAACTGCTATGGTAAAAAAAACCACCCACGCAATTTTCTTGAGAGCCCTTTCTGCATCTTTCTGCACTATTATTTGTATAACAAAATTTATTTGAAGTCGATATCTCCTCTGGTTCTTGAGCTATGGACGACGAAAAAAACGTCGCGAACGTACGTACACCCGCACGCTCAGACATCTTTCCAAAAATCTTTTATTTCGACTCAATTTGATGACAACTTTATTTTCAGAAGTGCGATTCTACTACTCCTGGTTACTTTGAATGGGATTATGTTAGGCCATTGGTGTAAGCCAAGAAACCAGCAACTCTTGAAGCATTGGAAGTCAAAATTCAAGCCACCATTGACGACATACGGTAAAATTTAATGGAAAAAGTAGTTACTAGTTGGACTGATCGAATAAACGACGTAAATCGTAGCCTCGTCTTGTATTTATCTTGAAAGTTCACAACCTAAGTTTTCATATTAAATTAATATATATGATCAATAAGAGGCATTAGTTTAACGAAATTGTCACTTTTACTGTTTTTGCGAGATTCATTCTCTTGAAATTCATATTTAAATCTTAGTTCTAGAGCATCCAAAGCAATTTCACCTTAAAAAGTAGATTTCTTCAATCATAAAGATCTGGTATAGATCTAAAAAGTTTTCGTATTTCATAGATAATCAATTTAAAAAGAAATAAATACTTAACACACTTTTATGTATGTGCGTCAAAAAAATAAGATGAGATTAAAGATGAGTTTCATGTTTTCAGTTTGTTAAGCCACAAAGTGGAAACCGAAACCGCTAAAATACAATTTAGTTTTTATATATAATAAATAAATAATTTGAAATACAAGGGGTCATATTTAATAACTCAATACGATAACCAACAATTATCTCCCAGTGTGAGGTCAAGACCCTTACGACACCACCACCACCCCTGGATTCGCTATTCTTGTTGTTGGCATTACAGAAAGCTGCAGTTTTGTGTTTCTTAGTGGAAGACAATTTTCAAAAATCGAATTAGGAAGATTTGATGTTGCTATGAACCGAAGCACAGTCGAAAGCTTTTGAACGTGTCTTGAATGTTTTTAAAAGAACATTAAATTTCAGAAAAAATTTGGTGCGCTGAAAAATTATTTCAAGTCATTTATCCGTTGCCTAAAATAAAAGTTAAAGCTGCAACGTTCCACGAATCAAGTCTAATAAAAACATTATTTGAGCTTCATTTTTCGCTTGTTTCCTCTATCCGAATTCAAATCAAACTGACTAAATATTGTCAAATAACAATCACTTGCAAACCGATTTCCATTTAATTGAAAGGTATCAACAAAATTATGCTCGACTTACAATGGAAGAGGAGGAAACAGTTTTTCACCTTCTCTGTACTGTACATGCCCTGCTCTAGCTCAAAAACGCAAGAATTACCTAGGAGAATTCTTCTATAACGATCTCAATCATATTGACACAATCAGTCTTTCACGTTTCGTAAGGGACTCAAACTGGTTTCATTAAGCTTAGGAGGAAGCCTCAAGATTCATGTGGTATCACAATGGGCCATTAAACTGGACTTAGTGTGTCCTATTCCATCACGGACAGCCACTTTAACCTAACATAATCTACAATGGAACCAAATGGCGCACTGCGACGTCTGTCCTCCACTTTTGTCTGTCGTGGCAGTTTTATTTTGGTTTATCAACCGGCCTTCCTAACTTCCAAGCCGCTTATTGACACTGTAGACTGTGGAATACCTCTTCTGAAAATCGGTAATCGGCGATGAATTCGAAAGAGGATCGTAAGAAGACAAAGCTACGACGCAGAAGTGTTTGTTACCTTTTGCTGTTCATTCCGCCCTCTACCCAACCCTATACAAGGCCTTTCTTTTAATAGCATAATAATTTTATTCAAGACAGTTTTTGATTGAATTCCAAATTACAACAAAAAGTAGTATTAGTAGTTTTTTTTAAGATTTACTTTATTCTCTTCTATTGTTTGCTAGTTCTTTTTTGCAGTTTTTGAGTTTTCTTATGTAATCTTACTTAAGAAAGAAATGCTCTTCAAAAGTGACTCGCTCGATCTTAATTTTTAATCATTTCAAAAAGCACGCTTTCTAAAATAAAATTTTAAAAATGCATGTGTGTTTTGTTTTCGTTTGGTTATTCAGAACAGAGTAAAGAGTTTAAGCGCATACCTAGGGTTATTTTGTTTTTCTTTAAATGATTCGTACATATCGATTACAGTTTTTGTTTTTCTTTTATTTGTTTGTTTTCTATTTTTTTGTTTTAACTTTTATATCGTACTCTTATTAATTAAATTTCTTTTTTCATTAATCTCTCACATACTGATGGTTTTAAGGTGAGGCTGCATTTAGTTTCTCTTTGAAGATGTTAATTGCGATACTAATACGCTATGGTGGAAAATTAACAATTACACTTTAAGCCTGGAAGGTGGACAAGAATTTCGATACGACTTCCTTGAGTTTTCCATCGACAGTTGGGGAGATTTGACCTTCAGTGGCGATTTGGTTGAGCAGGCTCTGTTCGCTGGTCTTGATGTGTTGCGAGAATTCCTTCTCGAACTTGGTGATCTTGGCGGGGTCCATTTTGTCCAAATGACCACGGACACCACAGTAGATGACAGCAACCTGTGAAAGGAGAAATCAGACATTTTAAAAGATACTCCAAATAAAAATGTATTAAAACGCACTTGATCTTCAATGGACATTGGCACATATTGTCCTTGCTTCAACAGTTCAGTAAGACGAACAAAACGGTTCAACAATTGTTGGGTGGCAGCATCCAAATCTGAACCGAACTGGGCGAAGGCAGCGACCTCACGGTACTGGGCCAACTCCAACTTCATGGAACTCCATAATGGTTGTGGTCATATCGTGCATAGTTGGGTTAGTTAGCTTTAGGATCGATTGAGTGGACGTGCCAGGCTTCAGTGGCTTTTCACAAAGCACAAGCAGAACGTCGGGCACATGATAGTTAGCGAACAATTGAATGCGATACTTGATTGACCCTGAATGGTACTCCGGCTTGATGGCATTGTGTTCGCATTGTCGACAACGCAGAGATCGCTTGACCCACAAACACTTCCGCTGCGGATAGAGGTTGTTCACACTGAATTGTTGTGACTATAAAGAAATTAATTTTCATTATATAAGGAAATCTCAAATGGAAGTTGACTTACTGTTTTTGATGTTGATTTTCTGTGTGAAAATCGATGGATTCAACTCGCCGACATCGTCAGTAGCTGCCGAGGGACTGATCTGAATCTGTTTGGCCTTTTGGGGATTCTTGTCGGGCCAGCCCATTTGCCTCCGAATGATTGCCACCGTTAAGCCAGTGCGATCCTTAGGAGCAAAATGAATGGGTTAGTTTTAGATTTAATATTTGAATTCACCTAATTTACAGTCAAGGTTGGAAATTTTTTGGAGTCTTCCTGCGATTTTTGTCTTCTTTTTCTTGCTTCTCTTGCAGAACTACCGACTAGTAGTACTCTTTACACCTAGAAGATGAAGATTAAGCGAGTTGACTACGATATGAATGTTTCGATTCGTACTTACACAATTTATCTCCGCGCGCTTTTGTGTCGTTTTTTGAGCCGCTTGCATTTTATTTCTTGGCAGCTGATGAATAGGCCGAGTTGGCAGTTGCTGCTATTATGTATGTCGTTCCAAAACCAACACTCAGCTGCTGGGAGAAGGACGTTAGCGGTCGAATATTGCATGGCAAAACTTCCACTTGCATCATTGACTTGGTGGTGTTGTTGCTGCTAGTTTTGTTGCATTGAATGCGTTTGACCATTGGTAGAGATGGTGACACCTCCACCGTCAACGCATACAAACACAATGGGCAGTATCTGTCGTTAAAAACATTGATTATATTTTCTTAAGAGAAATATAATATATTAAAACTTGCCTGCAAATCAGCGCCTTGTTTGCTTTGTCTTCCAGATTTCTCCAGGGAAATTGCTTCCTGCATTGTGGTATATTATTGGCAGTATCTAAAATGAAAACACAAACTATAAAATAAATCGATTATTGTTGCACCTCCTTCACTGCAATTTGACTTACTTTTTATTCAATGAACTGAACTTGTATATACTTTCTTCATTATAAGGAATTTTGGTCTGAAAAATATCAAATTATATTAAATATCAAAACAATTAACAAAAACTTACTCTTCAAATCCGAAATCCATTGTTTTGTTTTGCAAAATTGATTGTCATTTTTGACAGGTCACAAAAATTCCATAAGTTTCTATTTTAGCCCAATCCTTCATTTTGTTTTTTTTTTCCCACTCACATGTATTCACCGATAGCGAATTTGAGAGAGTTCACCTCGAATTTGAGAGAGTTCACCTCGAATAAAATTTGAGGGTGTTTCAGGTAGGACGGGTACCGGTCGGGACTCTAGATAATATATTTCCTCTATGACTTAAACCTAGCTTACATCGAGTATAATAATAATGTACTAGAATTTTAATATATAACATCTTCCCACTTTTATTTCATTTTCAGTTACTAATTAATTTTTTTTTATAAAATTCAATAATAATTTAAGCAATTATTTTTTTAAATTCATTTTTAAACAATTCTTCTTATTCATACATTAACCTATCAGGTTGTCGTCTTGTTCTTGTAGTTCTTCTCAAAATTAACTGTTTACTTGTTACATGCAAAGAATTTTCTAATTCAGTTAAATTGTTTTTTTCTTTTTTATTTGAGATTTCAGGATCTGAAACTTTTGAATCAATGCATTCATCAGATTTAGAAACCGGATGAAATTTGTCATTTAATTTTGAAAATCGAATTTGATTATGATGTACATATTTAATATCTACTATTATTAACATTTATTAAATAAGTTAATGGACTTATAATTTTAAAAACTGTGGCTGGAATCCATTTAACAATTTCCTTAAAATGATTTCTATATAAAATCTTATCACCTTCTTTGAATTTACTGAATATTATTTTATTTACATTTATTTTTTTCTTGAGTTTTCCCCCCGAAATTTGTTTTTTATTTTCACTAACATTTTTGTTACATTTTACGTTAGAAGTTTGTTTATTTTCTTCATCAAAACAAAAAGATACTTTTTTCTTCAAAAAATGTAATTTAGTTTGGGGAATATAAGAAAAAATCAAAGATGCAGGTGTTCTCTTAGTAGTTGTAGAGGGTGTATTATTGTAAGCCATAATGATTGCATCAATTTTGGCTTGTACATCCAAATGTTTAAGTTTAACATCACAAACATATTTTTTTAAACTATTTTTTATTGTTTGAACACCTCTCTCCGCTAGACCATTACTTTGTGGATGATAGACAGGTGCTTTAGTCAGTTTAATTCCATTTTTAGTACAAAATTCATTTAATGTTTTGGAATTGAACGGAGGACCATTGTCACTAACTATTTCACTAGGAAATCCAAATGTCTTGAAAAATAGTCTTAAACCTATACATAACTGAGTTGCATCAGTTTTTACGTAGCTTTGTACATCTATATATTTACTATAGGAATCTATTAGAATTAAAAAAGTTTTTCCATCGAAATGAAAAAAATCCAAATGAATTCGAGCTATCATTTTCATCCTGACAATACCATCATGGTTAGAATGGATTATTCTCAGAATTTCATTTTGTTATGACACAGGAATAACTATTCTATCTCAAAAGTAAAGACAGCCACCATCTATAGAAAGATCTGCTTTAATTCTATGAAATGGTTTGACATTTGCTGTAATTTCTTTCGGCCAAGAATTACTTCTTATATACTTTAAAACATTTTGTATGACTTCATCATTTTTACTATATTGATTTATTTTTTCTACATCGACTGGACTATCAATACTTGTGGACAACATACCAATATACTCAACACCTGTATTATCTGGTAATGGTAAACGCGACATTGCATCTGCGGGACTGTTTTGTTTTGCGGGACGATATTGAAGATCATAGTCATATATTGATAACTCTACAGCCCAACGCTGCAACCTGGACACTGAAATTTTGGATGTTCCTTTTTTGGGACTAAAAATTTCTTTTAGAGCTTGACTATCGGTACATAATTTAAATTTGTGACCATAAATATACTTATGATATTTTCTAACTCCAAACAAAATAGCGAGTGCTTCGCGATGTACTTGGGAGTAATTTTGTTCGGTTGTAGAAAGAGTGCTTGAGGCAAATAATATAGGTTTTTCAAAACCATTTACTATATGTGATAAGACAGCCCCCACACCATATGGGCTTGCATCACATGTAAGTACTATAGGCTTACTTTGATCGTACAACTCTCAAAACACTACCTTCAGTAATGAGTTTCTTCGAATTTTCGAAACATTCTTGAACTTTACTGTTCCAAACAAATTTTTTATCTTTCCTAAGAAGCTGGTATAAATCATGCAATTCATTTGCAGCATTTTTAATAAATTTACCATAATAATTTAACATTCCCAAGTAAGACTGTAGCTCTTGGACGTTTTTTGGAACTGGGGCTTCATTTATAGCTCTAAGTTTATTTGGATTTGGAAAAATTCCCAGTTAACTTATACAATGACCTAAATAAATAATGCTTTTTTCAAAAAATCTGCATTTATCTAAATTAATTTTAATATTAAACTTGTTAAGTTTTGTTAAAACTTCTAAAAGGGTTTTCTTACAATTTTGAAAGTCTTGGCCACCGATAAGTATATCGTCAAGATAACACGACACATTTTGAATATTTAATAATACTTGGTCCATAACAGACTGAAAAATTGATGGCGCACTAGATATACCGAAAGGCAATCTGGTATACCGAAACAATCCCTTGTGGGTATTAATTGTGACGTATTCACTAGACTTTTCGGATAGTTTAAGTTGTTGGTAAGCACCAGACAAATCGATTATACAAAATAATTTACAATTAGCTAAACTAGCGAAAATATCTTCGGTTTTTGGAAGTGGATAATGTTCCGTTTTAATATAAGGATTTATAGTGACTTTTGCGTCCATGCAAATACGTATGCCTTTATTTGGTTTTGACACAATGACAATCGGCGAGGCGAATTTACTAAACCTTACTGGTTCCAAAATCTTCATATCACACAAACGTTTTATCTCATCTTCCACTTTATCCCGCAACTTATAAGGCACTGCATAAGCACTATGGAATATTGGCTGACACATTTAGACTTAAGCACAATTTCTGCTTCAAAATTTTGTATTGTATTTTCAATGGAATGGTCTAGCGAAGGAAATATGCATGGGAATTCTTTTTTAATTTTTTCAATTATTTCTTCAGTTTTTTCTTTTTTATACTTTTTAAAGAATTTTCTTGGAATTCACAATTAAAAAAAAAATAACTTACGCCAATTTGGATACACAACGTCAAGCCAATCTCGACCAAGCAAGGGCTTTACCTTCTTTTCACTGTGGATGACTATTAATTCCAAGTTATTAACTCTTGAGACGTTTGGAAAACAAACTGCGACTTTAATCTTTCCTGCACATTTTATGATTTTACCTGTGACTGACAACAATATTTGATTAGTTTTTATAAGTTCAATGTTACTAAATTTAGACCTATACTCATCTTCTGAAATTACAGAGGAACAAGCTCCAGAATCAACTTCCATAATAATTGGAACACCTTCAATGACGGCTTCCACGGTGGCTGCTTGACTTATTTCACTTATTGTTTTTGTAGAAATAATGTTTACATAATCGGTAGCTTCTGACAATTCGGCTACTACCTTACGTTGACTCCCATCATGCTGGCTGCTGCTTTGACACTTATAAGACACGTGACGATGCTTGTTACACTTAAAACATTTCCAATGACGTGCTGGACAATTTTGTGGATTATGCTTTCTGCCGCATCTATGACACTCTTTATAATACTTTTGTGATGCTGATGATAGCTGTTCGTGACTACTGCTGCTACGAAGAGAACTACGACGATTCTGACTGTGACTTCGACCTTGATTTTGATTTCTTTTGAAACCGGTTTTATTAGAACTTGTCTGAGTTACTCTTGGTGCATGTCTTCCTGGGCAGATTGCAAATGTGTTCAAGACTTCACTTTTTGATTCAATCATGTTATTTTGACTTTCTACCATCTCCCAATTGATAGCAATTTCACAAGCTGATTTAAACGTAAGTTTTGACTCTTTGAGAAATTTTGAGCGAAGACTATTATCACGCACTCCACAAACAAATTTATCACGTAAGGCTCGCTGAAGATAATCACCAAAATTACACTTTTGTGCTAATGCTTTCAATTTGACTATATATTCGACGATGGGCATATTATCTTGATTAACTTTGTAGAATTTGTAAGATTCTGATATTTCGTTAACCGCTGGTTCGAATAAATTGGTTAGAATTGTGACCAATTCCGTATATGATTTTTCTGATGGCTCGTCGGGAGCACACATTTTTCTGACTATAGAAAATGCATCAGAGCCGATATAGGTTAAGAAGAGTGGTACTTTCTTTGCTTCTGGCAAATCATTTGCGATAAAAAATTGTTTTAATCGCATTTCATATTCGACGAAGTCATTACCCATGACATATGGATCGATGTGTCCAATTATAGAACTCATATTTTTTGTTGAATTTTAAATTAGTTCCTTTTTTGTCTTTTCTTCGTCACTTTCGCTATCAGATTTTGACATTTGTTCATACGAAGGCGCATAGAGGAAATATATTATCTAGAGTCCCGACCGGTACCCGTCCTACCTGAAACACCCTCAAATTTTATTCGAGGTGAACTCTCTCAAATTCGAGGTGAACTCTCTCAAATTCGCTATCGGTGAATACATGTGAGTGGGAAAAAAAAACAAAATGGGGTTTGGGCTAAAATAGAAACTTATGGAATTTTTGTGACCTGTCAAAAATGACAATCAATTTTGCAAAACAATGGGTTTCGGATTTTAAGAGTAAGTTTTTGTTAATTGCTTTGATATTTAATATAATTTGATATTTTTCAGACCAAAAACCTTTATAATGAAAAGAGTATAATATACAAGTTCACTTCATTGCATAAAAAGTAAGTCAAATTGCAGCGAAGGAGGTGCAACAATAATCGATTTATTTTATACTCTGTTTCCATTTTAGATGCTGCCCATTACATACCATACCATAATGCAGAAAGCAACTTCCATCAAGAAATCTGGAAGACAAAGTATACTTATTTACAGGTAAGTTTTTTATATTATATTTCTCTTAACAAAATAATATCAATGTTTTTAACGATAGACGCTGCCCATTGTATTTGTGTGTACATCTCAACGGCCATAGCTGCCGCAGGTGTTGACGGCGGAGGTGTCACCGTCGCTGCAAATAGTCAGATGCTTGTAATGCAATAACACCAGCAGCAACAACCCCACCAAAGCTACGAATTCAATTCCAAATTAGCGAACATCCTCAGCTATTCCATCGACTTTGTACTTTGTGAGATTCAAGTCAATTTTACAAGTGAAAGCTTCGACATTAATAGTCGACCGCCTAGTTTTGGAACGACTAAACAGCAGCATCAGCAACGGCTGAGTACCTATGCAGGCAAATCAGGTTAATTAATTCATTTACTTACGAGTAATGTAATGGATATTTTAAATTCTATTGTTCTTTAATATTTCCAAAAAGGTCCTCCGCCTATTCAACAGCCGCCTAGAAATATGATGCTGCAAGCCGACCAAAAAAAACGACTTGCAGCTGCAATTAAAGCAACATTTTGTGGTTTCATAGAGTGCAACTGTCTCACAAAATGATAGCGGGGACGCTGAACTGACCGAGACAGCGGCTACTGCGGCCGCTTACGCCGACACATACCAAGTAGAAGAGGAACTGAAAGTCGACTTCGAAGCAACCTGCTGTGAGAACACCTTCTAAATGACGGGAATCGGAAGACGGAAGTAAGTCTTCTGAATATTGAAAATCTCATCATTTTCGTATGTACTATTTTAAAATTTCCAGAAATGTTGGTAAACTTATAGACTGGAAAAATAAAATCTGAATTCCATGAATACATAATGCCTATTGAATCACCAAAACTAAGTGCATTCTGAACACAACTAACTGGACTCACATAGAAGACCGTCGACACAGGAATACCCCTACAAACTACTCTAATGATGTTCCAAGAATTTGGAACCCGCAACCTTCACCTGCCGAAGATGTCCAAAAATAATACAATCGGAAATTGTGCACTTATGACATGGTCCGATTAGGATTTTGGAATTTGCCTCGCATAAGAATGTCACAAACGACTTGCCACAAATTTTTAATCAAAGGATCGACTTACGAGCACTATTCCGGGAATGGTACAATTCAAAACCAATCAATTTGCTACAATTTCATTGCACGTTCATTGACCAGAAAACTCATAATGCCAAGACCACTTCAAAGTAAGTAACATAAACCACAAACTTTGAAAGCACTAATTGTTTTTTTTTTTCAGCAACAAATCAAAACGAAGCGGTATTGCAACAAATCCTGCAAGATGATTCGAAGCCGATTTGACTCTTTAAATCTCATCCATTAATAGTCAAAGTTCGTGGCGCAGCTAGTTTTTAAACAAAGTTGTATTTTTTTTTCAAAATTGTATGTAATTTAGTATAATTTTGTTTTAGATTTAAAGCTATTAATGTATTTTCATTTAAAAAACAAAAACTGGATTTTAAAATACAACTTCTTAGTTTTTGAGTAAATAAAAAAATATTAAATGTACTTTTTCCAAGAAAAACAGGTACGTATTCCTTTGTGATTTCATGTGGTCAACAGCATTGGTCAGAAATTCGTTCTTTCAATTTTGACTCAGAGTGCGAAGTTTAAATTCCGTTGAGTCTGATAACACTGGTCGACAAAATTATACTTTTTTTTTGTCACCCAAACAAAAAATACTTTTTGAGAGGATTAAGATATCCTGACCTCGAATCTCAACTTTAAATTTATCTACTACATCAGGTTTTTAAAATATACCTCTTTGAAAATTTTAAAGACAACCAAAACCGGTAAAACATGACGTATCTCTTAACTTTAAATTGCAAGATACATACATGTCTTTGCTTTTACCTACAGTTTAAATCATTTTGCTTCATTTGACTTTACCTGAAGTTTTGAACAAAAAACTAGAAAGTAATTCTTTTTTGGTTTTAAATAGTTCGTTTAATTTTTGAACATTATTTTTGTATTTTTTTCAATATATTACAAGAACTTGATGTTATAATCTTAAGACTACAAATTCGTTTTAGGAAATAGTAAGAAATTGAAAACATTGAAGGAAGATATTGTGGGTTTGAATAACCATCACACATTTTTTTGAAAAAAAAAACTATTTTATGAAATTGATAGCTTCAAAAAGATTTATATGTATGTACATATGTATGTAGATAAGTGATTTCGAATTACAAAAATAAAATCTCAAAAACTTTAATTTATAGAGTAATTCTGGAGTCGGTTTGTATTGTTGTTGACGGCATCGAAAGCAATATATTTATCATGAATGAAGGAAGGTATTTTAATTGAATTCCAGAGACCTACAATTTAAATTAGAAAGAGAAAAAAGTTAAGATAGTTCTTATTTTATTATTTATGAAAATATCTTCACCACCTACATCACAGAGTTCGCCAAAACATGTACAAGGCAGATATTCAACTGTGAATTTCTACAAAATTGTATCGGTAGCCACAAGCATTACCTCATCATACTTGAGAACATAGTGAAACACATCAATTGGCCAATCCTCGTCGGTAGGTACTGTCTTGAAAAACTGACTGTAGATTAAATCAACGATTGTTCACATCATGAGGAAGGGCTTGCATACACTGCAATCTTTTGCCTATCGGTAGGTGGCTGAAAGAAGTGCTTTGCATTGCACAGATGGTGACACATGACCAGGGCCGGCCCAAGCCAAACTTGCGCCCTGTGCAAGATTTGTAGAAAGCGCCCCTTTTTTATATTTTTTTTACACATAAACTGATACACAAGCATAAGCCTTTCCCAGATTACCCAGGAGGTAGACTTTCAATGCATTTTTTTTTATTGAGGTATCCCCAGGAGGCCTAAACCATTAAACTAAAACGCAGCGAAGAAATGAGTAGAGGGGAAACTTTTAAACTTGGAAACTTACTTTTCTGGCCTTACATTTTGCAAATTCAGAAAAGAGATCATCAAAGTCTAAAGAATTTAATAATGTCTTTTCAATTGACATTATAGATAAACCTACCAATCTCTCTTGAGTCCTGGTTGTCCTAAGATAATTTTTAATAATTTTAAGTTTAGAAAAACTATGTACGTTCTCCTGAAGCTACCGTGACCGGGATTGTATTAAGGATTTGGAGAGCAGTTACTAAATTCGGAGCAAAATCTTCAAGGTTTGAACTAAAAATAAAATTTAACACATCTAAACTTGAGCTTTGTGGCGTAACAAGCTGGGATATTACGGTTAACTCTTGAAACAATTCTTCTCCATCTAAATATTTAAAACTACTTTATGTTAAAACATTCTGCAAATTAAGGCATGAAGCACGTACATTTTTATTTTTTAAACATTCGCTTATGTTACTCAAAAATGTAAAATTGATACTATACGTATCAAACCTTTCAAGTATTTGAAAAAAAAAATTCAACTTTGAATTTTTGTTTCGGCTAATATAGTTTCAGGACATTCATCAGCATAAAGTATTTTTCTCCGTTGAGATCGCAATGATGAAGCTACAAGAAACATATTTGGTATTTCTAGGGAACTAGCAATACGCTCGGTTAATTGAACATACCTACTCATTAAATTTTTCATCGGAACGCATTAAAATCAAACTGTTTTTTGTATTTTCTAAAACTGTTATGCCAGTTGACAGATTAACGGACGGACTTTGCAAATATTTACTAGTTTAATTTATATTTTCTAAAATATCAAACCAAATTAGCAGGCAGCAAAAATAAATGTAAAATCAAAAATTTTATTTCCTAACGATTCTGCATTGTTTTTTGCCTCTAGATTTCTTAATTCTATAGGGCTTCATATATTTCTTGAACTTGAAAAAAAGTTAAACAAACATTGAATTGTATCGAAAATTTTAACTGCATAAAATGAGAACCGAGCAGCATCATTAACCACTAAATTTAAGGAATGCGGGCAACATGGAACCAAAAATGATCTTGGTTCCAGGGTTCGAATTCGATTCTGAACACCCGCTTCTTTTCCTTCCATATTCGAACCATTATCATAACTTTGGCTTTGACAGTTACTTATTAAAATTTCATTTAATTCAAGCTTGTCTAAAATCAACTGAGTCAGTCACATTACGGTCTTGTCACAAAATACGTCACTTCTATTAAAAACTGATAGCTATTTATTTAATATTAATTAACCAACAAAGCGAAAAAACAATCGAAACAATCTGCATTCTGCACCAGACTAGACATACATTAAAAGTAGCCGTTACAACAGTCATTAACTTTCAAAAAAAACTGCCTGTGCAAGAACAATTCGACTCCACATAGAATCATCCCTCTTTAACTTTTAAGCTCTATGCTCCTTTTCCATTCTATTAAAAATTTCATCTCCTGTAATCAGGCACTTAACTCTTACACAGTGTGCAAGTGCAATAAGAAAACTTGCACGCTCTGACCCATATGATTCCGTATGAATAAGTTTTTTTTAAATATCTCCCATGTTAGTTTCGATACTCAGTGTGCAAAAAAGAAAACTTGCACATCAATTGACCATACCTACCTACCTACATACCTAATCTCCAAATATTTCACCCTGTTCATACAAGAGAAAAAATCTCAACACAAAAAAGTTCCATGCAAGAGAAAAAACAAAAAAATCTCAACACAAAAAAGTTCCATGCAAGAGAAAAAACGAAAAAATCTCAACACAAAAAAGTTCCATGCCACCTCATATGTGCAAGATATATTTCATGCACAACGAGTCCCAAAATTAACATAGAGAGTATGACGAAGCAAAATACTTATTCATATCGAATCGTATGGGCTAGTACGTGCAGGTTTTGTATCACGCACCGTACCTGAATGTGAGTTCTCATCTACAAAAAGAAACAACAAAAAAATGCTTCAGAAAAAAGAGAGCAGATAGGTTGCTGTGCTACCTTCTACTTCTATCTACTACAAATCAAAGACACTCCATATATATATATGTATATATATATATATATGGAGTGTTTTTTTGTTGTTTTATTTTGTAGATGAGAACTCACATTCAGGTACGGTGCGTGATACAAAACCTGCACGTACTAGCCCATACGATTCGATATGAATAAGTATTTTGCTTCGTCATACTCTCTATGTTAATTTTGGGACTCGGTGTGCATGAAATATATCTTGCACATATGAGGTGGCATGGAACTTTTTTGTGTTGAGATTTTTTCGTTTTTTCTCTTGCATGGAACTTTTTTGTGTTGAGATTTTTTCTTTTTTTCTCTTGTATGAACAGGGTGAATGGTGAAATATTTGGAAATGAGGTAGGTAGGATTTTTAGTCCTGCGATATCTTGAGTTAAATTTTCATTGAATGCAACAATGAAATTGATGTTAGTTAGTGCGCAAGAGATAACTTAGGACAGTTGTGATGTAATGGATGTTTTTTTGAGATTATTTTAAGAATGTTTGTTGTTCAAAAAATGGCAAATAGTAGTACATATTTGCAATGGGGGAAATGCTCCCCCAGAATTCTGCGCCCTGTGCATTTGCACATCTTGCACATATGTTTTGTTCGGCCCTGCACATGACTGACATGAATGTGCTACTGCTATCAAACGCTGCAATTGATTCAACTTGCTTGCTTCCCATTCACTACCAACGAATTGACTTCAATTCCATCGACGCCGACTTCCAAGAGTGAACTTATAGCCTACATGGCCATTGGCACGCAGTACATCTTTGTAAGAGGCAATAGCCTCCAATGGATTTCTTGATTGCCGATGTTGTATCTTTGCTAGAAGCATGTTTATCTTTGGAAGTCTAGACTTACTCGGAATCGATTGCAATGTCGAAAAAGCCAAATTGGAGTCATTCATATGTAATTTTAACTAAAAAAACAAAATAATATTCATATAATTTGAGTTTAAAATTAACGTAATGAACACACCTTGAATTTGTACCTCTTCGCTCCAGAATAAATACGTCGGCGTTGCTGGCTTCCTTCTCGGGAGATTCCACTTTTCCTGTTGCAACATTCTCCTTGGTTTCTTCTTTATCTGAGGATTAAATTAGGTGCAAATTCATTATATATTTTTATTTCAATAAATTAATATTTTGTATTTAAATTGTTTTACCTTCATTTGCATTGCTGGGAATTAATTTTGTTTTGTTTACATTTTCGTAGAACTGTCAAAATACTCACCTTGCTGTTAATCTGTCAAAACTGGGTTAAACTCAAATTAGGCCACGTTCGCATTGTAGTTCTATGGTGCGCCTATACTTTCTGCATGATTTTTTCTGTTTTTATCAAAAATTTTCATAAAAATCATAGAATTTGTTTGCCAAAAGCAGTCAAATATTATTTTTAGTACAGTTTTCACTGAAAAGGAACCATAAAACTAATTTTTCTTAAATTATTAGATTAATTTTTCAATTTTTGAATTCAACGGATCTCTTTTTTCAACGGCTCAGTTCACCTCATAGTTTTTCCCCCGCGGTTGAGCAATATGGGCACAAAATTCCATAACAACTACATTCATAATGGCTTTTTCCCATAAGAAATGCACGGGACAACTAACACATGCTTATCCTTATGGACAAAATCCTTTCAATTTAGCTTGTAGGCCGAAAGAGAGCAAACCCATTAAGTCGGGACTCTAGATAATATATTTCCTCTATGCGAAGGCGTAAAGGCGTAACTACTTTTTTTTTTTTTTATTTTTTGTATCAAATATTTGATTGACTGATTTAAAATTAAATTTTTATTTTATACACAGTTATCCTCGTCGCCAAATTTATTATGTTTTAAAAGATGTTTGTGGATTATATAAAAACACCTTTGATGACTTTGAAATTCAAACAGGAAGTGATTTATTTAGTAAAGTTATAATAAGAACTTAAGATTAATATTTAGTGATGTTTTGTTATACTTAAACCTAGCTTACATCGAGTATAATAATAATGTACTAGAATTTTAATATATGACGAGGAACCTATACATGCGGATGTTCGGCAACACTTTCACTTAATGGTAAGGGATATTTTCAATAGTAAGAGCGAAACGATCATGCACAGGCCTTGCAATATCTGTAACCAATCCAGTCTCTTCAAATTTCTTCACAATTTTGCCAATTGCTTGCGTAGTTGGACGATTATTTACCTGTGGCAGAATCACATTTTTGTAGTAGGTTTTAACAATTTGTTTGGGTTGTGCTATAGTTAAGTTATCCATTTTCGTAGACGTCAGACTTTCAGCTGAAAAAAAAAATTGGTTTAACAACTTAGTTTGACCGATGTCGAATTCCAGCCCTATGCTATTGAAAGCACAAAATGGATAACCCGATGATGAAGGGACGACGATATATAACGGGATTATTGCAAACACGAGTTCAGGGCTGTAATCATAGAGAAATATACTTACTCTTACTAAGAGATCCGACCGGTACCTCGTCTTGCCTGAAACACCCTCAAATTCCATTTAAAATCAACTCTCTCAAATTACGTATCGGTGAATATATGTGAGCGGTGGAAAAAAAGCAAAATGTCAGATTGGACTACAAGAAAAAACAATGGAATTTTTGTGACTTGTCAAAAATGACAATTTCATAATTTCGATTTGCAAAACAAAACATTTAATTTAAAATTCTTAGAGTAAGTTTTTGTGAGTTATTTTGTTTTATCTGAATTTTAATTTTTTCAGATCAAAAACATTTACAATGAAGAGCTTCAAGTGCATTTTATTGATCAATAGTTTCCTTTTTAATCTCGAAACCAGAAGAAAACAATAAGACTTATTAGACTCGGAGTTCAATCAGGTATGTACGTTTGAAGAGTATTTCAGTTACTTTGTTTTAGTTATGGATTATTCTTCTGATTATCTGATTATCGCCAATCTGGTATCTAAACGCACAGAAAGAAAATACCCTCAAGAAATTTGGGAAGTGTAGAAATCTTTGCTATAAATGCGGATTACATTTACTTCATTCGATTGTTATTTTTTCCTAAATGACGCATGGAAAGTGGCTGCATCGATACTTATTTATGCGGAACCAACTTTACTAAAGGGTTTTTCAATTGGTTCATGCGGGTAGATTTTGGCACCCCCTGGGAGCCATTTTGATTTGGTGACATCTGTCAAATCTTTTGTTTATTATTCAGTTGTTTATGCTAAATCATCATGGCAAGTTACACGATTGAACAGCACGTTCAAATAATAAAACTTTATTATCAAAATGAGTGTGATAATGAATCTTCAAAAAGTTACCGTTTGTTGTGGATTTTGGCCGGTGGCGTAATTGGTCCGTACTTTTTTGAAAACGACGTTAGTGAGGCCGTCACCGTCAACAGCAAGCGCTATATAACGTGGATAACTAATTTCTTATGACCCAAAATGAACCATATAGACCTAGACGACATGTGGTTCCAGCAGGACGGGAGCTACGTGCAACACAGCAAACGCCACGACATCTACACACAACATCTACCCGCCCTTATTGAAAAACCCTTTACATTGAATTCATACCTAAATACATTAGTCCTTTAAAAAAGGAGGTTAAATCTCAGACAAGAAAATGTACGAATAATCAAGAAACTTCCCTCAAGAAATTTGCTTTGCTCAAAACAAGGGCGCTGATTCATAGGTGAGTTTATCTTATATTTGCTTTCATTAAATAATATCAATGTTTTTAACAACATACCCTGGCTTTCGTTGCTAAATTGTTGTTGGAAGCCTGTCGAAGTAAAGAATATATTTCTACACTCAACGACTCTTGCAGCAGCAAATAAAGCAACATCTTCTGGTTCCATAGAGTGTAACAGCGTGCGGAGATCAGTTGTGTAAGTGTGAATCAAAATATTCATATCGTGATCAATTTGCTCAATCTTCAACTTCTAGGTCTAAGTCCAGGTTTCTAGCGGCTGTTAAAGAGGCTGAGACAAACGAGATATAGTTGAGGTAGCTGCAGCGAATGTCGATTTTCGAGCAACCTGCGAGGATATAGCACTTCCTAAATGACGGGAGTTGGAAATTATTAGTAAGTCTTCTGAATGGAAATTCAAATAATCTCATATCATGTTTGAATGTACTATTTTAGAATTCGCTAAAATTTTTGTAATTTAAAAGACTAGCAGTGTAATACCCGTGGCATGATGGTTAGTGCGTTGGACTGTCATGCGAGAAGTCTTGGGTTCAGTCCCTGCCTGTGCCACCTTAATTAAAAAAAAGTTTTTCACGGGTACTGCCTCTTGCGAGGAATTGACAAATTCTCCAAGAGTAATTCTTGTCATGAAAAAGTGATTTCTCAAATTAGCCGTTCGGATTCGGCATATAAACTGTAGGTCCCCTCCATCTCTGCAATTACTCGCAAACAGGAATGGTTGAGAGTTGTAAGTCACTAGGCCCTGGTTCTCTACGGACTGTTGCGCCACCTAATAAAAAGACTAGAAGCTGAAATACATAAATAATGCCTATTGGGTCATCAAAACTAAGTGCATTCTTCAAGGATCTAACAGGAAACATACATAACACCGTCAAGATAAGAATACCTCTACAAACTGTCCCACAGATGTTCCAAAAGTGACTGCGCAAAGAGTTGCGAGCCCGCAACCTCCACCTGTCGAAAATTTCCAAAAATAATACAATCGGAAATTGTGCATTTGTGACATGGTACACTTGGGATTTTGGAATTTGCCCCGCTAAAGAATGTCAACGCGAACGACTTGCCACAATTTTCCAGTCAACGGATCGACATACGAACTTTATTCCGGGAATGGTATAATTATAATATAATCAATTCTATTGTGCGTTTATTGACTAGAAGGCTCACGAAGGCAAGACTACTCTTATGTAAGTTTCACATAAACCTCACACTTTGAAAGCACTAATTGATGTGTTTTTTTAGCAACAAATCAAAACGAAGCTATGAAGTCGATTTGACTCTTCCGATTATGCGACTACTGAAGTTTATTCGATGACGTACTTTAAATTCCATCCACGATCAAGGATGAGCTAGTTTTAGTTGTTAAGCTTGTTTCTAAAAATAAAGTTGTAATTTTTTTTATTTTATGTAATTTTGTACAATTTGTGTTTTTAAAATTCAATGTCATTATTTATAGATTATATAATATTGTAATGTGTATACACTCTTTATCTCTTTTAATATCGTGTTATAGTAGAATAAGGGCAACATCTAGTGATTAAGAAGAGAACTTGCTTCGTTAAGCATCTAGTGATTAATAGGAGAACTCGCCTCGTTAAGCATCGAGAAACATCTAGTGGCTAAGAGGAGAACTAGCTTCGTTAAGCATCTAGCGATTAAGAGGAGAACTCGCTTCGTTAAGCATCGAGAAACATCTAGTGGCTAATAGGAGAACTCGCTTCGTTAAGCATCTAGTGATTAAGAGGAGAACTCGCTTCCTTAAGCATCGAGAACAACCTAGTAGATTCTCGAACCGATTTGTGGTATATAAATTGGCGCTCGGAAGTGAATTGCGGTAAAGTAAAGACTGTGTTTGAAAAGTAATAATTGAAAGTAAAGACTGTGTTTAAAAAGTAATAATTGAAAGTGTTGAATAAAGAATTTTTGTGAATAATCTGAATAAAGTGAATTTGTGTTTTTATTTACGAAGTGTGAATAAGTTTTAATTGTCGGACCAAGCCGAATAGTACAATATGTTAAAATGTATCTTAGTTTTTTAGTAAAAATATGAATAGTTATTTTTCAAAGAAAAACACTTCTTTTTTTTTTTATCTGTTCAGCAGTGTTGTTCCTCTACGTGTCGACTTTAATTGTCTACATTTTAACGTAGACAATCGGTCGACAATGTCGATAATGTAGACAATGTGTCGACAATGTAGACAATCACTTAAATGTGTTTTTAAATAGGAATTTAATCAATGGACACGGTATAGTGTTTAGTCAAATTCTGGCACCACACACTTTTTACATAGGAAACCACCCACTCAGGAAAATTTGGACCCAGGAGTTAAAAAATAGGGGAACCCTAAATGACTGATTCACCCACTCACTGGCAGATATCCTGATTTCATAAATGTAAAAATAGTGTATAAATACGGTATAAATTTAAAAAAAATTGTATGGTATGGTATTTTTGTAAAAAAATTGATCCCATAGTTAAAATTTAATAGCAATAAAAAATAAAAAAAAAAAGAACAATTATTTAACGGACAATAAATTATTAATTGTCTTCAGAAATGAAAAGTAAACTTTGTGGTGTTGCCAAACTTTTACATTTATGAATTCGGCCATTATCAAATTTATGGACCACTTTCTGATACTTTCAAAACATATAATTTCTTACAACGGTACGTCTTGTGGTGAAAACTTTCATGGAATTATGATTTATGAATTAGAATTATATGAGGCTATTCCGATTGCTGCAGAATATTCAAATTTGGTAGAGCTGTAAATCTTAAAGTGAATAGAAAGGTACAAACTGAAATGTTTTTGCGTTGCATCCGCCCACTTCTTAAAATCGTTATCAATTAAATCACCAGTAAGCTGGAAGAAATGAATTTAACCACCTGACCTTACTTTTAGGAAAACGCAAAAAAATGAATAACTTCTATATTTGACTCCTCTCAGCTATAAAAAATAGATAAAATTTTTAAAACCACTTCAAGCTATTTCTGTTAGCTAAATGGATTTCTTGGACTTAACAGATTCGTCTTCCTACAGAGATGACATTTTCCATTAAAATTTAATATAAGGAAACTTTGGAACTTATTCCCTTTTTAATTTAAAAAGAGTTCTTGGGACTTCTGTAGGATTATGAAATAAGAACGGTAGAATGGTAGGTATAAGTGCATTTATCTACAAAAGAAAAATCGAATATTTAAGGTCTTCCGGGCGGGCGTGGTATACGCCAACTTTATTGGAATCGTTATGAATTGTGAAGCACTTCCGTGTCCTGTAGAAAAATCAAATTTTGTAGAGTGATATGATATGAAGTTCATATACGTATGTTGTATAAAGGTACGAAATGAAAACTGGACATTTTCCATTCAGGGCGAGTGGTACCTACTAAGGTACTTTGACGTTGGATGACGCCTTTTTAAAACCTGACCAGTAAACCAGTGAAGTAAGAAGGTTTGGTTTTTGGTTATCATTTCAAATATCTAACATAATTCAAAAGTTTTTCGATATCTTTATAAACAAAGAACTAGGTATGTACGCGTTTAGATTTAGAACAAATGATTTTTTACGACTATCTTGTTGTTACATACATCTTTTTCTTTTTGTATTTTTTTTTTAACTTTTTTGTTTTTGGTTTGATAGGTAGGCACATTTTAGTAGGATAAATTATGAATTATGACGGTTTTTGCGAATTGTCTACATAGTCGACAAATTTATGTCGACAATTGTGAATTGTCTACATTGAAATGTCTACATGTAGACAATCATGTAGTCTACATTTATAGTCTACATGGCACAACACTGCTGTTCAGGTAAATTATTAAAGACAAGACTTATTGTCATTAGAAAAAGGAAAATGAAAACCCAAAAGTTTAAGAAACTTCTAAAATAGTTGTTGACATTCAAGCAAATCATAGAATATCGCTTAACCCTTAAACTGTTCGGAACTTTCTGCATTCAAAGGGATATAATGGTGGCACGGCACAAAAAAAACCTACATTTCAAAAGCACACTTTTCAAAATGCTTGAACTATGTGAATGCATACGTTTTCAGACCAGATGATTTTTGGAAAAATGTGTTATTCCTTGACGAGATCAAATTTGATGTCTTTTGGTTGGACGGTCGCAGATTTGTGTGGAGAAAACCAAACAAAGATGTGAAGAAGTTGCAATCAACGGTGAAACATGGATGTTCAAATGGTAGACATGTCCATTCAAGAGTACACAAGCGTTCACAGGTTTTTCTCAAAACCCACCTCTGTCTATCAACTCCTATTCTCACCTCCCCGCGGTGAACATCGGTTGCCTAGTACCTCAACTGGAGATTGGGTTCTAACCCCAATGAAAAGTTGTTGGGGGCAGCAAACGAGAGAGGGGGAGAGGTGTTCCCACTAAGGCACCTCTCCTTATCCAGACGGCAGCGGACGAATTCTCGAGATGGAATCAACGTTGAACTACTTAGTGAACACCTTATAGGGCTTCTACGACATATTCGGAGCACAGGCCTATAAGGAGCGGTTTATCCGGCTCCCCGTCCTTGGAGTTATGCTAAGGATCTGGCCCTCCAGGTTGGAGGTTGTGCCGTCGTGGTGACTTCCTGACCACGTAAAAATCTTCTAGTTGCGAAGCACCAACAAGCCTCGGATACGGACGGATTTACTGTTGACAACCCACGCAGACGAAATAAGGACAACGAATTTCGGATCTGTACGTAGAATGTTAGGTCCCTTAACAGACCACGTGCAGCCGAACAATTAGCGGAAGCCCTAAACTGCTGCAAGGCAGATATTACCGCCATCCAAGAAGTGCGATGGGATGGACCGGGCAAACGCAAACTAAAAGACTGCGATGTATGCTACGGCGACTGCTACCGAGAACAAAGACAGCGTCTATTTGGGTGTGGATTTGTAGTTGGAACTAGTCTTGAGCTATAACAGTGTGAGGGAGCGCATCACGACAATCCGCATCAAGGATAAATTCGCCAACATAAGCCTAATATGCGCGCATGCCCCAACAGAGGAGAAATATGAAGACACAAAAGACATATTCTTCGAGCTCTTGGACAAGAGATATGAGCAGTGCCCTGGCTATGATATTAAAATTATCTTAGGAGATTTTAACGCCAAGCTAGGAAGAGAAGACATCTTAGGTGGCGCAATCAGGAGTTACAGCCTGCACGACAAGACCTCAGACAACGGATTCAGGCTGATCGATTTCGCTGCGGGGCGAGACGTTCTGGTAGCTAGAACGCAGTTCACACATCTTAATATACACAAGGGGCATGGAAGTCTCCTGATCAATCAACTGTCAACCAGATTGACCACATTGCGATGGACGCACGACACTTCTCCAGTATACAGGATGTCCGAACATTCCGAGGGGCCAACATTTACTCGGACCACTATTTCGTTGTAGCCAAGGTACGGCTACGGATATCCCGATCTAAGCCTAAACAAGGAAGTACTGTGAGAAGTTTAAACGTTAAACGGCTACAATCGCAAGAGACTGCCATGTCCTTTTCCGATCGAGTCTCTAATAACCTCTTAAGAAGTCCTATGCTGCCTGCATTAAGCATTGAAAACCAGTGGCAACATTGCCTTGCAGCCATCAGAGATGCCGCCCCTGAAGTGCTAGGTTTCACACGGCATGAGAAGACCGCGATCGAGGAGATAGAGGGATGTCACAACAGGAATGAGGTTCGTAAATTTTACCAAAAGGTAAAAAAAACCTCCCAAGGGTACCAGCCACGAACCGAAGCCTGTAAGGACGATCAGGGTAACATCGTAGTAAAACCGCAGTATATGTTGAAAATATGGAAAGACCACTTCTCCAAATTATATAACGGCGATGACGAAGCGAATTCCGCTGTAAGAGAAATAGAACCACTCAACCTAGGCGACGCAGATCAACAATTCCGCCTACCCGACCTCGACGAAGTGAAGATAGTTATATCTAAACTGAAGTCAAACAAAGCTGCTGGAGCTGACGGCATCGCTGCCGAACAAAGCAGCAGGCGATGACTTGGTTGGGAGCATGCACCAACTCATCTGCAAAATATGGTCGGAAGAAAGCATGCCCGATGAGTGGAATCTTAGCATAGTTTGCCCGATACATAAGAAAAGAGACCCTCTTAATTGCGCCAACTACAGAGGCATCAGTCTCCTTAACTCTGCCGTATTATGTGAACGTCTGAAGCCGTTCGTCAACAACCTGATAGGTCCTTAGCAGTGTGGCTTCAGACCAAGAAAGTCCACTATCGACCAAATATTCACACTACGGCAGATCTTGGGATAACCCAGGAACTTCAAATCGATACCCACCATCTCTTTATCGATTTTAAAGCCGCGTATGACAGCATCTATAGGGAAGAGCTCTACAGAGCAATGTCTAGTTTTGGCATCCCTGTCAAACTTATCCGTTTGTGCAGAATGACGATGGAGAATGCACGCTGCTCTATCAAGGTCGAAAAAGATCTCACCGATGCATTTGATGTCAAAAAAGGTTTTATACAAAGCGATGCACTGTCATGCGACTTCTTCAATATCGTTCTGGAAAGAATTGTGCAAAACTCAACCGTCAACACTAGAGGCACAATCTTCCAAAGGTCCATCCAATTACTCGGATACGCAGATGATATTGACATAATTGGAAGATCAAAGCGTGATGTCAGTGGAGCGCTTTTGAGCATTGCGACGGAAGCGAAGAAGATGGGTTTAGTGGTCAATGAGGGCAAGACCAAGTATATGCTGTCATCAAAAAAGGACATTGAACAACGACGTCTTGGACAAAACGTCACCATGGACAGCTATAACTTTGAGGTAGTTGAGGACTCTGTCTACCTCGGCTCCGCTAGAAACTCAGACAACGACACCAGCGCTGAAATCAAATGAAGAATAACTCTTGCAAATCGATGCTTCTTTGGACTTGGCAGGCAATTGAGTAGTAAAGTCCTCTCTCGAGCATCTAAAATCACCATCTACAAGACACTCATCATCCCGGTTCTCATTTATGGCGCTGAGGACTGGACCCTATCCAAGAAAGATGAGAGCATCTTAGGATGGTTCGAGGGAAAAATTCTTCGGGTGATTTTTGGTCCCGTACGTATAGATGGAGAATAGAGGAGAAGATATAACGACGAACTGTACGGGCTGTACAGCGACACTGACTTGGTAAACAGAATTAAAGTCCAACGACTTTGATGGCTAGGTCATGTAGAGCGAATGGACATCAACGCTCCAGCCCGGAAGGTCTTCGAATCCAATCCCAAGGGACGTCGCAGTAGAGGAAGACCGCGACTCAGGTGACGCACGCAGGTGGGTGAAGACCTCAACCAACTTGGTGTGCGAAACTGGAGACAGCTAGCTAGGGACCGAGCTGGCTGGAGACACATGTTGGTTGAGGCCCAGGTCCGCCCCGGACTGTAGCGCCACCTTAAGTAAGTAAGTAAGTAAGTAATGGAGGCGGAAATGTTATGGTGTGGGAAACTATGGGATCCAATGGTGTGGGAAATTTAGTTTTTATAGAGACACCAATGGATAAAAACAAATATTTAAAAATTTTAAGTAATGACTTGAAAGCCAGCGCTTTAAAAATGACTTGAAACACAACTTTTTGCTAGTGCAAGACAACGGTCGTAAACATTCCGCAAGGATAGTAAAAGAGTGGGTTCTCTATAATGTTAAATCTCAAATTCCTCATCCTCCCCAATCCCCAGATTGGAATTACTCAGGAAGAAAAGTCTGAGAATCAAAAATAAGCAATACAAACCAGCTTATTCCAGCCGGTATTATGGAAGAATGGACCAAAATTTCACCGGAAGTCACTTCAAAACTAGTTCTCTCTATGAAGAATCGCCTTCGCCTCGCTACTAAAACTTGAATATAATTAAGTTTTTTATCACTATACGTTCAATTTTCTGACATTTGTTTTCCTACTTTATTTTAAAGATTATTTTTTCTTAGTAGAAAAAATTATTTTCCATCTCTTTTTCTCTTATAGTTAGTCTTGTTTGCTCGGTTTGTTTTTTTAGTAAGTAGATAGATGCACATTGTAAGAAGGAATTGGAATTTAAGGGTTGGGATCTCAGCAAGAACATTTTTTTAATTAACTAAGGTTATGTAATACATACAGATTTGTCATTCATTTTCAAATGACCAGGTACTTTCTACATTTTATTCATTCAAAAGTACTTGGCAATATTTTGGTTTGCGGTGTTGTTTGTCCACTTGTAATTTTAATTATGTTTAGTTGTTTTATAAAATAAGTATGATAAAAATTAAGAATGCATAGGCGTCAACGCAAGCCAAAATATTTCTTTTTACCAATTTTACTTATGACACCTATATGTTTACCTACCCACTTCTAAATTTAGCCAAAAATTGATAAAATCTGTTAAGTTTACTTACCAATTAACTATAAGCAACTTAAATAATATTCGTATTTTTTAACAAATATTATAGGTATTAAACAAAGCTGTGCACCTATAAGCTAAATAATTTTTCAAATTAATAAATCCTTAAGGGGGTATTCTAGTGTAGAGACATGAATTTCGCCCGGTTTTTGAAACGTTGTATAAAGGAAACAAAATATATTTTTACTATCAATTTTTTATCATTTGTTTATTGATTTGTTGTTCATACATAAAAAAATTAATTAAAAAAAAATTAAAATTAACAAAGTTACAAGCAGTCAAAGTGGGGGGGTCTAAATAAAACAGGGTGTCCTGGCGTGCATCCTACCAACCCTCCTGGTGATCTGAAAAACAAAAAGCAGACGGATTCTTAATTATTATAGATGTCGCTATTGTTTCACCCTTGGATAAGTTAAAAAAAAAATTTTTAACAAAATGGCAGCAGTTTGAAAAAAAAAATGTTCTTGTTGCATATTTTTCAACAATTCCGAGTTTTTTAAAAATACTAAATCAGAAGTTATATTTTTGGGCAAGGACCACACGATAAAGAGATGTATAAAGAACATCCTCTCCAAATTTGAAGTAAATCGGTCTATTAGAACTCGATATATCCTTACCGCCAGCTCGAAAAAAGTAGTTTCAAGAAAAACGCGTTCAGAGTTTTGAGACAAGTTTTCGACAATTTTACTTATAGAATGATACAGAATACGTACATATTTTTAAACACGTTGTCAGAGCTAGCACTTCCACTCAGTATAAAGTAACTTAAAATGAAACTAAAAGGACAAAACAGTTTCTATGACCTTCAAAACCAGTTTCTATGACCTTCAATTAACTTGTGAAATAATAAGAATATTAAAAAATCCTTTTAAACGCATATTCTTGAATATCTATACTTTGGAAATATGAAAAAAAAAATTTTTAATTATTTCAAAATTCTACACTAGAATACCCCCTTAACAAAATTCTTCCATCGTTACCTGTTTATTCAGCAGCAGCATTCATTTTTGTAGAAAAGATCTTTGTTTAAAGCTTTTAAAATATAGTTTTTTTTTTTTCATTTTCTTAGGTCAATCTTCTCCATAGGCGTGAGACATCTGTATATGATTATTTGTGATATAAAGCTTAAAATCAGACCACTACTTCTTTTTTATTTCCGAAATATAACAATGCTTGAATATAATAAACGAGATAAATTAATAATCAATGCAGTTTGAAATATTTTTTAAACATCTTTTGTTAAAGGCGTATAATTTGTTTGGCTTCCTTCTATGAGTTGAGTTATTTGTACTTGTAAGTAAAATATTTGCATGTCGGCTGCTCATTTCGTTTCGCGTAAACATTGCTTTTCCTTGGAGCATTATATAATCCGTTAGCTTTTTATTTGAAACCATTTTAATGGACTTCACATCAGATCTTTTTCTTAGATAATTAAAACAGCATGACCTAGTTACAAAAACACATATGTACATACATATTGTTTATAAAACAAATGGCATAAACTTAATATTTTTGTACCTGAAATGTTTTGTTCCACAAGCAGTAGCACACTCATTTCCACATGAATCACAGGGAATAGCAAAGCAAGACACAAGAGTTATAAACAGCACATCTTAAATGAAAATATTCAAAATATCAACATTTTAACCAACATTTATTAACAAACGCTTTATTAAAAGCTTTTATAACTGTTGTTTAAATATTTTAAACTACTCACAAAGGAAAATACAATGGCAATGCATTTTATGTGTGCATGTACTTTTAATAACACGTTAATAAACAAATTCACAGGCAATAACTATATTTGTCTGCTTTTAAATAAAATTTATATCATCAATACTTTCGTCTAATTATGATGAGGCCAGATGACCAACTGCAAACAAAACTAAAACACGAATGCTTCAGATGAACACATCTCCTTGTGTAAGAGATACTGCTTAGAAATGAGTTTAGAAGATAAAAGTATTCATCTTTTATGCTTGCAATGAAATTTTTATCCGCAAGACAGATTTATTTTGTGCTACTGGTTATAACGTGTTCATAAAAGGACGGTACTTTCATGCATATAAATGATATTGAGGACAAATAGTCCAACTAAGGCGACTCATGATGTAATACATATCAAACAGGGAATGGTATTTAAAAAGAATGTTATAGGTAAGTATTGAACAAGGCATATCTATGACTTGAATAACAAATTTACATAATTTTTTACGCTCAAAAGTTCGAATGAGTTTTCATCCATTATATACACTTCCTTCTTATTGAAAATTAATTTATGTTAAATTATTATATTAAGGATAAAAGAGATAAAAAAGAAAAACTAAGGCCAACCACTTGCATCTGCTATGTTATTATTGGGTACATGAATGTTATCAGCTAATAAAATTAACATAAGACTCAAGTAATATTTTTAGTTTGTTTCTGTAACTTATTATAATGGGTGATTTTTTTGAGGTTAGGATTTTCATGCATTAGTATTTGACAGATCACGCGGGATTTCAGACATGGTGTCAAAGAGAAAGATGCTCAGTATGCTTTGACATTTCATCATGAATAGACTTACTAACGAGCAACGCTTGCAAATCATTGAATTTTATTACCAAAATCAGTGTTCGGTTCGAAATGTGTTTCGCGCTATTTTATCGACAAATTTTGTTCAGCGATGAGGCTCATTTCTGGTTGAATGGCTACGTAAATAAGCAAAATTGCCGCATTTGGAGTGAAGAGCAACCAGAAGCCGTTCAAGAACTGCCCATGCATCCCGAAAAATGCACTGTTTGGTGTGGTTTGTACGCTGGTGGAATCATTGGACCGTATTTTTTCAAAGATGCTGTTGGACGCAACGTTATGGTGAATGGCGATCGCTATCGTTCAATGCTAACAAACTTTTTGTTGCCAAAAATGGAAGAACTGAACTTGGTTGACATGTGGTTTCAACAAGATGGCGCTACATGCCACACAGCTCGCGATTCTATGGCCATTTTGAGGGAAAACTTCGGAGAACAATTCATCTCAAGGAATGGACCGGTAAGTTGGCCACCAAGATCATGCGATTTGACGCCTTTAGACTATTTTTTGTGGGGCTACGTCAAGTCTAAAGTCTACACAAATAAGCCAGCAACTATTCCAGCTTTGGAAGACAACATTTCCGAAGAAATTCGGGCTATTCCGGCCGAAATGCTCGAAAAAGTTACCCAAAATTGGACTTTCCGAATGGACCACCTAAGACGCAGCCGCGGTCAACATTTAAATGAAATTATCTTCAAAAAGTAAATGTCATGGACCAATCTAACGTTTCGAATAAAGAATCGATGAGATTTTGCAAATTTTATGCGTTTTTTTTTTAAAAATCACCCGATAGTTGCTAACATTGCAAGTGAGTTAGAATCGCAAGGTATGATTTATGGAGATTTTTTTTGTCAAGTTTAGAATAAATGTGTCTCAAATGAGCACCAGATGGGCTAGCGATTGATGCCGTAATCGTCACTTAGATTAATGTGATAGCCTGAACTATTGAACATCCCTAAAAATTAATGATATTTATGGATTCTAATTGTTCCAACCATTTAGTTATTTTTCCTGGAAAAGTGTCGTCTTGTTCTTCCTCATTACTGCATCATTTGCTCATGTCATCGGCGTGGGTGGCAAGCTACATTTTCTTCTTAAGGAAACAGAACAGTCTGTGACCTGTTATTATGTTTACAAGCAGTTGTAATTATTTTGTCTGTATGTCTCTGCTAAGTACTCCCAATTTTGAAGTCATTGTAACTTCCTTGATTTTTTCAATATCCTCATCTAGATATTCAAGATTTTCTCTTAATTTTATTTCGTATTGGATTTTTGCTATATCTTTTTCATAATCATAAGATCCTGTGAAATTATCTAGATTCTGTATTATTTTAATTTGTTTATTAAACTTGTTACAATCTGTTTATTTAGGTTTTTTATTTCATTGTGATCATTTGTTTCTATTATCTTAACATGTTCTTCGATATCTCGTCTATCGTTATCATCCATTGTGCCATATAAGAATTTTAGTCCTGTAACTATTATATTGATAAGTCCACGTTTTTGTCTAATAATTCTAGGATGTGGTAAAAGGGTTTGAAATTCATTTCGTATTTTTAACATTTTCCTTTTTAAACTACTATTTTCTTCTGGTAATCTTTTAATATTTCCCTCCATTATTTCTATGTTTCCTTCTTAATCAGTTTAATTAATAATATGCAGGATTGTATTGTATCTTTTAATTATTGGGGAATTCCTCTAATTGAATTGTTGTGAAACCGTTTCCTTTATTTAAGTCAATTATTTCCAGTTCTACTTGCGCTGTGTTAAGAATTGTCAGTATCATCAATAAGGTCGTTAATTTCAGAATTTTCACCGAAAGTTTCATTATTGAATATACTATGAGCAGGGCCGCCCCCAGCCAAACTTGCGCCCTGTGCAAGATTTGTAGAAAGCGTCCCTTTTTTATATTTTGACACATAAACTGATACACGAGCATAAGCTTTTCCCACATTACCCAAGATGAAGACTTTCAATGCGTTTTTTTTATTGAGGTATGCCCAGTAGGCCTAAATATAAACTAAAACGCATCGAAGAAATGAACAGAGGGGAAACATTTAAACTTGGAAACTTACTTTTTTGGCCTAACATTTTGCAAATTCAGAAATGAGATCATCAAAGTCTAAAGAATTTAATAATTCCTTTTCAATGGACATTTTAGATAAGCCTACCAATCTCTCTTGAATCATGGTTGTCTTAAGATAATTTTTAATAATTTTAGTTTCGAAAAACTACGTTGTCCTGAAGCTACAGTGACCGGGATTGTATTAAGGATTTTAAGAGCAATTACTAAATTCGGAGCAAAATCTTCAAGGTTTGAACTAAAAATAAAATTTAACACATCTAAACTTGAGATTTGTGGCGTAACAAGCGGGCATATTACGGTTAACTCTTGAAACAATTCTTCTCCATCTAAATCTTTAAAACTACCTAATGTTAAAACATTCTGCAAATTAAGGCATGAAGCACGCGTTATTTTTATTTTTTAAACATTCGCTTATGTTACTTAAACATGTTAAATTGATACTATACGTATCAAGCTGTTCAAACCTTTCTGTAATTGGAGGAATGGCTTGTTCAAGTATTTTGAAAAAAAAAATCTACTTTAACTCTTTGTTTCGGGTCTAATATAGTTTCAGGACATTCATCAGCATAAAGTCTTTTTCTCCGTTGAGATCGCAATGATAAAGCTTCAGGAAACATATTTGGTATTTCTAGGGAACTAGCAATGCGCTCGGTTAATTGAACATACCTACTCATTTAAATTTTTTATCGGAACGCATTAAAATCAAACTGTTTTTTGTGTTTTCTAAAACTTTAATGCCAGTTGACAGATTAACGGACGGACTTTGAAAACATTTACTGGTTTTTTATCGGAACGCATTAAAATCAAACTGTTTTTTTGTGTTTTCTAAAACTTTTATGCCAGTTGACAGATTAACGGACGGACTTTAAAAACATTTACTGGTTTTATTTATATTTTCTAAAATGTCAAACCAAATTTTATTTCCTAACGATTCTGCAATGTTTTTTGCCTCTAGATTTCCTATTTCTACAAGGGGTTTCAAAGTAAGACTTTCTTATAAATATCCCACCTCGTTGTGGAACTTGAAAAAAAGTTATACACACATTGAATTGTATCGACAAATTTAACTGCATATAATGAGCACCGAGCAGCATCATTAACCAATAAATTTTAGGAATGCGAGCAACATGGAACGAAAAATGCTCTTGGTTCCAGGGTTCGATCTTGTCTTGTCACAAAATACGTCACTTCTGTTAAAAACTGATAGCTATTTATTTAATCTTAATTAACCAACAAAGCGAAAAAACAATTGAAACAATCTGCATTCTGCACCAACAGTCATTAACTTTCAAAAAAAGAAAAAAAAAACTACCATTCGACTTCACATAGAATCATCCCTCTTTAATTTTTTCACTCTATGCTCCTTTTCCATTCTATCGGGTGATTTTTTTGAGGTTAGGATTTTCATGCATTAGTATTTGACAGATCACGCGGGATTTCAGACATGGTGTCAAAGAGAAAGATGCTCAGTATGCTTTGACATTTCATCATGAATAGACTTACTAACGAGCAACGCTTGCAAATCATTGAATTTTATTACCAAAATCAGTGTTCGGTTCGAAATGTGTTTCGCGCTTTACGCAAATTTTATGCGTTTTTTTTTTAAAAAAAGTTCTCAAGCTCTTAAAAAATCACCCATTATATTAAACAATGTCCTCTTTTCAATGGAGGACAATAAATACATAATGGGTGATTTTTTAAGAGCTTGAGAACTTTTTTAAAAAAAAAAACGCATAAAATTTGCGTAAAGCGCGAAACACATTTCGAACCGAACACTGATTTTGGTAATAAAATTCAATGATTTGCAAGCGTTGCTCGTTAGTAAGTCTATTTATGATGAAATGTCAAAGCATACTGAGCATCTTTCTCTTTGACACCATGTCTGAAATCCCGTGATCTGTCAAATACTAATGCATGAAAATCCTAACCTCAAAAAAGTCACCCGATATTAAAAATTTCATCTCCTGTAAGCAGACACTTAACTCTTACACAGACAGAAATAATTGGAAATTATTTAGGTAGGATTTATAGTTCTGCGATATCTTGAGTTAAATTTTCTTTGAATGCAACAATGAAAGTGATGTTAGTTAGTGCGCAAGAGATAACTTAGGACAGTTGTGATGAATAGTAGTACATAATTGCTTACATTACATTGATTACATTTTCTTGCTCCTGGTAATGCGCCCTGTGCATTTGCACATCTTGCTCATATGCTTTGTCCGGCCCTGACTATGAGTAGAGGATCTAGAAGTGAATGATATATTTTCGTGAATTTTTTTATTTTTCCTGAATTGGTCCTTATTGAGTATGCGTTTAGCTTCCTTAATTGTATTTTTTGTTTAATATTTTCATTACTACGTCTGCTTTCTTGTACGTATAGTTTTCTTTTTAATACGTTCTTGTGTAGTCGTTTTAATAAATTGTTCGTTTATGTCAACATATTTTCTTTTTTCGTTTAATTTGCTTAATATTTTTTCTTTTTTTGTATGCATGTATTAATTCATTATTTACCTTATTTAAATGAACATCGATAGTTTTATTTTTTATTAGTTCTACAGCAACATATTTTGAAAATTTATCAATACTTGTAACGTATTTTCTGATTTTGTCTCTAAACCAGATTGTTTTTTCGTAATGTAATGTTATTGGTTTTCTATCTATCTTCGTCATACAGAAGTTGCATTTATTTAGGATTTTATTTATTAATTCTTTAAAATTCGGAATATAATATTTTCTTGATAGTTCTAAATAAAGTTTATCGATTTCAACATGATTTAATTCTTTATGTGTTTTAATTATCATTTCACATCCATTTTTTACATTTAAATTTTTTAACATTTTTGTACTTCTTAGTAATATGTTCTTTTTTCGTATTTAATTTTCTCGTATCCATATAGATATTTTGAAATTCATAAAATACTATATCATTTTCTATACATGTATGTATATAGCATTCGTAATATTGATATCAATTTTATTTATTATTCTTAAATATAGCTCTTCATTCGGGTTAGTGGTTTTGAAAGTTATTCGTCTTTTACCAACATGCGGTAATATAATTGTTTGATCTCCATTTGCGTTGGAATTAAGTACAATTTGTCTCTCAAGTAATCAAGAGGTTTGTCGCTTATATGTATAAAAATAGAATTATCTTCTTAAATCTTCTTCTAATATGTTAATCTTTGGTTCTTCTATTTTGAATCTTGGAAATGCATCTGCTACCTTATTTTCTTTGCCTTGAATTAATTCTATTTAGAAGTCATATTCTTCTAGATTTATTTTCCATCGTTGCAACTTGGAGTTTGGTTCTTTTATATTCTGTAGTCATATCAAGGGTCTATGGTCAGTTTAAATCGTGAATTTTCTTCCGTAAAGGTAATGTCGAAATTGGGACGTTGCATATATACAATTGCTACGAGTAGTAATTCCTTTTCGATTGTAGAATATGTTTAATGATCATGATGCAAAAGATAGTAGTCCATTTGATTGACTAAGAACTGCGCCTATGGCCAGGGCCGGCCCAAGCCAAACTTGCGCCCTGTGCAAGATTTGTAGAAAGCGCCCCTTTTTTATATTTTTTTTACACATAAACTGATACACAAGCATAAGCCTTTCCCAGATTACCCAGGAGGTAGACTTTCAATGCGTTTTTTTTATTGAGGTATCCCCAGGAGGCCTAAACCATTAAACTAAAACGCAGCGAAGAAATGAGCAGAGGGGAAACTTTTAAACTTGGAAACTTACTTTTCTGGCCTTACATTTTGCAAATTCAGAAATGAGATCATCAAAGTCTAAAGAATTTAATAATTTCTTTTCAATGGACATTATAGATAAACCTACCAATCTCTCTTGAGTCATGGTTGTCCTAAGATAATTTTTAATAATTTTAAGTTTAGAAAAACTACGTTCTCCTGAAGCTACCGTGACCGGGATTGTATTAAGGATTTGGAGAGCAGTTACTAAATTCGGAGCAAAATCTTCAAGGTTTGAACTAAAAATAAAATTTAACATATCTAAACTTGAGCTATGTGGCGTAACAAGCTGGGATATTACGGTTAACTCTTGAAACAATTCTTCTCCATCTAAATATTTAAAACTACTTTATGTTAAAACGTTCTGCAAATTAAGGCATGAAGCACGTACATTTTTATTTTTTAAACATTCGCTTATGTTACTCAAAAATGTAAAATTGATACTATACGTATCAATTTAGTTAGAAAACAACAAAAAAATGTCTCTGAAAAAAGAGAGCAGGTAGGTTTCTGTATTCTGTGCTACCTTCTACTACAAATCAAAGACACAGCAAACAGCATATATTTTTTTTGTTGTTTTCTTTGTAGATGAGAACTCACAATGTCTCATGTGAGTCTCACATACAGGGTACTGTGCGTGATACAAAACCTGCACGTTCTAGCCCATACGATTCAATATGAATAAGTATTTTGCTTCGTCATACTTCTATGTTAATTTTGGGACTCGGTGTGCATAAAATATATCTTGCACATATGAGGTGGCATGGAACTTTTTTGTGTTGAGATTTTTTCTTCTTTTCTCTTGCATGGAATTTTTTTGTGTTGAGATTTTTTTCTTTTTTTCTCTTGTACGAACAGGGTGAAATATTTGGAAATGAGGTAGGTACAATTTTTAGTTCTGCGATATCTTGAGTTAAATTTTCATTGAATGAAACAATGAAAGTGATGTTAGTTAGTGCGCAAGAGATAACTTAGGACAGTTGTGATGGATGTTTTTTTGAGATTATTTTAAGAATGTTTGTGGTTAAAGAATGGCAAATATGTAGTAGTACATATTTGTTTGCAAGATCAGATTACATTTTCTTGCTCCTGGCAATGCGCCCCCAGAATTCTGCGCCCTGTGCATTTGCACATCTTGCACATATGCTTTGTCCGGCCCTGCCTATGGCAAAATTTGATACATCTGTAGTATAAGTATGAATTCTTTTGAAAAGTCTGAATATCTGTCATTACATCGTCTGATGTCTTGATTTTATTTTTTAGAAAAGTGTCTTGGTAAATTTTATCTTTTATATCTATTTTAGCATTCTTTTTAAACAAAGTGTAAAGGGTTTGATAATTTTCGCGTAAGGTAATATCCGGTTAGTCCAAGGATTGCTTGAATTTCTTTAACTGTAATGTGTATCGGAAAATTTTGTATAGTTTCAGTTTTTTTAGGATTGGGTTTTATACCGTCAGGTGTTACTACGTGACCAAGGAATTCGGTTTCATGTTACATAAATTCTTATATACAGTATTCCCCGCTTAATTGCACTGACCATTTTGTCAGATTTTTCGGTCAATTATCCGGGTGGTTCAATTATCGAAACCCCGCTTAATTGACATATCTGTTCAATTAAGCGAAACCCGTATAATATCACGAGTAGGTCAACTAAAAAATAAAATATTCATCCCAGAAATTTAATCTATAAACATTTCAGTGTCAACTTAATTTCGGCGTGTGTAAGTTCGCCATAACATGATATGTTATGTCATCACATGCCAAATAAGCATTGAAATCTGCATTGTCCTCAAGAACATTATCTATGACCACGAGATCATTTTCCGGCTGCTCTTCTTCTTGGATGAAGCCTGCCTTTAAAAAAAGAACTTGCAAATGTAGGTTTAGTAGTAAAATATTTAAAATATTTCCTTTGTGCCTGGTTACACGAGCGCAAAAAAGAATTAGGGATGGAAAAAAATGCCAAGTTTCGTCTTTTTCCTCATCTTCAGATATGAGTTTTGCGTTAAAAATCATGTTTCTTTCGCAAACGTTCTCCTTTTGACAGACATTTTCATTTCTAATTTGCCGGCGAAGTAGAATGTAAAGCAAATTTGCTTTTGTTTTGCACGTGCTGTACCTGCGGCTGAGTATCCAACGAAGTTTTTTGTGTTTTAATTTCCGACTGTTCCTCTATTTCTTGCATGCCCACTTAATTTTTTTTTCTGTGTGTATCCACAAAAGTAATTCTTTTTTGCGCTCGTGTAACCAGGCACTTTCTAAAACAATTTCTTATAGTAGAAGGTTTTATAAGCCACAAACAATATTTGCTTATGTGCATTGCTTGCAAAGATGTGATCGACTTTGAAAATTCTTCGATAGTCTTGCCACGTTCGGTGGCTGTAATTTGTTTCCTTATTATATTTTGCTGATAGTAAGCTTTGAAAAAATGAATAATGCCTTGGTCAAAGGCCTGAATGATGGACGTTGTATTTGTGGGTACAAACTGCACGTTTATATTTTTTAAATCGTCCAACTTCCTATGACAGGCAGCATTGTCGACAAAAAGAATTATTTGTCTGTTCTGCTTTATCATTTTTTCGTCAAATACATATATAATTTGGGCCCATAAATGTTGGGTCATCCATGCCTTTTTGTTGGAGAAATATTGTAAAGCTACAACCTTATTTTTAAAACACCTTGGCGTTTTGGTTTTTCCAATCACAATCATTTTTTTGTCCGTCCAATTATCCGAAAAATGTCGATGTATTTAGTTTTTATGCTGCATATTTTTAAGATCAATTAAGCGAGTAATTCAACTAAGCGGGGTTCAATTAACCGTCTAAAAAGCTTTGTTACTAATACGGGCAATTTTCGAAGCCAATTTTTTCGATCAATTAAGCGGGATGTTCAATTAAGCGAGGTGCAACTAAGCGGGGATTACTGTATTAAGGGACACTTTTAGATTTGCTCCTCTTAAAACGTTTAATATTTGTTTGATATGCGTTATATGTTCTTGTAGGTTTGTAGAAAAAAATGATTATTATATCATCTTAGTATCGCGTGTTTCAATAAGAGCTCTTCAAATTTTTTTTTAATCAAAACAAAAACGGTTTTGGATATCAAAGAAATTCTCTATTCCTGTGAAAGTACGTTCGATGCCATTATGTATGGAACTCGATTTCTTTTGCATCGCCACCACGGGTACGCTTGCAGAAGTCCAGACGCTGAACCCAGTTTTCGAAGGTTTTCAAGCATAAATCGGCCAATACTGCTGCGATTTCACTTTTGATATTCGAAAATAGTCTAACGGCGTCAAATCGCACGACCGAGGCGGCCAAGGGACTGGACCATTTCAAGAGATAACACGTTCTCCAAACTAGGTTTCCAATAAATTGCCTGTGACATTCGTTGTGTACCTTGTGGCTGTTCTGTTGGAACCACATGTCCTACAAGTCCATATCATCCAATTGGGGCCAAAAATATTCGGTTATCATTGAACGGTAGCGATCCCCATTCACAGTAATGTGCCGGTCTTGATCATCACGGAAAAAGTACGGCCCAATGAATCCGCCGGCCCACACCAATGGAGTCATGGAGTACGTGTGGATTGCTGCCTGATCAATTTTTGTTTATTGAAGAAGCCATTCAGCCAGAAATGAGCCTCATCACTGAAGATGATTTTTCGATGAACATCCGAATCATTTTCAAGTTGTTACTCAGCCCAATTCACGAAGATACGACGCTTCTGGTTGTCAAGTGGCTTCAGTTCTTGCGTCAAGTAAATCTTCTAAGGATGTAGGCCAAGATCTTTTCACAAAATTCGCCACAACGATGTCACAGAGATGCCCAACCCTTGAGAACAACGTGCCAGAGACACATTATCTGCAACTGAAGCCTCAGGGGAAGCAATGTTCTCGACACTACGTGTACTTCTTTGTCTCACTGGCACTGGAACATTTTGTACTGTGCCTGTGAATTCAAATTTTTCCACTAGACGCTCAATTGTTGATATGCTATAACGATTATGCCTACCATAAATTGTACGTAGCGCTCTTAACGTTGAGGCCACTGACTCCGAATTTCGGTAGTAAATTTTAATAATTTCGACTTGGCTCGTATATCTTGCCCTCATGAAATGGCAAACCTTACTGAAGAGAAATGTCAAAAGAGCGGCAAGATATATGGCGTCGTTTGCTGTCCCTGTCGCTGTACTTTTGTAGCGTCTCTGTTGAAAAACCCTGTATAAGTAACAGATTCTGCTTATGCCATCTTTTAATAAAAAAAATAAATTGGGTGGCGCAACAGTCCGTTGAGAACTAGAGCCTAGTGACTTCGGGACCTACAGTTTTAAGCCGAATCCAAACGGCTCATTTGAGAAAGCACTTTTCAGGACAAGAATTACTCTTGGAGAATTTGTCAATTCTTCGCAAGAGGCAGTACCCGTGAAAAAACTATAGATGGCATAGGCAGGGATCAAACCCAAGACCTCTCGCATGACAGTCCAACGCACTAACCATCATGCCACGGGTACTGCAATCTTTTAATACTTCATTCATTAATCGTTGAAAAGTTGCAGGGGCGTTTTTTAAGCCGAATGGTATTCGTAAGAACTGATAACGACCAGAGAGGGAACTAAAAGCTGTTTTTTATGTGTCATTTTCTTCAATTTCGACCTGATAAATCCTTTGGTAAGATCTAGAGTGGTAAAATAATTACAATGTCCAAGTGTATCGAGTATTGCATCAATATAAGAAAAATGAAATGTATTTTCTTTGGTTTTGAGAATTAGTTTACGGTAGTCGATAACTATTCTCCATTCCTTGTTTCCATTGAAATCTTCTCTTTTAGGTACTACCCAAATACTCTCTGATAGGATCGTGGATCTCCATTAAATGACAACAAGTTTGGAGACAGAAGCAGAAATCGTGGGACTAAAAATTAATGCCTGCAAAACAAAAATGATCAGCCTCGGAACCCGACCATCCTCTCAAATAAATATTTCCTCACAAACGGTGGAGAAAGTGCGGAGCTTTCAATACCTTGGAAGTATCATCTCCATCGAAGGCGGAACCGAACAACAGGTCATCTGCCGCATCGGCAAAGCAAAAGCGGCGATCGGTATGGTGTCGAAAATTTGAGGGAATAACTCTATCAGCTATAGAAGAAAGCTATGACTGTTTCGCACAAATGTCGAATCTGTACTTTTTTATGGGTGCAGCACCTGGAAGGTTACTTCAGCCATTACAAGGAAGCTGCAAACCTTCGTGAATAGATGTCTTAGTAGCATCCTAAGGATTTTCTGGCCAAACCGAATATCCAATGAGCTCCTTCCTTGCTCATGCATCCAAAAGTCTATTTAATAATATTTATTGAATTTAAAAATTTAAAAATGTAGCTGAGAAAAAAGTTTGTTTCCAAAAATTTAAAAGCCATTTGATTTAAAAAAAAACGTAATTTTTTAAAATTTGTATTAGAAAATTGTTAGAGCGTTTTTTTTTTAATTCATTTTTTAGAACTTATTATTATAAGATTTACATTTCAATTTCATAAAAAAATGATTACCCATCTTCAAGATATCGAATTTCGAAAAATGGGTAATATTTGTTTAAAAATCGCGAATCGGCCAAAACCTTAGTTCCCAAATTTGAATTCAAACGATCCAATGCTTTGGGTTGTAGCGGCCAGGATAGACAGACAGACGGACGGAATCGGAGGCCAACTTTTTTAGACTTCTCTTTCATCATAATGTCATGTTTGCTTAAAATCTCAAATGCGGAATTTTTTACGAATGCAAAACTTGACATATAGTTCCTGTTGAAACTCAAATGATTGCGTAGTACGCAAATGTTAAGTTTCAAATATCTTTTATAAATTTCTTGATTTGTAACGAGAGCTGTGATGTGAACGCTCATGTCCGGACGTTCACTAGAGGAAATACGATTCTTTCGTGGACTGTTTACTTGCTTACTGAGTAGCCAGTTATGAATTTATTCTACTGTAAATATTGGTAGGGAACACATCTTGTAAAACAATGTATTAAATAAATTAATAAAAAGTTTTATTAAGTTTAAATTGTGTGTTTTGATTCGATTGGCGTCCGTGACAGGATACGTATATTAAAGTTTTAAGTGTAACTAAATTTAATTTTATTCAAAAAGCAGTAGAATTAGTGTTCTGTGTGAAAAAAAAAATGAGCCGTCATGGGACGCCTGGCAGATGTGAAACACCGTACACTCTACTACTAGGTACATATAAAATATATACATATATATTATATATATATGTATACCTCAGTATAGCGTGGCGACCCGTCGTCACACCGTACACTCTACTACACATAAAATATATATGTAGGTATACCTTAGTATACTTAGTATAATTTGGTTTACAAGTGAGCCTATAGATGTTTGACATCAAAAACTTTCAATTGGATTTTCCTAAAAATCACACATCTTAAAATAGAAGAGCTGACAAAATTGTATTAAAGGTACCTACAACAGCAAACAACATATACCTATGTACATACCTACCTTCCTAAATATAAACTAAATTTTTTTAAAAATGATAAAACAAAAGGAGGATTGGAACATAAATAAAAGACACAAATTTCAATTATCAAATTATTCAAATTATCTGAACCAACATAAAGAATGCATTTTTGTTTTTATTTTAAACTACATATGTATGTATGTAGGAAATACTGTACCTACCTATCTATGTACTAATCTCAAACAAAGTGCTAAGTGTATGGATAATGGATATTATCACTGTCCGGATCATAGAGGAAATATATTATCTAGAGTCCCGACCGGTACCCGTCCTACCTGAAACACCCTCAAATTTTATTCGAGGTGAACTCTCTCAAATTCCGTATCGGTGAATACATGTGAGTGGTGGAAAAAAGGCAAAATGTCAGATTGAATTCTTGTCAAAAATGACAGTTCCACAATTTCGATTTCAAAAACAAAACATTCAATTCCAGATTCTACAAGTAAGTTTTTGTAAAGTATTTTGTTTTGTCTAAACATTTAACAGAATTTATTCCTTTTCAGATCAAAAACCTTAACGATTAAGAGCTACAAGTGCATTTAATTGCAAAAACGATAGACCAGGAACCAGAAAAAAACAATGAGACTTACTCTACTCGGAGCTCAAGTAGGTACGTTTAAAAAAAGAATCTCGTACACAAAAAAATATTTATGTTGCTTTGTTTCAGCTATGGATTGCTCCAATAATATACTTTACTACCAACTCAAGAAGATGTACATAAGAATAAAAATCGACTTTATTAGCATCTCCTTAGTGTTTTCATTTCGGGTGCTGCCGTTAAACAAACCATGATACAAAAAGCAATTTCTCTCAAGAAATTTGGAAGGTTTGCTCAAAACAAGGGCGCTAGTCCCCAGGTGAATTTATTTTATATTATATTTCTCTTAATATCAATGTTTTAACCACAGACTTTCGCCTTTATTTGTAAATAGTTATTCGAAGCCTGTTGAAGTAAAGTATAAGTATATTTCTACACTCAAGTGCTGCTGTATCATGATCGTTGAGATCTGTCTCAGCGGCTATGGTGGGCGCAGGCGTTAACGATAGAGGTGTCAACGTCTCTGCCAATAGTAAGATTCATGGAATGCAACAACACCATCAGAATCACGAATTCAATTCCGAATTATCGAACATCCTCAGCTACAGCTATGTCATCGACTTTGTGAAATTCAATTGAATGGTGCATCAGCTGCCAAGAAGTATGGTACAAGCCGACCAAAAAAAAAACGACTCTTGCAGCTGCAACTAAAGCAACATCTTCTGGTTTCATAGAGTGCAACAGCAGATGAGGTTCAGTTGTGTAAGTACAAATCGAAACAATCATATCGTGATTAACTTGCTTAATCTTCACCTTCTAGATCTAAATCGATGCTTGTAACGCCAAATGTCTCACTAAAGAACGGCAGGGACACTGCTGACCGAGTCATCGGCTACTGCGGCCACTTAAGCCGACGCAGACCACGTAGATGATGAAATGAATGTCGACATTGAAGCAACCTGCTGGGAGAACACCTCCTAAATGACGGGAATCAAAAATTATTGGTAAGTCTTTTGAGTAATGAAAATCTAATCATTTTCGTATGTACTATTTTAGAATTTTCTTATATAGACAGAAGAAATAGAAGCCGAATTCCTAAATACACAATGCTAACTGGAATCACATAGAAGACCATCGACACAGGAACTGTCAAAATGATGTTTTAAGAATTTCCCGCAACCTTCACCTGCCGAAAATTTCCAAAAATAATACCTACAACCGGAAATTGTGCATTTATGACATGGTCGGATTGGGATTTTGGAATTTGCCTCGCAAAAGAATGTCAGAAACGACTTGCCACAATTTTTTAATCAACGGATCGAATTACCAGCGGGAGTTTTATAATTATAAACCAATCAACTTGCTACAATTTAATTGTGCGTCCATTGACGAGAAGGCTTATGATGGCAAGACTACTTCAAAGTAAGCTTCACATAAACCACAAACTTTGAAAGCACTACCTAATTGATGTGTTTTTTTTTTTCAGCAACAAAACGAAGCGGTATTGCAACAAATCCTGAAGTGAAGATGATTATAGTCGACAACATGTTTTAAATCTCATCCGTTAATAATCAAGGTTCGCGGCGCAGCTAGTTTTCAAATAAATTTGTAATTTTTTTTCAAAATTGTATGTAATTTAGTATAATTTTGTTTTAAATTCAACGCTAATAATGTATTTTCACTTAAAAAACAATAACTGGATGTTAAAATGTAACTTCTTAGTTTTCGAGTAAATAAAAAACATATTAAATGTACTTTTTTCAAAGAAAAATACTTCTTTCTGGTTTTCCCAAATTTGACCTGCTCAAGTCAATTATTATAGTGGATTATACCTTTTTTATTTTTTGTTTCGTTTTTAGCAAATAATAATAAAAAAACAAATAAGCTGTTTTAAGTAGATTTTATTTTTTTATTCAGACATTATGTTTAATTTAACAAAATTAAAAACTTGGTATTTTTAATCATATTCTATGTTTTGGTTCATCACGTTGGTATGTATTTCTTTGTGATTTCATGTGGCCAATAGCAGAGAGAAAAAACTAAATGAGAGAACCAAATTTCCTCGTCTCCGTCTCTTCGAAACCTCTTACTCTCATTTTTTATAGCGTGTTGAATTCGTATCGGTGTATACATGTTTTCACCTCGGAAAAGAGTACACAAAAAAACATCACTTCCGGGAAATGCGACATTTCTCATTTTTGTTTATTGATAGCCAAGAAGGCTATGTTTTTTAAAGTCTCATTATAATATTTTTGTAATTCTCATGAATTTCTTTCTTTAATTTTACTAACATCTTGTCGTTTTTATATCTACAAAAATACTCCTATAATTCAAATTAATTCTAGGAAAACATTTTTGTTTGTCAATAAATACCGGAAGAAGTTATACCGGTAGTTCGTGGTGAATTTGTTTTTCTCTTCTCTTTCTCTGAGTTACAGATAGATGGCATTAACAACCTTCTCTGAGTTACAGATAGATGGCATTAACAACCAAAACAAGAAAGGATGTGTGCAGAAAGAGTATAACAAGGTTAAGGTTTTTTAGACTAGACTTTATTTGTATATTTGAACGAGTACATGTTTTTTATAAATGAACATATGTTATGTTTATTTCAATAGTAATGCCTTAACTACTAACTTAACTACTGTATTATCTAAAATATACTGCATTGAATTATTTTACATTGAATTATAAAAGACGGAAATAATAAAGTTCTACAGTTTACCAGGAATATTTATATAAAATATCCACATCTTCTGCAATTGCGGTATCAATCGATATTTTCTGGAACTTAGTAACATTTATTTGTCATGAATTACTCTTTCAGCTTTTTTATACACCAAAAAAATCAATTATGAAATTTGGCTGCGATAATAACTACTTGAATACAGCACTTTCATTGTTTATAGTTATTCAGGTTTAGCCCTTAACTTTGATTTGCATTTATTTATGAATAGCCTAAAACGTTTAGCAAACATCTATGAATAAGCCACAATGCACTTTCAGAAAAACTGTAGTTAGAAATTTCCCTCACAGATTTTTCCTTGTCGCTATAAAACTGAAAGATAAGATATAAATATTTAGAACTGGAAAATTTATAAAAATGATGCATAAGACTTAAATTTTGGTTGAAGAACAAATTTGTATATTCTTTTCACAAAACCACTGACCCAGCTTATGTAGTTAAGCCTTTAAAAGCAACACACTAGCTTAGTGGAAGGCAGTAAGAATAGCTTATCACCTATTCACAAATCTTATGCAATGCAAATTGGTAACAGAAGTAACAAATTGTTGGTCTTTTTATTTAGTGTCTACTTAAATCACTCATTTTCAGGATTTTGGAAATGTCGTGAGTAATGTAAAGGAAATAAACAACGAGTACACACAAATAAAATAGGAATGGAAAAAAGAGATGAGTATATAAAAATGTTTTCAATGTTCCATGTTTACATTCTGTAACTCTCGTTTTCAATGTTTCTGCAACTCTCGCATCGACAAAATTAAGTCGATAAACTCTGAAAATTGAAACAAATCTGAGTTTTTTTGCATCTTTCAACGGTCGGAGCGAAAATTAAACGCATAAACTCAGCTAATAATACAAATAATAGTAGTAGTGCTTTCAGAGTTTTATGTTTCTAGGTCCTAATTCTCATTGGACTGTTGCACCACCTAATTTGTTTTACCTACTTAATGATTAAAACTGGCTTCAAATAACTAACTAATACTTATCTAAATGCGTAATTTAGAATTCGCCGGCTGAATGCTTAAATGCCCCACAGACCACTTTTTCGGGAAACTGAGTTAAAGATGCAGTTATACTAATTCGTATGTTCTCTTTCGTTTGGTGCTATTCCCGTTGCTCTATCTCTATTATTAATAAAGTTACAGAAACCAGTTTTGCTCCATAGACCACATATTTTCGGTTCTGTTCGTGCTTATTTGCCGCATATCCAAAATTTGTACGAGGTGGGGCAGTTTTTCTATTAAAGTTTTAAAAACAGACGCTTAATGCTTAAATTCCTCATTGCAATGGGCAATGGATATAGATCAAACATCACTCAAATATATTTTCAATGTTTAATTGCCCCATATCCACATGAGATGGCATATAGAGCATGTAACCTCTCACAATCTATTGAAACCAAGTGACATTTTTCCTGCTTATGTGCCCTATATCCATGGACAAAAGTATATACATATAAAAGACAATCAGCTGGAAAAGTATAAATAGAAGTAACATTTTCGAGATCACTTCAGGCCATGAAGGAACTTCTCGTCTTTGAAAGGAAAATCCTACGGAGATGCACTGGACTTTGCTTCAACTATCAGAAGCAAAGACACTTCAGCAACAAACGAGTCTACGACGAAGCCAAAATAATTCCATTGGACAAGTATCTGTTCCAAACAGCCAGGATGATCAAAGGAGGATTGAACAACCACCAAAACGAGCTCATCAGAAGGATGAACTCCCAGCAACGCCACTCTGAACCAAGATATCTGTGTGCTATGGATATATTAAACGAGGAACTTGAGCCCACCATCGAAGAAGGAGATCTTCAATTTTACGCTGACACGGAGTCAGCTTACCACCGTGGCTAACAGCCCACCAAACAGACAACCGGGCCTGAACAACCCGAGGATTTTTAAATTTTCATTAATTTTTTTTATCTAACAACATTTATATTTTAGTTTATTCTTTAATTTATCAAAACAAACAATGTATAGAGTTAGGCCCCCTAAGTGCCAACAAAATTTGTTACCATTTAATATTTAATTATAAGTTTAATTTAAGTCAATTGTAATACCTATATAAAAAGTTCAATAAAGATAAAATGTAAAAAAATGTAAAATGAGATCACTTCAGTTGATCTCGTGCTTGTTCCTAAAATTGCAAAGCAAATTGCAAATTTATTTTTTATTTATTATTTATTTTTTTTCTAAATCATTTTTAAAATAAAATTTAAATACAAACATTAGTTAAAAACCCAAAAAATGCTGTCTATAATTAATTAAATATTTATTGATTATTTTTCGACGCTTCAATTCTGGTTTTGATAGTTTTCAGGGCTGATTAAGTAATATCTGCTGTGTTTATAAGGATAATTTCTCAAAAAAGGCCATACTATTTTTTTTTAAATATTTAAAAAAAAATAAAAACGAGGTAAAAATAAGGGGAAAAAAATATTTTTAATAAGACTATTTCTATATCTTCAGGTTCACAAACTATATAAATGCATTAAGAGTATTCTTAATAAGGTTTTTATCGATAATATTCAAGCATTTTTTTTTGTTTTTACTAAAATGGATAAAAACAAAAAAGGTAAAAACCAAAAATAATTAATTTGAAAAACTGTGAAAAAATACTAAAACTTAATCCTATGAATGCTGAAGTATTTTTTAAACCAATTCCGAATAAAATTGAATGTATTTTTCTAGGAAATTTTAAGAACCAAAGTTCAAGTTGGGTATTTTTAATTGTAAAGTGTGAAAATACTTTGTCATTTTTCATACTTTTTTTATCGACTTAAAATTAAGCCAATGTAATATAGCGAAGGGCTAAGCCATTATATTAATATTCCTTTTTGTTTTATATTTTTATCACTACAAATAGATTTAAAAAAATTAAAAGTGCTAGAAATTTTATATTTTATTATTATTTTTGCTATCGTTGAATTCCCAATGTTAAAAGCATAAAGGTTCTATATCCATAGGAAATTTGCAGTTTGGTTTTCATAGATTTAACATTCGTATGGAAAGGGTTCTATATCCATTTTTGACTTTTTCTAAACTTTTATTTTTTTTTTAAATAACCATAAATGTTTTAAACCCTAGGACTTCAAATTTAAAAAAAGAAATATTCCACTCATGTATATAAAAATTCAAAGGTCGAAATTTTCAAATGCAAAATTACGAAATTATGTTTCAAACCTTAAAATTCGTTTTCTGAGGAATAATTTTTTTGTATATGGGGCATTTAAGCATTCAGCCGGCGAATTGTTTCTAAATCTTCATTGTTCTGGCACCTAACAAGAGTAATTAATTTCACTTCATATTCGAATGATATTCATATCAAACGAACACAATGAGAGTACCGAAAAGTTGTTCATACACAATTTTGAATTTTCTTTGAACACCTCTGAACAGCTGACTACATCCGCCATTTTTCAAAGGTGGTCGCCATTTTTAAAAGGTGGTGAGCAGAGAGAAAAGAGAGAAAAGTTTTTTCTCTTTCGTGGTGAGTATGTGCACAAACTTGCATAAGTATTTGTTCCCCACATTTTTTTTATATGGAGTTACTACATATGCAAGTTGGTGGCCAAATCATAGCTTGTAGGCAAAAAGAGAAAAACCGTCGAAGTTGGTTCTCTCTATTAGTTCTTTCTCGATGGCCAATAGCATTAGTCAGAAACTCGTTCTTTTTTGAGAGGATTAAGATATCCTGACTTCGAACCTCACCTTCAAAATTTTCTATTACATCAGGTTTTTAAAACCGGTAAAGCATGACGTATCTCTTAACTTTAAATTGCAAGATGATTTTGAAAAGTACATATCTTTGCTTTTAGCTCCAGTTCAAATCATTTTGCTATTTCACTTAGTTTTCGTAATTTCTTATTAGTTATGAAAGACTCTTGACTTTACCTGAAGTTTTGAAAAAAACTAGATTGTAATTCTTTTGTGGTTTTAAATACTTCGTTTAATTTTTGATGCTGATTACGAATCCCAACTCCGATTTTATTTTATTTTATATTTTATTATTTATTTTTGTATTTTTTTCAATATATTACAAGAACTTGATGTTATAATCTTAAGACTATAAATTCGTTATAAGAAATAGTAAAAAATTGTAAAGGAAGAAAATATTGAAGGAAGATGTTATAGAAAACAACTACATATTTCATGAAATTGATAGCATCGAAAAGCCTTTTATATATGTATATAATTGCTTTCAAATTACAAACAAAATAATATCTCAAGAGCGTAAATTGATAGAGTAATTCTGGATTCGGGTTTGAATTGAAGATGTTGACGGCATCGAAAGCAATAAATCATGAATGAAGAAAGGTATTTCAATTGAATCCCAGAGACCTACAATTTAAATTAGAAAAAGCAAAAATTAAGATAGTTTTTATTTTATTATTTATAAACACATCCTCACCAACTATATCACAGAGTTCGCCAAAAATGTAAAATGAAGATATTCAAATGTGAATTTCTGCAAAAAAGAACATAATGAAACAGATCAATTGGCCAATCCTCGGTGGTAGGTACTGTCTTGAAAAACTGACTGTAGATTAAATTAACTATTGTTCACATCATGAGGAAGGACTTGCATGCACTTCAATCTTTCGCCTATCCGTAGCTGGCTGAAAGAAGCGCTTTGCATTGCACAGATGATGACACATGACGTGAATGTGCTACTGCTATCAAACGCTGCAATTGATTCAACTTGTATTTGTTCAAGTTGGCTTGGCTATGAATGACCACCAAGTAAAGAGATTCATCAACTACATAGCAACTCTCGACTTGTATATCCATCTCGACAAATGAAGCATGTCAGATAGGTTTCATAGCAAACCTTTCAGTCTTCTGCGACATCGATCCCTTCGCTGTAATCGGCCCTTCTCATTCCTACAGGGTTAAAAATGAGGATATAAGCCATCAGAATTGAGCGATTTGCATTCCAGGAACAAAGTCTTGTTGAGAAGTGTAATTTTAACTAAAAAACAAAACAAAACAATATTCATATAATTTGTGTTTAAAATTAATGTGACGAACACATTTACCTTGAATTTGTACCTTTCGTTTCAGAATAAATATGTCGGCGTTGCTGCCTTCCTACTCCACTTTTCTTGTTGCATTATTATCCTTGGTTTCTTCTTTATCTGAGGACTAAATTAAATTAATTATATATTTTTATGTCAATAAATTAATATTTCTGTTTTACCTTCATTTGCATTATTGAATATGAATTTTGTTTTGTTTACATTTTCGCAGAATTGTCAAAATACTCACCTCGCTGTTAATCTGTCAAAACTCACTTAACTCAAATTGGGCCACGTTCGAATTGCAGTTTTAGGGTGCGCCTATACTTTCAGCACGATTTTTTCTGTTTTTAGCGAATTTTTTTATAAAAACCATAGAATTTGTGTGCCAAAAGCAGTCAAATATTATTTTTAGCACAGTTTTTACTAAAAATAAGTTGCAAAATTAATTTTTTTTAAAATATTGCATTCATTTTTCAATTTTTGAATTCAACGGATCTCTTTTTTGAACGGCTGAGTTCACCTCAAATTGTTTTACCCCTAATTGTGCACACTTCACCAAAAGCCCATAACAACTACATAGAATCTGGATTTTCCCATAAGAAATGCACGGGAGAACTAACACATGCTTATGCTAATGGGCAAAATTCTCTCAATTTAGTTTGTAGGCCGAAAGAGAGCAAACCCATTAAGTCGGGACTCTAGATAATATATTTCCTCTATGGTCCGGATACTAGTAGGAATTCCCTATGAAATTTTATGAAATACCTGCCTACCTGCCAATACCTTTTATATATAAAATTTGAATTTAAAATCAAACCCACATCCTGAAAAAAAAAATCACCTACCAATTGATATCTATCTACAAAAAAAAATCTTTAAAGCTCAAACAAATCTAATGTTCAAATATTGAAGAAAAACTTAATGCCAAACAAAAGCAAAATACCAACTCGCCAAAATATACATACATAAATATAACCAAATGTATAACTACCCCTATATTCTTCTTCTTCACAAAGATCTGCACGACAAAAATTGCATCGTAGCTTTGTATACATAATACAAACCATGGTTCATATACAAGGATCGTACACAAGGAGAAGCAGACTTATGAATGTACATAAATAAAAACAAACAAAAATCGATACAAGATCCTGAACAGCTGATGTAAGCATATAAACATTGAATAATTACAAATAGAAGGGACACCGGGCAAATCCTGATCTAGATGGCGACACTTATTTCTCAAATGCTCATAAGTCGCTAGTATCGCACGGCGAGTTATTGTATCAGTCTATCAAATACAACACCCAATTTTAAAGATTTGGTCCTTATGGGAAATTTACTCACAATTTGTTATGGTCGAGAAAGATAAGGGAATATTGTTATTTAGAATAAAAAACAACAATAACAACTGTGTAGGTACGAGTACATATGTCTGTTAAAGTGTGGCATTCAAGGCCAAATCACGTTCGCTGCAGAAAATGTATTTTGAAGGTTTGTTTTTTTTTTTTTTTAATTTCGTTCTCATTCATAAAATTGAAAATGATGTTGGTGCTTGCATGTAATTCTGCTTGCATGAATTTTTCTTCAATTTTATTATTAGTTTTGATATGGGTTGGGATAGGTTTATTTTTAAATTTCTTATTTTTTCTGAAAATAGGGATAGTGGACGAATCATACTTTACTACAAAGTATAGGTAGGTACATTGCAAATGTACATACATACCTACATAAGCATAGGTAGATACATTGTTTAGGCTAATGTTAGGTAGGTAATTAGTAATTACTTATATGTATGTAGGTAGGTATTCATATGCACAAATGGAGGTTAGTAGGTTAATATGAATATAGGTATGTAATGTACATAGGTATATGTATATATATACACATACAGCCATTGACAGCTAATTATAAACGATTTCGTGTTCAAATAAAAACATAGATTTTCTCATTCCATTCTTCAAATATTGATTTTTATTTATTATGATCATAAAATTTGGAATATTTGTTGGCAAATATATCCGTATTTTTCAAATTATTACAGGGTATGTCCCTGTTGTTTTAAAAATATTTTTATAGGTATTTAAACCTCTGATTTGGCTGAGCCAACTAATATCAATCAATAATAGAGCAATACTACATAAATAGAATCGTTTCTAATTAGCTGTCAACGGCTGTATGTATAACATAATTTGGGGGCGTACCTACCTGTTAGATTTTTCAACTATTTTAGTACCGAGTATTTTTGGCAGATTTCTTTGCTTTAAACAAAACTGTCGACTGAAGAAAAAAAGATACCTACCTATAATCAAAGTGGAGTAAAAAAGGACTCTTAACGCCTACTGTTAAGATTTACCAGTGCACTGCGCGTACACAAATAACATACAATTTCTACTCAAATTGTTGAATTTTTTTATAGGTATACATTTTGTGGTAGGTATATGTAGCTTTAAGAATTATTTTCTTACTTTGTTTTTGCTTTTACGTATTTTTTTTTGAGATATTGTTTTGCTTTAGGTTGCCGGTGGCATGGAAGTAGTTTTGACGTTTAGCAGTTTTTGTAGTCGCTTTAATTTTAACTTCCCATAGGAAGTTATTGGTCCGATTTGTCGAATTGAAAAATTTGACATTTCTCGACGTTTCAAGATCCCTAGAGTCGAAATAAAAGATTTTTAGAGAGATGTCTGTGCGTGCGTGTGTACGTACTATGTTCGTATGTCCTTACGTTCTCTAAGTTTTTTTGTCGTCCATACCTCAAGAAGCAGTTGAGATATCGACTTCAAATAAATTTTGTTATACAGACGTAGAAAGGACCCTAAACAAAATTGGGTGGGTGGTTTTTTTACCATAGCAATTTAAAAAACATGAAAATGTTGTTAACCCAAAATATTTTACGAACCAATAACGTTAGATACTTAAATTGAATTTTATATTGTAACGTGATACCAAACAAGTATATATTTTTGAAAAAAAAATCTAGTTAACGGTTTTTTTATAAATCAAAAAAACTGTAAACAAATATTTGTCACCTCGAATATTTTACGAAAAAAATGATTTTATCTCCAAAATAATTTTGTACAAAGAAGAATAACGTTTTTGACATCTGGTAAAATTTTGAGAAAAAAAAAATGACTAAGTTTTTTTTTAATTTTTAAGAATAATTCAACTGACAACTTTTTTAACAAAACACGAAAACCTACAAATATTTTAAGCAAGACAAATCGGCAGACGGGATGGGATGTTATCAGTGTGGGTCGCATCCCAGCCTCTTTTTATAATAATGTGTTGCGCCAACCCTGAACAAGACATAATTATATTTATCGATGTGTTGTTTTAATTTAATGAAATTGACAAAGGTATCAATGAAAGTTAACCTAGCTACTTTCGGACCTTACCTACATACCTATAATTTTCAAGGCAGTACCTGGCCTGGAGTATAATTTTATCAGTACCGTACAGAGGTAGATCTACCTTTGAACAAATTTTGAACACACATATTGAGGGAGGTATACCTTCCTTGTAGATTCATATCACAATATATCTACTTTAAATACCAGTTGAATAGATGAAGGTTATCAGTAGGTAAGGTAAGTAGGTAGGTAGGTTCATTAGATCTCAATTTGACAAGTGCAAAATTTTGTTAGGTCTTTGAAACACAAAAATAGTATACCTACATATGTATGTATGTATGTTCATATGTGTATCTAGGTCCTAGTTAATACCTATGTATGCAATTTACATAAGGTACATATATATTATGGTGTTATATTATGTTATATTTAAAACATACAGTTTTGAGTTTTTTCTTGAGTTAGGTAAGTAATGTACTAACATACAACTAACATACTGTAATATTCGGCTTGGTCCGATAATTAAAACTTATTCACACTTCGTAAATAAAAACACAAATTTTCTTTATTTAAATCGATATAAACTTATTTATTGAACACTCAATTATTACGTTTCAAACACAGTCTTTACTTTTCAAACACAGTCTTTACTTTACAGCAATTCACAATCCATAATGAACCGCTTCGCTTCCAAGCGCCTATTTATATACCTCCAATCGGTTCGAGAATCTACGAGGTTGTTCTCGATGCTTAACGAAGTTCTCCACTTTATCACTAGATGCTTACCCCTTTCGAGGTTCTTGTATGCACTGAATGAGTTCCCCTCTAAGCCACTAGAGGTTTCTCGATGCTTAAAGAAGCGAGTTCTCCTATTACAACCACTAGATGTTGCCCCTTACCATTGAAAGAAATAAAGAGTGTATACACATTACATTGCCCCCTCCTTAGGATTGATCGTCCCGAACAAATCCATCGTTCTCATCACCACTGTAGCGATGTAGCCGGTCGCGATGTACAACTTTAGGTTTTCCTCTGACTCCCTTTTGTATCCGGTACACGACATGGTTGATTTTTGTAATGACTGTATATGGACCTTCCCAGTCCCGTTGAAGTTTCGGTGACAATCCTTTTTGTCGATGGGGATTGTAAAGCCACACCCGATCCCCTGCTTGGAACTCTGTTGTTGTCGCTCGTATATCGTAGCGTGTCTTCATTCGGTCACTGAACATCTTTATTTTCAACCTGGTATTGTCGTGGATCTGAAGGAGTCTTTCTCTGAGGTCATCAATGTAGTCATCCTCGGCTTGCGGTTCCGATGTGGGGCATCCAAATTTTATTTCGCTCGGCAGTCTGATGTTTCTTCCCATCAAAATCTCAGATGGTGTATGGCCAGTTGAGCTATGTCTTGCACTTCGATACGCCATCAAAAACAGTGGAATGTGTCGATCCCAATCTCGCTGGTTGTCGTCCACAACTTTGCAAAGATGTTCCTTCAGGGTTCGGTTGAATCGTTCGACCATGCCATCAGATTGTGGGTGAAGTGGTGTTGTTCTTGTCTTCTTGATGTCAAGAAGCCCACAAACTTCCTGAAATATGTTTGATTCAAAATTCCTTCCCTGGTCGGAATGCAGTTCTAATGGAACGCCGAATCTGCTCACCCAGTTGAAGACAATTTGGTCTGCGACTGTTTTGGCTTCTTGATTTGGAATGGCGTATGCTTCAGGCAACTTGCTGAAGTAATCCATGACGACCAGAATATAACGATTTCCATTATTTGTTTCCGGAAATGGACCCACCACGTCTACTGCAATCCTTTCGAAGGGTGCTCCGACATTATACTGCTGCATTTGGCTGTGGTTCTTTTTGTTCGGGCCTTTGGTGGCAGCACAGGTATCACATTTTCGGCACCACTTCTCGACATCTTCCCTTGCATGTAGCCAGTAAAATCGTTGTCGAACCTTTTCTAGCGTCTTGTTCACTCCTAGATGACCTCCCGAAACTCCACCATGCATCTCTCGCAGAACATCCATAACCTTCGATCTCGGTAAGACTAGCTGCATTACATAAGACTTTCCTTCCGCTGATTCCCATTTACGTCGAAGGACACCCTCTTGGACATGAAACGAGTCCCACTGTGCCCAATAGGCCTTCAGAGTCGGACTTCTATCGGAGATATCAGCCCATTCTGGTTTTTCCTGGTGTTCCTTCCAAGCGAGGATGGGTTCGATGTCTGAGTCTTCTTGTTGAGCCTTCCTCAACTCGTCGTTGCTCCAGCCATAAATGGGATCGGCTCTGGTTCGTTGGACAGTAACCACTTCTTTTTCTTCTTGTCGTCTACAATGCTTATAGTCTTGTTTACATGGTCTCCGAGACAGTGCATCTGCATTTGAGTGAAGCTTCCCCTTCCGATGTTGAATTTCGTAATCGTACGTCTGCAGCCTCTCAATCCACCTTGCCACTTGACCCTCTGGATTCTTGAAATTCAAAAGCCAGATAAAAGCTCCATGGTCAGTTCGGAGAAGAAACTTCTGTCCATAGAGATAGTTATGGAAGTGCTTTGTTGCCAAAATCAGTGCAAGAAGTTCTCTTCTGGTCACACAATAATTTCTTTCCGACTTCGAGAGTACCTTGCTGTAATAGGCAATCACCTTTTCTTCGCCATTATGCACCTGCGATAGTACAGCACCTATCCCGACATTGCTCGCATCAGCATCAATTATGAACGGTTTTCCTGGAGTTGGGTAGGTCAGCACTGGTACATTACACAAGCGTTGCTTGAGCTCTTGAAAGCTGCGCTCGCATTCACCTGACCATCTAAACTGCTTTCCCTTTTTCGTTAGCTGATGTAGACTCTTGGCGATTCCAGTAAAGTCCTTCACAAAGCGCCTATAGTAGGTGGCTAGACCCAGAAAGCTTCGGAGTTGGTGTTTGTCCTGTGGTGTTGGCCAATTCTTCACGGTGTCAACCTTATCAGGATCCGTTTTTACTCCTTGGGATGAGATGATATGTCCCAGATATTTTACTTCGGTTTTGAAGAGTGAACACTTTTCTGGGTTAAGCTTGAGGTGGGCTTCTCGAAGTCTTTGAAACACGGCTCTCAGATTTGTACAGTGTTCGTCAAATGTTTTCCCGTATACTATGACGTCATCCAAATAGACCAGGCAAGATTTCCATGTGAGTCCTTGCAGGACGCATTCCATTAGGCGCTCAAAAGTCGCTGGAGCATTGCAAAGTCCAAAAGGCATCACTTTGAACTGCCACAATCCGTTTCCTGTTGAGAATGCTGTCTTTTCTTTGTCTTCAGGATGGATTTCGACTTGCCAGTAACCACTTTTCAAGTCCAAAGTTGAGAACCATTGTGCTCCTTCCATTGCATCCAGAGTAGGGTAGATATCCTTCTTGGTCACATCATTCAACCTTCGATAGTCCACGCAAAAGCGGGTTGATCCGTCTTTCTTCTTTACCAGGACCACTGGAGACGCCCAAGGGCTTTTAGAGTTTTCGATCAGACCTTCTCCCTTCATGGTGGTTATCAGTTCTTCAACCTCACCTTGTTTGGCTAGTGGAAGGCGTCTTGCAGGTTGACGAATCGGCCTTGCATCCCCGGTATTGATTCGATGTTGCACCAGTTGCGTTCTGCCATATTTCCCTTTCGATGACGAAAAGATGTCTGCAAATTCTTCGAGGAGACCTTCTGCAGTTCTTCGTTGTTGGTGGCCAAGATTAGATGACTTGAGAATGTTCGTCTTTATGGAGTTCAGCTCTTCGGACTTCAAGGATTGCCTTGACTCTTCTTCGTTGATCCTTGTTATCGCTGATACAGATTCGCATTGTCCGACAATCTCACCTTTTCTAAGCTTAACTTCATACGGCTTGATGTTCAGTATTCGTACCGGAACCATGTTCTTTAATGGTCTCACAAGAGTCTTCCCAATGGTGACGTTTTGGGAGGACTTTACAGATGCTGGTTCGACCATGAGGTATCGATGGCTGCCAGGTTTACCCTTCAATTTCGTCCACACGAATACTTCTGAAGAAGCAGGCAAAGTGAGATCTTCTTTGATGACGGTTTTCACAGATGACGAGGTCTCATACGAGTTAGTCCCATAGATCATCGGAATCTCGATGTTTCGATATTTCAGGACTTGGTTCCCGATGTCCAATATCACTCCATGATCTTTCATGAAATCGATGCCGACAATGCACTCGTCGCATATATCTGCTACCAGGAACGGGTGAGAGAATTCCAACTCTGCTATCCGAATCTTAAGACATACCTCACCATAAACTTTTGCGGCCTCTCCAGTTGCAGTCCTTAGACGATAGCTGTTGGTATTGTGGAGCCATGCCTTCTTGACGAGGTCTTGCCGTACGATGGACGCCGTGGCACCGGTGTCAATGGTAGCCACACATTTGTTGCCGTTTATACTTGCTTCCACGGTCAGGCTCTTGTTGTCACGTTTCGTTTGAGAAACCTGGATGTCGTTTCTGGGGCCATCGATACCAGAAACCAGCTTCTGCCCCTCGAAGTTGGTTCTTATTCGTTTCCCGGGTGGGAAACAACTTCGGAAGCAACGTTGTTGGTGTTGCTTTGAACGGTTGAATTACTTCTATTTCCACAGTGTTGGCATGTGGTTCTTCTTCGTGGTAATCTGCACTGTCACTGTAGATGCCCAGTCTTATTGCAGTTCCAGCATCGTGCTGGTCCGTCTCGCTGACTCCTTTCCACAGTAGCCTTCTGACAAGAACATTCTTGGGCTTCTATTTCTCTTATGCGATGCACGTTTTGGGAAGCTTGTTCTGCAGCTTCCATCGTCAGAGCGAAAGCCAATGCTTCTGGTAATGTTCGCTTTCCGGCAGTGCGGATAGCCCTTTGGAGATTTATATCGCCCACAGCTCTCACAAAGGCTTCAACAGCAAGTTGATTTATTATCTCGTTACCAGCTGTTGGATATGCCAGGTGAACCAATCGCTCGATATCGCCTGAACCTGCTGCAGAGTTTCACCTCTTTTCTGTGTCCTATTGTTAAGCTGAACTCGGAAGACTTCTGTCATGTGGCTATCCCCAAACCGCTGTTCGATTGCGTTTACCAGAACTGTGAAGTCGCCACTTTTCTCTGCTGGGATGGTTTGTAGCAGTTCAGCAGCAGATCCTCTTAAAGCAAGCGTAAGAGCAATGTATTTTTCGTGATCGTCCCAGCCGTTTGTTAATGCTGCTGCTTCAAACTGTTTCTTGTAGATTGACCACGGAATCTGCCCGTCAAAGCTTGGAGGATTCACTTCTCTCTTCCTTGAGCACTCACCAGAAGGTTCTCGAGCTTTCATCTTTCGCACTTTTTCTAGTTCATTTGTGATGGTTTCGATTTGTTCGTCAATTTTCTCGAAACGTGCATTTTGTTTTTCGACGCGCTCGTCGACAGTTTTGATTTTCTCTTCGAAGTCCGCAAACCTGCCTTCTTAAAGGTTTTTCTGTTCGTCGAATCGCTCTAGGACATCATTCCTTTGGGCTTCTAGTTGTTTGAGAACATTCTGCTGTTCTTGCTTTTGGTCACTTCTTTGAGCTTCTAGTTGTTTGAGAACATTCTGCTGCTCTTGTTTTTGGTCACTTCTTTGAGCTTCTAATTGTTTGAGCACGTTCTGCTGTTCTTTCAGGACATTCCTTTCATTCTCTTCAAATTTGGTTAAAAGAAGTGACATCATGTTAGATAAAGCAACATTTGCATTTACCTCTTCCACTTTTGCTTCTAATTCGAAAGCAAACGTATCTGGGTCTTCATTTTGCTGCTCCAGATATTCCTGCAGCCGTTTAACGAGTTCGGTTTTTACGCCTGTCCCACTTAAGCCACGTTTGCTTAGTTCGGCCTTTAGCTCAGGGACAGTTAAGTCTTTCAAAACTTTACTCATTTTTTATTTATTTTTAACTTCACTAATTCACACAAAATAGTTCAATCACTGCTCACTGTTTTTATTCTCAATAAGTTTTAATCCCTTATTCTGACACCAATGTAATATTCGGCTTGGTCCGATAATTAAAACTTATTCACACTTCGTAAATAAAAACACAAATTTTCTTTATTTAAATCGATATAAACTTATTTATTGAACACTCAATTATTACGTTTCAAACACATTCTTTACTTTTCAAACACAGTCTTTACTTTACAGCAATTCACAATCCATAATGAACCGCTTCGCTTCCAAACGCCTATTTATATACCTCCAATCGGTTCGAGAATCTACGAGGTTGTTCTCGATGCTTAACGAAGTTCTCCACTTTATCACTAGATGCTTACCCCTTTCGAGGTTCTTGTATGCGCTGAATGAGTTCCCCTCTAAGCCACTAGATGTTTCTCGATGCTTAAGATGCGAGTTCTCTCCTATTAGCCACTAGAGGTTTCTCGATGCTTAAAGAAGCGAGTTCTCCTATTACAACCACTAGATGTTGCCCCTTACTATTGAAAGAAATAAAGAGTGTATACACATTACAATACATACAAGGTATCTTGTTGAACCTTCGCCGATTTACGTTGTTTATCAATGTTTTGATTAACTTCAAATACTTTGTAGGTAAAGCAGACGATTTTAAGTAATTTTTGTTTTGCTTGAAAAAAAAAAAACTGTAAATTGAACAAACCACATCAAATTATAGTTGTAACACTTTACCAAAACTCTTAAATAAAATAAAAACAGCGTTAAAAAGATAATGTACATACATGAATATATTATTAATAAGATCAGATAGGTATGCTGGTACATATGTATGTACATTACAATGAAAAAAACACTTCCTTTAAAATTTAACCTCGATCGAGTTAAATTGAGTATGAAACTAAGATTGAAACTAAATGATCAAGACCAAGCTATGTTATGAAAAACTGCTGCTAGGGAATTTTGATTGATATAAGATTTTTGTTGTTCATCATTTAATTTTAACATAAGTTTCATAATTAAGTGCTGTTGTGGTTGAATTCTGAGAAAAGTGTACTTTTGAAGCACTCTTCTACAAAACATTGCACAGTAGTTTTTACATGACTTACGAATTCTCTTGTGGGAATTGACAAGCCTCCATTAATCTTATTTTAGAATTGACGAAATTTTATTAATGTTCCCTTGTTTCATACTTATTTTGACACAAGGACACTCTATATATGGAGTGTCTTTGTTTTGACATTTGCTTTTGTCCATAAACAATTTGCATAAATCAGTCATTTTTCTTTACCACAGATTTTGAAATATATCCTACAAAATACCTATGTTAAGGACATTTTATTGTCATTTTCATTTATTTCATATTATTTTCAACGTCTCCTTAACAAAATTAAGACAAAATAATTTATTTGATTTAAGTTAGACATTGCAAATTGTAAAAAAAGTTTCAAGAAATACTAATGCATTATTTATGTGCATATATGTATATGTAAGTACTATTAAATAAATTATATGTGTTTCAGTTTATTTAAAAACCTTCAAATGGCTTTACTGAAGAAATTTATTTTTTGAGTTAATATATAACATGCACTTAGCCATATCGTACTAACACAAAACTATGTATTCTTAAAATGGTATATTTGCAAGTATACCGATAAAAAAATTCATGAAAAAGTAGTTGCAATTTTTTTTATTTGCAACAACAAACCTCCAAGTAAACGATTTGGTAAATCAATTTAACCAAATCTCCAAAACAAAATAAAAATACATAGGTAGTAAGAAAATGGCAATTTTTTGCACACGAAAAATGAATAGGTAGTATCTTTTCAAATACCTACCTAACGTATTAAGATGTAAGTAGGTAGGTATACCTATTCCTTTTTTTGTGGCGACGCAAAAACTTTATCCCATTTAACGCGTACATATTATTGTCTTCATCTATAAATATTCATATAGTTCGTTTTCAAAAAAGATCCCAAAAGGACTTTTTTCATCCCTTTTGAGCATATAAATTAGCATATACAAAAACCAATATCATGAAAATGATATTCAAGCTACTAATAGCTTTGTATATGAAAACTATAGTACTCTCATGGTGGAAGTCGAATAGGGCGGCATCTAGATATTTTTTGTGGAACGTCTAGTCAAGACATTCATGGAGAAATGGATTTGCAGTCGGGAGACTTTGGAGATTTAAAAATATTATAATTTGAAATAGAGAAAGACTATAGAGAATTAACGAAAGTCTGAGTGAGGAGGAAAACACATTTGTTTCTTTGTGTTTGTATTTTGGTGTGGTTATATTTTTTGGTTACATCTTTGTATATGAAAACTTTTTCATATACCTACAAAGGTTTACGCAAAATGGTAGTCTTTCTATACAAAGATGATAAGACAAAAGCAGGTGAATTGCGATTTTGTGTAGGAATTTTATATTCTTGGTTGAGATTTTATATTTTTGATGATTTGATTTGAGGATTGTATAAGGGAATTATAGTTTGAACTTTTATAGGCAAGTAAATATGTAGATATTGTATTCTTATCCAATAATAGATACATAGCTAGCTAAATAAATTTAAAAAATTTGATCACCTAAACCTTTCTTACAATTTGTTTTCATATCGAGCATAAAGAAGTTTAAATTTTCAAAGTCTTAGAAAGATGATTTTTTTAATAAATAAATTTGTTAATTGATACCTAATAGGTACAATTATTTAAAAGCTGGTTACAAAATTGTTGACAACATAGGTATTATGAAAAGATGGATATTTAATTTTTGGACGTTTTTTAATGGTAGTGAATTTTTTAAATGGGATGAGGAACTTTTACATTTTTTTTTGTTTTAAAAATTAACACATAGGTAGGTACCTACCTATCTTTCAGTTTATAAAGTAGGTAGTTATAACTTCCGGTCAAAAAAGTGTTTCAAGGACAAATTTTGAAACATACTTTTGCCTGTAAGTTCTTATGATATACATAGGTACCTACCTATTTAGGTACCTATTTATTAAAATAAGGACCTTCCTATCAACAATTTTGAATGATCAAGGGGATAAGCAAATAATAAATAAATAAATAAGGTACAAGACTTTATTTGGATTTTTATTTTTAGAAAAGTACCTATTATGACTTTGTAATTGTACTTACATAAATTTGATGCCTTTGTCTAAGTCTTAAGATATCTAAATTCTACCAAATCCAATTTTGATATGCCAGAGCAAAGTTTTTAACTTAGGAGTAAGTTTTCTATAAATTTGAAATAAACATAACGTTTTACTACTGTTTTAGAATATACGTACTCGTACGTGCACTTTTGACTACCGAAATGTCGGTCTATGTCTCTTCGTGTAGGAGGTAGAGGCAATTTTAGAACGAATCAGGACAAACCAAGACTTTTTAAAATATTTCCTGTATTTTTAAATTTAAAAATGTACCTGTTAAAAAAGCTTGTTTCCAAATTTGATTTCTCAAAAAAACCTTAATGTTTCAAAATTCTTATTTGAAAATCTTTAGAGCAGTTTACTTTTTAAATTAATTTTGTACACATACAATTTTTCAATTTTAGTAAAATGTATATTTTTGGTATGCAGTTATTTTAAACTAATTAATATACAGTTTCGTAAAAAACTGATGACTCGTTTGGATATATAGAATTTTGAAAAAAAAAATGTACTATTTTTTAAAAAATCCAAAAATAAAGCCAATATAAGAGCTTGTGAAGAAAAAAACAATTGAAATCAGTTGATTTTTCTTGAGAAAACTTAAAAACAAAATAACGTGGGGTACCCTTCTAGAGCAATACAAAAATCTATCGGCTTAAGCAACACATAGATGACTGCCTAAATATAAACCATATTTACATTAATGCAATGTTGTTTATGCCCTCTTTAAGGGGAGAGTACGATAACTTTGGCAACAAAGTTTAATGACGGATTTGTATAGAACAGCTAAAAACAAGCATTTTTTACTATAGGAAGGGGGGTCAATCTCCCTACGTTTAGGCGGTAGGGGCAGTTAAAAAAAATATGTACATTAAATGGAAAAAAAATAATTAAAAAATAACGGTAATACCCTCAATTAAGTGTTATACCTTTTTTTAAAGCCAACACTTTTGTCTATTAGCTTGTTTTTAAATCAAGTCAAAACTATGCATAGTTTTTGAAAAAAATTGTTTTAAAGTCAAAATTTGTGCAAAAAAAAGTTAAAAAAAAGGTTTAAAGTGTAATTTTTCAAAACTTTCAGATTATCTACTATTTTTTTTTTTAGAATTCATTGCTCTTATTTAAGATAAGACCACTCAAGCAAAAAAAATTAAAATAGTAGTTGTGGTTATTTTCAATTTTCTCAAAAACTAAAAGACATAAAATCATCTAGTTTTCAGTTTTTGATCAAAAACAAATAAGAGCAATAAATTCTGAAATAAAAACAATGGTAGATAATCTTGAAGTATTGAAAAAGTTACACTTTAAACCTTTTTTTTAACTTTTTTGCACAAATTTTGACTTTAAAACAATTTGTTTCAAAAACTATGCATAGTTTTGACTTGATTTAAAAACAAGCTAATAGACAAAAGTGTTTGCTTTAAAAAAAGGTATAACACTTAATTGAGGGTATTACCGTTATTTTTTAATTATTTTTTTTCCATTTAATGTACATATTTTTTTAAACTGTCCCTACCGCCTAAACGGGGGGAGATAGACCCCCCCTCCCATAGTAAAAAATTCTTGTTTTTAACTGTTCCATACAAATCCGTCATTAAACTTTGTCGCCTAAGTTATCGTACTCTCCCCACAAAACTAATTTAATAGAAAATCAAAAAAAGTAACTAACAACGTTCTATATTTTAGATGTTCATCAAAGAAAATATAGAACGTGAACGGCTTGAAAACTGACCGCAGTCAGAGATAGATCTGTGTTTGTTATTATTTAATTTTTCGTTTTTTTCAATTTACAAACAAAAATCAAATATGACATTTGGCTGTGATAATAAATACAGGGTGGGCCGTATATAAGTGCACTTAAAAAAAAATTATATTAATACAACTGTAGCGCTTTTAAATGAAATATTTATTTTAAATTATACAAAACGAAATGAATTTTTAGTTTTTAAAAATTAAATCATCCAAATATTGTCCATTTCGCCTACAGCACTCTTCCAATCTGACTCTGAGATTTTGGAACACTTTTGTCAAAAGTTGCGGAGTGATTAAGCGGATTTCTTCTTCAATGTTCGCTTTTAATTCAGCCGTCGTTGAAGGATTATTAGAGTACACCTTACTCTTGAGGTAGCCCCATAAAAAGAAATCCGGTGGCGTTAAGTCAGGCCTCCTGGGTGGCCAAGCAATATCACCCCTCCTCGATATCAACCTTCGAGGAAACATTTCTCTAACGACCTCCAGAGAGTCGTTACTTGTATGGCAGGTAGCGCCATCTTGCTGGAACCAGGTGTGAATAGTGTAACCACTCGATTCTTGCAGTTTTGGAGCTAAAAAATCTCTAAGCATCGAAACATAACGCTCTGAATTAACAGTAACATTACGCCCGTATCGATCTTCATAAAAATACGGCCCTATGATCCCCCACTTGGCTATTCCGGCCCAAACGGTCACTTTCGGAGAGTGTAACGGTCGTCCATGTTTTAAGCGTGGATTTTCTGTTCCCCAGTATCGACAATTTTGTCGATTAACAAATCCGTTGACATGAAAATGAGCTTCGTCTGAGAAGATAATGTTATTGAAGTGAGGGAATCTCCGTAACATTTCTGTTGCGAAATTGAACCGTGAAACAAAATCGGATTCTTTCAAATCTTGGACAATCTGAATTTTGTAAGGGTATAACTTCAAATCATCCCGTAAAATGCGACGTAAAGTCATTCTGGGTACTCCCAGGGCCGCAGCGCGTTTCCGTGTAGAGCTTCTTGGATCCTCGCGCACAGAAGCTTGTACGCGTTCAATTGTTTCTGCAGTCCGCCTGGAACGTGGGCGTCCTGTAGGTCGAAGTTTTTGCGTTGATCCCGTTGCCTCGAATGTTACGATCCATTTTTTGATTACATTCGTACTTGGACACTCGGTGATGTTGCGTAATCCAAACTTTACCCGAAAAAGCCGACGAACAGTCACGTATGAGCGATTGTTTTCATAAAAGGCGCGAATGCAGAAATCGCGCTGCTCTCCCGTGAACGGACTCATTGCGACTAAAAATTTAGATCTCGAGCTGCAAGGAGATACCATCCCCGCGCGTCTCGGTTATTTCGTTCGGGAGTTAGAGCGAGACAAAAAGTGCACTTATTAACGGCCCACCCTGTACTTACACACAGCATTTCCTATGTTTATAGTTAGACCACAGGTTTAGCCCTAAACTTAGGTTTAAGTTTATTTATAAATAGCCTAAACTCTGGACTTGCTTAATAACAAGTTAGCAAGAGTTAGCAAACATCTATGAATATGCCCCAATATCTCAAAGTTTTAAAAAGATATTTAAGTCAAAAATCAATTTTTATTTATTATTAATTATTATTTATTTATTATTAAAATTAACCTGACAAAAATATTTTTTAATAGATAAAATTAGTTTAAAGCCAATATCTTAAAGTTTTGAAAAGATATTAAGGTCGAAAACCAATTTTTAACAACTTTTATCATTTTTTTGTTTGGGTTTTTAATTTTTTGTTAAAAAACTGTCAATTCAATTTTTCTAAAAATTTTACCACCCATTCAATTTTTTTTTAGAGTCCTTTTTGCATCTTTCTGCATTATTATCTGTATAACAAAATTTATTTGAAGTCGATATGGACGACGAAAAAAACACACGCACGCACAGACATCTCTCTAAAAATCTTTTATTTCGACTCTAGGGACCTTGAAACGTCGAGAAATCGGACCGATTACAATAACTTCCTATGGGAATTTAAGAACGCTTAACGCGAATCGGCTCTTACCCTTAATTTCCAAATTTTAGGTCGATCAACCTAATGCCTTGGGGTGAAGGTACGGGCCAGGACGGAATCAGGGGACCCTCTTCCACTTCTCTACCATCGAAATGCCATTTTTGATTAAAATCTTGAGTTCGAAATTGTTTACGAATGCAAAACTTGCCTACCTACATAATATGACGCAAGTAAAAAAAATAATTTCAGACCATGATTTTCTAAATTGTGAAATTAAGTCTTAAATTGACTTTAAATATCTGAAGAATCCTTCATCTTAACAAGGTTATAACACCAAGGTTGTGAAATAAAATGAGTAATTATCATTGGCATAATTTTGCGTTTAATGTTAACAAATTATTGGTTGGTGAGTGGCACAAAAAAACTTCGAAATCGTAGAAAAGAAAATTTCAAATCAATACAAAAAATACCTACCTACTTCGACACTACATTTACGAAACTATACTTACTAATAGCACAGATAAGAAACTATAGTTAAGTTTATATAGTTTCTTATCTGTGCTAATAGTTAATAAGTTAAAAAAACTTTCAATTGGATTTTTCTAAAAGTCACACATCTTAAAATAGACGAGCTGACAAAATTGTATTAAAGGTACCTACAACAACAAACAACGTATATAGGTACCTACCTACCTAAATATAAACTACATTTGTATGTCCTGTAATGTGCCCGCTAAGGTGTATAGTTAACACTTATTTATTATAAGGGATACAATAAAAGTAGGATTGGAACATAAATAAAAGACACAAATTTCAATTATCAAAATATTTAAATTATCTAGACCAACATAAAGAATGCATTTTTCTTTGTATTTAAAACTACCTATGTACATATTTATAAATACTGTACTTACATACCTATCAACTAATCTCAAGCAAAGTGCAAAGTGTACGGATATTATCAGTGTCCTGATACTAGCATGAATTCCCTATGGTATTTCATGAAATACCTGCCTACCTACCAATACCTTTTATATTTAAAATTTGAATTTAAAATCAAACCCACATTAGGTACAACCTGAAAAAAAAAATCACCTACCAATTGATATCTATCTACCAAAAAAAATCTTTAAAGCTCAAACAAATCTAATCTTCAACTATTGAAGAAAAACTTAATGCCAAATAAAAGCAAAATACCTACCCACCAGCCAAAATATACATAACTATAACCAAACGTATAACTACCTTCATATTCTTCTTCATCACAAAGATCTGCACGACAAAAATCCCATCGTAGCTTTGTATACATAATACAAACCATTTTTCATATACAAAGATCGTACGCAAGGAGAAACAGACTTATGAATGTAAATAAAAACAAAAATCCGTACAAAATACTGAACAGCTGATGTAAGCATACAAAAACTTCATTCATCCCCTTATTAGACACAATATTGAGCCATTGACGTTTTTCATATAAAAATGCATTGATGTAAAGAAATTACAAAAACAAATTCATCGCCCTTCATATGGAAGCTTAGTATATGAAAACATATACAAGGATAAACTCAAATATAATGAAGGAAATTGTGTCGACTTTTTGGTTGCTAAATTAACTGAGCTCCTTATTCTGCTGGCTGCTTATGGGAATGGAAATAATATTTTTATCTCTTTCCCCCGAGGTCTCTCCAATTTCGATCCTACTGCCAACGACGGCATCCGCTTCACCAAAAAAATTCTTCCCATGAGAGTACTATAGTTTTCATATACAAAGATAGTACTCACCAGAGAGAAAAAACTAAATGAGAGAACCAAATTTCCTCGTCTCCGTCTCTTCGAAACCTCTTACTCTCATTTTTTATAGCGTGTTGAATTCGTATCGGTGTATACATGTTTTCACCTCGGAAAAGAGTACACAAAAAAACATCACTTCCGGGAAATGCGACATTTCTCATTTTTGTTTATTGATAGCCAAGAAGGCTATGTTTTTTAAAGTCTCATTATAATATTTTTGTAATTCTCATGAATTTCTTTCTTTAATTTTACTAACATCTTGTCGTTTTTATATCTACAAAAATACTCCTATAATTCAAATTAATTCTAGGAAAACATTTTTGTTTGTCAATAAATACCGGAAGAAGTTATACCGAATACCACGAACTCGTGGTGAATTTGTTTTTCTCTTCTCTTTCTCTGAGTTACAGATAGATGGCATTAACAACCTTCTCTGAGTTACAGATAGATGGCATTAACAACCAAAACAAGAAAGGATGTGTGCAGAAAGAGTATAACCATTGAATAATTACAAATAGAAGGGACACCGGGCAAATCCTGATCTAGATGGCGACACTTATTTTTCAAATGCTCATAAGTCGCTAGTATCGCACGGCGAGTTATTGTATCAGTCTATCAAATACAACACCCAATTTTACAGATTTGGTCCTTATGGGAAATTTACCACAATTTGTTTAGGTCGAGAAAGGTAACGGAATATTGTTATTTAGAATAAAAAACAACAATAACAACTGTGTAGGTACACACTCGTATGTCTTTTAAAGTGTGGCATTCAAGGCCAAATCACGTTAGTTGCAGAAAATGTATTTTGAAGGTTTGTTTTTCTTTTTTAATTTCGTTCTCATTCATAAAACGAAAATGATTTTGGTGCTTTTCGGTGCATTCGACATGATGATTTGTGAGTTTCGGTGAATTTTTCTTCAATTTCGTTATTAGTTTGATATGGGTTGGGATAGGTTTATTTTTAAATGTCTTTTTTTTCTGAAAATAGGGATAGTGGACGAATCATACCTTACTACAAAGTATACATTGCAAATGTACATACATAAGCATAGGTAGGTATATTGCTTAGGCAAATATTAGGTAGGTAATTAGTAATTACATATTATGTAGGTATTCATTATGCACAAATGGAGGTTAGTAGGTTAATATGAATATAGGTAGATACCTATATGTATGTATGTGTATATACCTATATGTATAACATAATTTGAGGGCGTACCTACCTATCAGATTTTTCAACTATTTTAGTACCTACATATGTACCTACATATTTTTGGCAGATTTCTTTGTTTTAAACAAAACTGTCGACTAAAGAAAAAAGATATAATCAAAGTGGAGTAAAAAAGGATTCTTAAAGCCTACTGTTAACATTTACCAGTGCACTGCGCGTACACAAATAACATACAATTTCTACTCTCTTTGTTGAATTTTTGTATATACATTTTGTGGTAGGTACCTATATAGCTTTCAGAATTATTTTCTTACTTTGTTTTTGCTTTTACATATTTTTTTGAGATATTGTTTTGCTTTAGGTTGCCGGTGGCATGGAAGTAGTTTTGACGTTTAGCAGTTTTTAAGTCGCTTTAATTTTAACTTCCCATAGGAAGTTATTGTAATCGGTCCGATTTGGGTGGGTGGTTTTTTACCATAGCAATTTAAAAAGAAATGAAAATGTTGTTAACACAAAATATTTCACGAACCAATAACGCTAGATACTTAAATTGAATTTTATATTGTAACGTGATACCAAACAAGTATATTTTTGAAAAAAATCCGGTAATAACGGTTTTTTTATAAATCAAAAAAACTGTAAACAAATATTTGTCACCTCGAATATTTTACGAAAAAAAATGATTTTATCTCCAAAATAATTTTGTACAAAGAAGAATAACGTTTTTGACATCTGGACATCTGAGAAAAAAAAAATGTCTATAAGTTCGGAAAAATTGATTTTCGACTGTGAAATCAAATTTTTTCATTATATGCAAAATATTGTTGGAAATTTTTTAATCTTTAGAATAATTCAACTGACAACTTTTTTAACAAAACACGAAAACCTACAAACATTTCAAGCAAGACAAATCGGCAGACGGGATGGGATGTTATCAGTGTGGGTCGCATCCCAGCCTCTTTTTATAATAATGTGTTGCGCCAACCTTCAACAAGACAATAATTATATTTATCGACGTGTTGTTTTAATTTAATGAAATTGACAAAAGGTATCTATGAAAGTTATGAAAGTTAACCTACTTTCGGAAAAATATTTACCTACATACCTATAATTTTCAAGGCAGTACCTGAGTATAATTCTATCTGTACCTTACAGAGGTACATCAACCTTTGAACAAATATTGAGGGAGGTAGGTATACCTTCTTTGTAGATTCATATCACAATATATCTACTTTAAATACCAGTTGAATAGATGAAGGTTATCAGTAGGTAAGGTAAGTAGGTAGGTTCATTAGATTTCAATTTGACAAGTGCAAAATTTGGTTTGGTCTTTGAAACACAAAAATAGTATTTACCTACATACATATGTCTATACGTGTACATATATGTATATCTAGATCCTAGTTAATACCTATGTATGCAATTTACATAAGGTAAATATATATTATATGGTGTTATATTATGTTATATTTAAAACATACAGTTTTGAGTTTTTTCTTGAGTTAGGTAAGTAAGGTACTAACATATACCTAAGGTATCTTGTTGAACCTTCCCCGATTTACGTTGTTTATCAATGTTTTGATTAACTTCAAATACTTTGCAGGTAAAGCAGATGATTTTAAGTAATTTTTGTTTTATTATAGTTGCAACACTTTACCAAAACTCTTAAATAAAATAAAAACAGCGTAAAAAAGATAATGTACATGAATATATTATTAATAAGATCAGATAGGTATACTGGTACATATGTACATTACAATGAAAAAAAAAACACTTCCTTTAAAATTTAACTCGATCGAGTTGAATTTAGTATGAAACTAAGATTGAAACGAAATGATCAATACCAAGCTACATTATGAAAAACTGCTGCTAGCGAATTTTGATTGATATAAGATTTTTGTTGTTCATCATTTAGTTTTAACATAAGTTTCATAATTAAGTGCTGTTGTGGTTGAATTCTGAGCAAAGTGTACTTTTGAAGCACTCTTCTACAAAATATTGCACAGTAGTTTTTACATAACTTACGAATTCTCTTGTGGGAATTGACAAGCCTCCATTAATCTTATTTTCGAATTGACGAAATTTTATTAAATGTTCCCTTGTTTCATAGTTATTTTGACACACGGACACTCTATATATGAAGTGTCTTTGTTTGGACATTTGCTTTTCTCCATAAACAATTTGCATTAATCAGTCATTTTTCTATAGCACAGATTTTGTAATATATCCTACAAAATACCTATGTAAAGGACATTTCATCGTCATTTTCATTTATTTCATTCCAATTATTTTCAACGTCTCCTTAACAAAATTAAGACAAAATAAAACATTGCAAATTGTAAAAAAAGTTTCAAGAAATAGTACCTAGTGCATATATAAGTACTATTAAATAAATTACCTATATGTATTCCATTTTTGTTTCAGTTTATTTAAAAAGTTTAAAAACCTTCAAATGCCTTTACTGAAGAAATTTATTTTTTGAGTTATCATAGCACTTGGCTATATCGTACTAACATTCACAAAACTATGTATTCGTAAAATGGTATATCTGCCAGTACCGATAAAAAAATTAATGAAAAAGTAATTGCATTTTTTTTTTATTTGGAACAACAAACCTCCAAGTAAACGATTTGGTAAATCAATTTAACCAAATCTCCAAAACAAAATAAAAATAGTAAGAAAATGCCAATTTTTTACACACGAAAAATGAATAGTATCTTTTCAAATATACCTACCTAACATATTAAGATGTAGATTTTAGGTATACCTATTCCTTTTTTTGTGGCTACACAAACACATTATCCCATTTAACGCGTACATATTATTATTGTCTTCATCTATAAATATTTATATAGTTCGTTTTCAAAAAAGATCCCAAAAGGACTTTTTTAATCCCTTTTGAGGATATAAATTAGCATATACAAAAACCAATATCATGAAAATGATATTCAAGCTACTAATAGTACTCACTGGATGCTCATAAGTCGCATGGTCGTTTGAGCAAATGTTCGGTGTCCACTTCTATTTGTAATTATTCAATGGTATAACAAGGTTAAGGTTTTTTAGACTAGACTTTATTTGTATATTTGAACGAGTACATGTTTTTTATAAATGAACATATGTTATGTTTATTTCAATAGTAATGCCTTAACTACTAACTTAACTACTGTATTATCTAAAATATACTGCATTGAATTATTTTACATTGAATTATAAAAGACGGAAATAATAAAGTTCTACAGTTTACCAGGAATATTTATATAAAATATCCACATCTTCTGCAATTGCGGTATCAATCGATATTTTCTGGAACTTAGTAACATTTATTTGTCATGAATTACTCTTTCAGCTTTTTTATACACCAAAAAAATCAATTATGAAATTTGGCTGCGATAATAACTACTTGAACACAGCATTTTCATTGTTTATAGTTATTCAGGTTTAGCCCTTAACTTTGATTTGCATTTATTTATGAATAGCCTAAAACGTTTAGCAAACATCTATGAATAAGCCACAATGCACTTTCAGAAAAACTGTAGTTAGAACTTTCCCTCACAGATTTTTCCTTGTCGCTATATAACTGAAAGATAAGATATAAATATTTAGAACTGGAAAATTTATAAAAATGATGCATAAGACTTAAATTTTGGTTGAAGAACAAATTTGTATATTCTTTTCACAAAACCACTGACCCAGCTTATGTAGTTAAGCCTTTAAAAGCAACACACTAGCTTAGTGGAAGGCAGTAAGAATAGCTTATCACCTATTCACAAATCTTATGCAATGCAAATTGGTAACAGAAGTAACAAGTTGACGGTCTTTTTATTTAGTGTCTACTTAAATCACTTATTTTCAGGATTTTGGAAATGTCGTGAGTAATGTAAAGGAAATAAACAACGAGTACACACAAATAAAATAGGAATGGAAAAAAGAGATGAGTATATAAAAATGTTTTCAATGTTCCATGTTTACATTCTGTAACTCTCGTTTTCAATGTTCCTGCAACTCTCGCATCGACAAAATTAAGTCGATAAACTCTGAAAATTGAAACAAATCAGAGTTTTTTTGCTTCTTTCAACGGTCTGAGCGAAAATTAAACGCATAAACGCAGCTAATAATACAAATAAAAGTTGTAGTGCTTTCAGAGTTTTATGTTTCTAGGTCCTAATTCTCATTGGACTGTTGCACCACCTAATTTATTTTACTTACTTAATGATTAAAACTGGCTTCAAATAACTAACTAATACTTATCTAAATGCGTAATTTAGAATTGTTTCTAAATCTTCATTGTTCTGGCACCTAACAAGAGTAATTAATTTCACTTCACAATGAGAGTACCGAAAAGTTGTTCATACACAATTTTGAATTTTCTTTGAACACCTCTGAACAGCTGACTACATCCGCCATTTTTCAAAGGTGGTCGCCATTTTTAAAAGGTGGTGAGCAGAGAGAAAAGAGAGAAAAGTTTTTTCTCTTTCGTGGTGAGTATGTGCACAAACTTGCATAAGTATTTGTTCCCCACATTTTTTTTATATGGAGTTACTACATATGCAAGTTGGTGGCCAAATCATAGCTTGTAGGCAAAAAGAGAAAAACCGTTGAAGTTGGTTCTCTCTATTAGTTCTTTCTCGATGGTACTCACTGGGTGCTCATAAGTCGCATGGTCGTTTGAGCAACGTTCAGTGTCCACTTCTATTTGTAATTATTCAATGATACAAACATTTCATTCATCCCCTTATTAGACACAATATTGAGACATTGCCGTTTTCCATATAAAAGTGCATTGATATAAAGAAAATATAACAACAAATTCATCGACCTTCATATGGAAGCTATGGAACTATGGTTTTCATATACAAAGCTATAGTTTTCATATACAAAGGCCGTACACTCTACTACATATAATATATATATATATATATCTATATATATACGTCAGTATACCCGTCGGCACACCGTATACTCTACTACACATAAAATATATATATGCATACCTTAGTATACCGACCCGTCGCCACGGCAAGCGTCGCCAAGCCAACAATTCGGTTTACAAGCGATCCTATAGATGTTTCACATCAAAAATTCGAAAATTAAAAAGCTCTCTGAGACAACGGGACAAGAAATCTTGGATCTTGTCCGCAACTACGGAAAAGATGGCCGAAGCCGAAAATCATTGTATATATATTTACTATAGTACTATTATGAGACGAAATTTTTTATTTCATCTCCACGACTATTGAGGGCGCTGCGTGTATCAAAGTACTTGGTAGGGAATTAAGAATGAGGAGAAAATTACTAAAGAAAGAATGAGAAAAGTAAATTCGTTTAAGTTTCATAAGCATTAATATGTTCGAGGGAGATAGCCAAAATACAAATGTCAAACCAAGAAGGAATAATATTTGTTTACATTTTTTTTGCTTTCACGTGTAACTGTAGAGGTGATAGATGTGCTTGTGCATATGCATACATTTGTTTATAGCTATGTATACTTTAACGTTGTAGGTATTTTGAGTTTAAAAATTCTCGTTTGATTTTAAATTTTCAATTTTCAATTTTTGTGAAAAATGAAATGTTGCCATATACAAATACATATGTTTGTAGCTATGTATACTTTAACGTTGTAGGTATTTTGAATTTAATAATTCTCGTTTGATTCTAAATTTTCAATTTTCAATTTTTGTGAAAAATGAAATGTTGCCATATTTGGCATATGATGCATTGAAGGTTTTAAATATATTCAATTATTTTGTTGTTGTTATTATTGCGTATTATTTGTTATTTGTACGTACATATCAACTACAAACACAATCAAAATTGCATACATTTAAAGGTATTTAAAACTATGTCGTTTTTTGTTTTTTTAACGGCTTAACAGGATGTACTGCATTGAATTTTTAATTTTCATATAAAAACATTTAAATAAATAAATATAATATAATAAAAAACAATGTTAATTAACCTTACAAGTGTCAATGCCTAAATTGGAAAGGTATAAGCTTAATATATGTGGTATCATGATGACATGGTACTATTTTGAACAGAATAGAAGTGTTTCTTGTGTGGAGATATCATTATGATAACATTAATTGCTTCTGTGAGACTCTTCGATTCATTTAGTCCCAACCATTTTACTTTTTTCGGTTTTAATCTCTTGAGGTCTTTTCTTGTAAAAGATTTAAACATAATTGTTAGAGCATTGTATGCCGAGTTTGCACCTTGTTTCAAGAGTTTCTTACTTACAACATTAGCATGACCATGCTTCACATTAGTTTAGCATGTTTCGGAACTTAGCAACAAAAAAGTCTCAAAAATGGATATCTTATTAGAACATATAGCCCATTTGACTCTAGCACATGAGGACTTACCAAGGAATTCGTAGATAGTTTGAGGTTTAGCTGCAAGTATTGACGCAATCAAAATTATTAACGAATAGCTTATCAAGAAAAAAATCTTTTTGAAAACAAAAGAGTCCCTTTTAAAGTAAAGGGTGATTTTTAAGCTATTATCTTTTTGGCAACACTGGTTTAAGCAACTGACGCACGTTTCGTGTTTTGTTTCATTGTCAAACATCTTCAGTTTGATCTATAATTTAACCATGAATTTTGATTGCGTCAATACTTGCAGCTAAACCTCAAACTATCTACGAATTCCTTGGTAAGTTCTCATGTACTAGAGTCAAATGGGCTATAAATTCTAATAAGATATCCATTTTTGAGACTTTTTTGTTGCTAAATTCCGAGACATGCTAATAAAAATGCCCGATATCAAACTAATGTGGAAGCATGGTCATGTTAATGTTGTAAGTAAGACACTCTTGAAACAAGGTGTAAACTCGGCATACAATGCTCTAACAATTATGTTTGAATCTTTTACAGAAAAGACCTCAAAAGATTAAAACCGAAAAAAGTAAAATGGTCTGGACTAAATGAATCGATGAGTCTCACAGAAGCAATTAATGTTATCATAATGATATCTCCACACAAGAAACACTTCCATTCTGTCCAAAATAGTACCATGTCATCATGATACCTCATATATTAAGCTTATAACTTTCCAATTTAGGCATTGACACTTGTAAGGTTAATTAACATAGTTTTATATTATATTATATTATATTTATTTATTTAAATGTTTTTATATGAAAATTAAAAATTCAATGCAGTACATCCTGTTAAGCCGTTAAAAAAAAACAAAAAACGACATAGTTTTAAATACCTTTAAATGTATTCAATTTTGATTGTGTTTGTAGTTGATATGTACGTACAAATAACAAATAATACGCAATAATAACAACAACAAAATAATTGAATATATTTAAAATCTTCAATGCATCATATGCCAAATATGGCAACATTTCATTTTTCACAAAAATTGAAAATTGAAAATTTAGAAATAAACGAGAATTATTAAATTCAAAATACCTACAACGGTAAAGTATACATAGCTACAAACATACATATGCATTTGTATATGGCAACATTTCATTTTTCACAAAAATTGAAAATTGAAAATTTAAAATCAAACGAGAATTTTTAAATTCAAAAAACCTACAACGTTAAAGTATACATAGCTATAAACAAAAGTATGCATATGCACAAGCACATCTATCTCCTCTACAGTCACACGTGAAAACAAAAAAAATTTAAACAAATATTATTCCTTCTTGGTTTGACATTTGTATTTTGGCTATCTCCCTCGAACATTTTAATGCTTATGAAACTTAAACAAATTTTTTTTCTCATTCTTTCTTTAGTAAAAATTTCGTCTCATAATAGTACTATAGTAAATATATATACAATGGCATAACCGTAAAATCATTGCTCTTCAAGTATAATATGCATACACACATATAATGTCAAAAGGTTGTTTCTATTGTCTCCCTCGATCTCCTACTACATTTGCATATGTTCTTCTCTATTTTCTATTCTTTAATTATTGTTGAATTTTCCCTCATTCTCAACTCTTCCCATCTATTAAGGGGTATAAAAAAAAGAAATCAAATTCAATCATCTCCACGCCGCTCAGATGTCGCTTCGATCGTTCCTCTTCATAAGAGTACTATAAGAAATATATATACAATGCCAAAATTGTATACTAAACTGTTACAAGAAAAGGAAAAGCTAGAAAGTCTGTGGCACTACTTCGACACTAGCGACAGCCAAATCCCTGACAATTATTCACCTATTTTATCTTATCAAGATTGTTAAAGAGTTTTACGACAAGATCAAAGGGGTTTATGAAAATATGACTTTCAAACTTTTTTTTTTTTTTTTTAAACTTAGATTTGTTTATTGAACTTTTATATATACAATTGGATAGTCTTAAGAATAAATAGATACATTGTCTTAGAATAAAATAGTTTGTTGGCACATAGGGGGCCTAACTTTATATATTGGCTTAAGTTTAAATTAAAATATTGTTTAATATGTATGGCGTTCTAAAAATAAAAGTCGGTTGACTTGGTTATCCTCGGGGTGTTCCTTCCCGGTTGTCATTTGTTGGATTTGTTGATTGGTTAGAGGGTTGTTGGCTTGTTTAGCCACGTCGCACAGTGTGAGAATTCGCTCATTTAGCGGAATTAAATTAATAGCGGTTACGAGTTTTACCTTTTGATAATTCTTTTTTTTGCAGGATTAATTATAAATATGTAAATAATGAAATTTAACAACAATTATTAAAATACTTTGTTAATTTTTTATTTTACAGAGCTTTAAAAGTACTCGTTTTTTGCAGTTTGATAGACCCTTCTTAGAAAAGGAATTTCGCTCAAAAAAAAAGCTTATGCTTGATTTTTTTTAGTCATATTTATAACTAATAGATACCAATATGAAATTAAAATAGAATTTTATATATACTTAGCCAAAATTTTAATGAACGGAGTTCTGAAACTACGTGTTTTATGCACTTAGGTAAGCACATCAGGAACAATTAAATTATGCTGAAAAAAACGTTTGTTCCTTTTTACTTATATTTATTAATGAAAAACATAAAATACATAAATTAAAATAAACATTATTTATATTTTTTTACGAAAAAGACCTTAAAAACAAGGTTTTTATATTATTTAGTTGCATTTAAAAGGTCTAAGATTTAATGCTTGATAGCACTTTTTTTCCTTTTCGGAATGCACCTTATTCTGGCTATAAAAGGGTCCGTTGTATCAATAGCATATTTAAAAGACCCGTTATTGTGTCCAACAGCGAAGTTTTTCTCGTTAATAGCTCACGATATTTGCTGTTTTCTTTGCTCCTAGCTTCTTGCGCTTCCTCCGAAAGTTGGTCAATCGGCAAAATCGGTAGATTAAACTAATAATAATTTAATTGATTTTAACTATTAAATTATCTACAATTCATGTTTATACACTTTGTTCTATTGAAATGAAAATGAAAAAGTTATAGTTAAAAACAGATTTTCAATAAAAATGTCTTTAAAAGTCCAAAATCGAGAAAAAAGAAAGAAAACTTTTAAAATAACATTTATTTTGAAAATTGTTTTTTTTTTTTTTATTGAATTATAACTTTTTTATTTTTAGTCCTACATAAAAAGTTTATTTACATAAATTGTAGAGAATTTAATTATCTACAAGATGATGTCAGTATTTTTTGCGAAAAATAACTATTTTCAAAATATCACGTAGAACTCTTATCACCCCTTTATAGAAGATGTCCCCTCAATAAGAGGGAGGGGGTGTGTGGTGGGTTGAGCTCCAAAAATCGAAAATTATACTCACACTTAACTCCCCTACACATACGAAAAAAAAAATCTTGTCAATGTAGCACTTCATGTTAATATAAGTAAAATATCAATTATTTTGACATTCATTTTTTGCTGAAGGCCAGTTCGAAAATGAAAAAAAAATGTATGGGCGTCGCACCTATGCGCAGCAACTTAAAGCGGTTAATTATAGCAGACATATCAGGCTTTAAAATGCATATAGTCTCGCATCCGAATAACACTGAATAATTTAATTTTTTCTCTAATGAATGTTCAAATTGTATAAAATTACGCTTTTTTTTGTACCCTACCCTCCAACAAATATATTTAAACACCACATAAATTAAAATTTTACTTTCTTTTCAATTCTCCGATATCCTGTTAATAAAATAAAAGCAAAACTTTCAATAAAAACTGAACCGCGCACTCACAAAAAAATAAAGACCTAAACCACCTTAATTGGCCAATTGCCACCGAAAAAATGACTAATTGCAACTTTGACATCAATTATCTTCGTTCTACATCACTCCTGCTTAACAATTCTTTCTAAATCGGTTAGTAGAAGGTTTAGGCTCCAAGTAAAACCAACTTTTACATCAGTTTGTGCATATCATTTTTTTAATTAAATTCCGCTAGATTTGCGAATTCTCACACTGTGCGTCGGTGGGCTGACTCGGGGTCAGCGTAGAATGCAACGGCATCTTCGTTGTTGACTTGAATTATGTTATCATCCATAATGTCCATGACGCTAAGGTACATGGGCTCTGGCAGTCGCTGTTGGGTTGTCATCCTTCTTATTAGTTGGTTCGGGTGGCTAGATGAGTTACCTACTAACTTTTTAGCCAAGAGTAGTAGGTAGTTGTCCAATGTATTTATTCTCGCTTCAGAATAAATTCTGTCGTTTTTGAAGTATTTTTGACGCTCCCTGTCAAAGACAAGCCCAGTGCAGATTCTTAGGATCTTTCTTTCGAAAGCTTTTAGCTGCTTCATGGCCGTTTTGGAGATGGTGTACCAAACGGGAAAGCTGTATCCAATGACTGGTCTCAGCAGTTGTTTGTACATCAGGATTTTGGTCTGTTGACTTAGTCCATTGCTCTTCTTCATCAATGGATGGACACGATGAAAGGCCCAGCTGGCTTTCCTAAGAACTTTCTGGGCGTGTGGGTTAAACTTTAATAGCTCGTGGAAATAAATTCCCAGGTACTGGACGGTCCTCTTGGCTGAAAGTGACGATCCATCTGGGAGTTTCAACTTCAGGTTTCTGCATATTGTCGCTTTTTGCGATCTTCTACGGACGACAGTTGACGGCCTTCTGAAGCAGATGAGTTCTTTGCTGCGTTGATTTTAATACCCCATTTATGGTAAAAGTCAAAGAGACGGTGGATGTGTTCTTCTACTTTCTTCACGGCTATATGTGGTGACATTGAGGAGCAGTAAGTCAAGGAATCATCGGCATATAGAAGGTTCTCGCAGTTGACGGGGTTAGGTTGGTCAGATGTCAGGATGCTGTATAGAAATGGGCCGAGCTTCGATCCTTGGGCAACTCCAGCCCTGATGTTCTTCATTGACGATTTGCATTTCTCCAATTGTACATAGAATTTTCTGGAAGAGAGAAAAGAAAAAAATAATTCTTATTAGTGCGATTGGAAAGCCCAGCATGTGAAGTTTATGTATAAGGCCTTCAATCCATACGCTATCAAATGCTTTCTCAACATCCAGAAGGCATCCAACGGTGACACGATGGCTATTAAGAGCTGTGGTGATGTCGTGTTGAAACTTCATCAAAGGATGCAGCGTCGAGTGTTTTTCCCGAAAACCAAACTGCATGTCAGGAATTATACTGTTTTCACAGCAGAATTTTTTCAGTTTCCTTGATATAATTTCCTCCAGGAGTTTGCTAATGTTACTCAGGAGAGATACGGGCCTGTAGTTAGAAATAAAATTCCGATCTCCTTTCTTGGGAATTGCCACGATCTTAGCAGTTTTCCATTTTTGGGGGAAGTAGTCGTTGTTGAGGCAGTTGTTGAAGACGATTGTCAGGAATATAAACACTGCTTGCGGTAGCCTCTTCAGGATGAAGTTAGAAACCCCATCCGGCCCTGTTGACTTCTTTGGTTTGCCGTGGTTTATTACTTCACATATTTCCTCTGAAGTGCTCAAGTATGGGTTGTCAGTTGGGTTATTTGCCAGGTTGGTTTCGTTGAATATACTTCTCTCTAGAGTGGGAGCCAGAGTTTGTTGGATGGAATCATTCACTTCGTTGATGAAAAGTGGGCTAGACGGAGGGTTGGGGGTAAAGTTGCCTTCGAAGTGGTTGGCAAAGGCTTCCACTTTGTCATCCAATGATGTAATCTCAGTGGTGTTGTCCATCATGACTTCCGGTAGTGGTTTATTTCTTCCTATAAAGCGGTTGATTTCTTTGAAGGCGTCTGGTCCGGGTTTTATTTCTCGCAATCTCTTCTTGAGAGATTTGTCATTGTGGTGTCGAATAGAGTTCCGGAACATGATGTTAACACAATCGAGTTCACTTTTCACTGTCTGGTAATCCTGATTCACTGTGTTGAATTCTCTCTGGTGAATTCTCTGTAGCCTTTTCCTCAACCTTTGTCGGTGAATGAAAATATGACGGAAGTCATCATCAGTCGCTGGCCTGTCAACAAAAGGTACTATATTGGATCATCAAATGGCACAAATGCTTCCTTGTAACTTCCAAAAATTAAACTTGTAAAGTTTTGACGAAAGTTACTTTAAGTGGCGTCAGTTCTACGATATAATTAAACCAATGATCCTTGAACAACCGATTTAGCCGGCCAAGCAATTATACTTTTTAATGACTAATCTGATTCAAGGATTTTCAGCTACAGACAGTAATTTTGAAGCAGCTTGGAGTAACTGATTGACAGGTATGACAACAAACAACTACTTTTGTGTGTGCAGCTCGAAAAACTATTGTCCCAACAATCAGCATCAGGAACTGCTTCTAGCTTGCGAAAATTGCATGACAACACAAAGGAAGTAATTCAGGCCCTTATCAATCTAGAATACGCGGCGCATGACTGGGATCCAATAGTCGTGCATCTTATCCTGAAAAAAGTTGACAAAGAGAGTGAGCCCCTCTTTGAGCAATCCCTAGATGCCCCAAGAAGCATCTAAAATCATTCCGGCTAAAAGGGAAGGCAACCGCCATATCAATTGTATCCTACGGCTGCGTGATGTGCACCTTACGTAATCATAAGATATATAAATGTACAAAATTCTTGCCTCTTTTAGGTATTGATCGTGAGAAGTCTGTTCAACTAATGGAAATTTGTTGAATTTGTCTAAGATCGGATCATAATCAAAATTAGTGCAATTCAATTGAATGTTATCTTTGTAGTGGCTATACGATGTATCATTACAAAAAGGAAAATAAATTCAATTTAAATGCAAAACCGATTTCTAATGCCAACACTATATCTTCCATAGTTGATCTAAATCAGCAAATAAAAAAAAGTCAAGGAATGCAAGGTCAGTCGTCAAACGCAGCTAGAGTTACGTATACATCTACAACTACATCTTCTAACCCCAACCCTAATGTATTGCACAAGCCACTTGAGACCGAAGCAACGACGACACTTAAATTTTAACAGCAATTTGAGAAATATGAGATAAAATAAACATTGGTCCAAATCCAATTATAAACATAAACATTGAAACAAATCCAATTATGAAATCAAGCTGATAAAATAAACATTGGACGATCTTCAATGCGGCCAACAATCATCGGACAGCATCACGAGATAAGTTGGAGTTGCAGCGATCATCAGATACAAATCACACATCGTAATAGACAGTCGACTTTCGTCTGTTCTTTCCTTTCATTTTATATTATTTTCTGAATAAAGTTATATTTGTTTTTAAAAACTTGTAACGTTGCATAGCAATATGGGTAGTCCCATATTTCTCACATGTCCATTTGAATATACTACAAGATTTTCAAACTACTCTTTATAACAAACGAACCCGACCGTATTTCCAAAACCAGTCTAGGATCAGAAAAGATCCCAATTAACAACCAAGAGTATTTCTTAACAACTATTCTTTTCCCAAACTGCCCTCCTAACGACCCTTCCTACCTTTAGGCCCGATGTCTACAGATCCATCGGCCCGTCCAGGCAGGAGCCGAAAGGGGTGTCCAATCTCATGTGTAACAGAAGGCTTGATAAATGCCATGCTTAGCTCGTCGACGGGGGGGGGGGATCTTGTTACACGTGAAAGGACAGTGCTACTTTTTTTTTCAAGCCTAAGTCTAAGATGTAATTCGACCGAAAATGATATCCATCTTTCAAAAATGGTGGGACCCGAATTCAGTAACCGATATCGACTTCATTTTTTTTTTGTATTCTCAACTTCGCACATAGAGGAGGACATAGTTGGTAGTGTCCTCGGAGCATGTCTATACCCACCCTATAAAATATCCCTAACGAAATTAGGAGATACTCCGATGCTATTACTTTATGCTCAAATTAGGTGTAATAGCCCTTTATCAAAAGGGGAAAGCCAGTGACTTCCCCTTCTACTCCACAGGGAATTCTATCCCATTCTCCGCTCCTTCTTTATCCACTTCCCCATTAATTAAAAAAAAAACTTCTCAAAACATTATAGCTTATCTTTCAAATCCATAAATATTTTTTATTCAACTTGATTTTCATCTTAAATTAATAATATAAAAATTTTATGAAAACGAAACACCCTCTACATCGGACGATTAAAAAGAAATTTCAAAAAAAAATTTGTTATTAGTTGTTGAATGTTGAAATAACACCCAAAATCAAAACTCGTTTGTCAAAACGAAGACATTCAAACTACCCCGTATAGTTTAGGTGATCTTCTCGTTAATTAATTTCATATAATCGTTTTCATCTTCCGTTTTCACTTCGTTTTCGTTTTATACATATATATTTTTTTTTTACTTTATGTTATCATTTAAAAAAGTTTGTATATAAAGAATAAAAGAAATATAACTACATATATAGTTACAAGAAACAAATTTCACTTACCGGTGCTCCAAGATGTGTGCACAGCATTTTGTTGCGACCTGGTGAAATCCTAAACGTCGATTGTAGGGAATGATGAAATATATTTTATGTTGATGATAAATCATGAAGGTAGTAATATCTGAATTATTCTCACTTGTTTTTATACCTTAACCGAAAAAAAAAATTATCTCGTCACAATGTATAGAGTGGTACATCACTGCCTTACAATACTTACTGCCTATGCATATCTTATTAATTCTATACTTGAAACTATATACTACTCTAATTCTATTTTCGTTTAAGTAAAATTAAGAATTTTGGATTCGTAAACCTTATTCATAATTAATTGAAGCCAAAATTTTCTTACTACACTGTATATATTCTCTGTTAATATCGAATCAAAATTTAACTATCTAATATCGTATATTCAATATCGTATCTACTCCACATTACTTTTCCTTTTGATTCGATAGTTCTTTGCTTTTTATCTTATTTCTTTTTTTGTTTACATTCTCAATTTAGTTTTATTTTGTTCCTTCAAATGTCTATATCTGTCGTGTTTTATTCTAAATTCTTTTTAATAAAAATAATTAATAAAAAAAAATACTAAACAAAAATTTGTTTCCTCTTCGCGAAACTAATCATATGCATAATGCTATGTATATGCATGCAGGTAAGTATTCTCGCCTTAAATTGTTTTTTCTCTCTTTTTTTTTATTTTGCTTTCTTTTCTATTCTTTTTTGTTATGTATGTATGTATATGTATATTTTTTTTCTCTAATCCTTTCTTCCTTTTAGCTTTTACATTGTATTTACTCCCTCTAACTAACTTTAATTTTTTTATAGGTATTTCAATAATGGTTCTACATAAATCTCTCTTTTTTTTCACGATTCAAGTATCTCCTAATAACTTCACTTTCGTTTCTATTTATATAACTATTTCTTTATACATTATGCACTTCCTTACTTTATATTATCGAAATCACAATCCTTTTTTTTTTCTTTTAGCACTTTAATTTCAAATTGGTATACATATTTTTTTTTTACTGCACTTTTTCTTTAACTAACTGCCTTTTTTTTTTGTTTAATCATTTGCTTTCATTTAAACTTTTTTTTTATTATTTTCACTTGTTTTTCTTCTTATATTTTCAGCTGATTTCAAAGAATCGACAGGATCAAATTTCTTGGGACTTGTTCTGCTACTCCTGATGTGTCGCTCGCTAATCCGAAGAGCGAACGTAGTCACTCCTTCGGTCTTTACTTTAGACCAATTCCTTTCAAGATCGTAACTTTCACTCGGGGGTGTATTCAAACTTTCATAAGGTTCGCCCTCAGTTTCTTCAGTGAACCTTTGGTTCACTTCTCGAACTACGGATTTAAAAAAAAAATTGACCAAAAAGAAGTTCTGGAGGGATGAAGGAGTGCTTTTTGGATTTGTAGATATATCCGTGGCAAATTGGGGAATGAAAAGCGTAAGGTAACTCGAGAGAGACGTGATACCCAAAAGTAAACTTGAATCGGGCTTTTTTATAATACTACCTCGATGCCTCGCTGGAATTATTCCCAATCTAATTTGTGTCGTCGATTTAGGGAGTGAAGAAATAGTTGGCACTAGTTAAAAAAAATTAATTCTACAATCTTCAACCAATATAGGTATCTTGAATTTTTTTATTGTTACCTATTGTCGCTCCTCGGATTGTTCGGAGTAACTCCTCTGGACCTAGATTTTAGTTTTTTTTTTTTTTTTCTTTTTCTTGTGCCGATCGGTGACACAAAAAGTTCTACTATAATGAACTTTCGATGGGGGTGGGGTCTGACACTTTTTGAAACAGTGCAGGTATCCTTCACCAACTCGTGTGCCTATCGGCACCACGGATTCGACTTTCGAGTCGTCGAATTGTTTAGCTTAGAACTTTCAGGCAACGACCGAACTTTTGAGAAATGGTGGCAAGATCCTCGATTCCAAGAATCCTTTGCCTGTATATTTTTTTTTTGCTCTCGGGATTGTTCGATGTGTCCACTATTTTTGCCTTTCACAGACAATGAAGTTTTTGTAGGTCGATGGACAAAACTAATATAAATGAAAATTTATCAGTGTCGTAGGTAAATTTTTTTTTTCTAGTTTAATTTCTTACCTAAAAATTTTAAGATTCCGAAGTGGTGAATCTTTATCCAACCTGGTTGGCTTCGATGGTGTCCTGACAAGAACAATTATTGCCTTTTACAAGCCCGTCCGTGCCGTGTCGCAATAAAAAAGAAGAAATGGCTGGCGAGACTTAACAAATCTTTTGTTAAGATTTGTGCCACTTTTTGTTTTTTTTTTGTAAGTTCTTTTCTTTTAATCTTTTCGTTTTTACTTTTACTTACAGAATGTTTTCTGTCCTTTTTTCTTCGTTGGCAAAACTACGTCTTATGAAAACAGACTTGTCCGGTTGCAGATTCAAATTGAAAGAACTAGAAAATTCTTTGCTACCACGAGGGTACCTATTAAAATGGTACTTTAAAATGGAATGTCATGAAATGAACCAAAAACGGATATGTAAAATGCATTTGGTACGGGACGAATTCGAACGCAGGATGTGTTGATTCTTAGTGTACCACCTACAAAAACTTTATCTCTAACCACAAGGGTGCGATTGAGTGCGCCGGTGCGGCTTACTCTTTTTTTTTGTTTTTTGGTGTTTTGCTAGATGGATTATATTTCAAAATTTTTCTATTTCGTGATTTTGTTAATCGTATGATACATAGACAGATACACATGTGTAAAAAAAATAAGTGTATAAGATTATTAAAAATCGGAATCTGCTTAGGATGAAAATTGGCGATAGGAATTTGAAGTTGAGTTTTAGGCTACGATTACATTTCTGGATAGTGCCTTCTCTTATATTTTCTATTACCGTTTTTTAGTTAGGCCCATTTCGAAGGACGTTTCCTACAAATCATATAATTTTTGTATCAGATTTTCTGTACAAAAAGTATATGAAAAGAAACGTTTGTAATTTTTACTTTTTTCGCATTTAGGAAGAGTCTCATGAACAGCCGAGTAGGCCGGGCTATGAACTCTGAAATTTTACTATTTTTGGTTTCTGTTATTCATTTTTTTAGATCTTTCGAGTGAGTGACCGTTTTTCGACCTTTGGCATCGACCACCTCATACAAATTGTTACCTACTTTTTTGGTCACTGTGACTTTGATAAATTTCGGACAAAGGTTAGGTTAGGTTAGGTTTGAACGGGCTGACAGTTGATGTTGTTACCATCACACTTAGATCAATGTAGATCCATTGTGATACCCCGAAGTCTTGTAACTTCCTGAAAAGATATAATAACCTATGAATCATGTGGTTCGTTTAACCATTTAGAGGTCTTGACAAAGTTTAGTAAGCTTTTGCCTGGCAGTTCTGATAGTTCCTCTAGTTCGTTAAAGAAGAAGTTGCCTAGAGTTTTCTTCCTAGCAAGACAGAGTGAAGGACAGTGGCAGAGAAAGTGAGTGGTGTCTTCATGCTCGTTTTCATCACCACAGCCTCTACAAAGGTCATCAGTACTGAGCCCCATCTTCTTCTTATGGTAACCGAGTAGGTTGTGACCTGTAATAATGCCGATAAGGGATCTTAGGGAGGGTTTGTTAAGAGTTAAGATCCAGTCGGATCTTTTCTTATCGTATCTAGGCCATATCTTCCTGGTGTTAACACAGGTTTCTAGGAGATTCCATCTGTCATTGGATTTGTGAATGATGGCTTTACTGACGTTATGTTTCAGTTCACATAACGGTATCCCTATATGATGGTCTATCAGGGAGGGTTCCAGTGTGGAGCCCTTCCTAGCAAGTTCATCCGCCTTTTCGTTGCCTGGTACATCACTGTGGCCAGGAACCCAGCAGAGTCTTACGTTATGCTGTGTGCCAAGAACCTTTAGCTCTTCGCGACAGCAAGAGACAAGCTTTGACTTGATTTGGGTGGCAGAGATAGCTTTTATTGCTGTTTGGCTATCAATGAAAAAAGTGATGTCCGCGTGTGATATCGCCATCATGGATATGTGTTTAGCAGCGTTTTTCACTGCCAAGATCTCAGCTTGGAAGACGCTGCTATAGTCGGGGAGCCTGAATGCTTTGGCAAGGTTTAGGCTTTCAGAGTAAAAGCCTGCACCTACTCTATTGTCCATTTTCGAGCCATCGGTGTAGATGGTAATGGTTGAGTCGTTGGTGTATGGCAAACTATTTTCCCAATCTAGTCTATTGGGGAACCTAGTACTAAAAGATTTGTTGAAATCTAAGTAAGGGCTCATATAATCTGTGCAGATATTGATGTCTACGTATTTCGTAAGAATAGCTGCGTGGCCACTCTGGCTAGTTTTCCAGATGTTAGTTTGACTGAGCCTGAGGGCGCTGTTTGCTGCTGATTCTTGGACGAATAGGTCTATTGGGGGGAGATTGAGGATCGTTTCTAAACTCGCAGTTGGGGTAGTCCTCATCGCACCACTAGTACAGATACAGGCCATTCTCTGTACTTTGGTAAGTGTTTTTTGGTTCGTGGATTCCTCCAGCGCTTTCCACCAAACCAAGCTGCCATAAGTTAGAATCGGTCTGACAATGGCAGTGTACATCCACATTACTATTTTGGGGTTCGGTCCCCAATTTCTACCCAGAATCTTGTTACATGAGTAGAGTGCGATTGTGGCCTTCTTATATCTTTCTTGGATATTTGGACACCAATTGAGTTTTTTATCCAATATAACTCCGAGGTATCTAGCTCGGTCGGAGATTCTTAGTGTTGTATTATCTATTTTAGGTATTATAAACGGAGGGATCTTCCTCCTGTTTGTAAAAAGAACCAGTTCTGTTTTAAGGGGGCTTACATTAAGACCGCATTTCTTAGTCCAGTTGTTGACCTTTGATAATGCGGTTTGTAATTGTTCGCTAATAGTGGTAAGGTATTTACCCGTCGCCAAAAGCGCTAAGTCATCAGCGTAGGCTACCACTACTATACCGTAGTTCCTAAGTTTTATTAGGATCTCGTTCATCACTAAGATCCATAATAATGGTGAGAGAATTCCACCTTGCGGGGTTCCTCTAGATGCGTACATTTCTAAATGTGCGTTACCAAGCTCACTATGTATTTGCCTGTTTTTCAGCATACTCATGATCCATTTGATAACTACTTCTTCTATACGTTGATCATTAAGTGCTTTCTCGATTGCATTACTGTGGACGTTATTGAAGGCTCCTTCAATGTCAGGAATGAAGCAAGAGTGTATTCCTTAACGTCAAGTGATTTTTCTATGGTTCTAACTACGTAGTGTAGTGCTGTTTCTACACTTCTACCTTTTGTGTAGGCGTGTTGAAAGGGTGATATGGTCTCCGGTTTTAAATTACTGCGGATGTATATGTCGATAAGTCTTTCTAGTGTCTTAAGTACAAAAGACGTGAGACTTATAGGTCTGAAGTCCTTAGGTTCAGTATGGCTGGGTTTTCCGGCTTTTGGTATAAAAACGACTTTTACCTCACGCCATGTCTTGGGAATATACCCCCATTTAATGCTGCTTTGAAAGATGTTTATCAGGTGTGGAGTGATAAATTCAATGCTCTTTTGCAGCATCATTGGGAAAATGCCGTCTAGGCCTGGAGATTTATAAGGGGAGAAAGAGTTAATAGCCCAGTTTAGCCTTTCTTCCGTTATAACATCCGTAGGGATTTCATACTCGAAGATTGAAGAGTTATCTGGTTCGCGTTCAGGGTTAGGTTTACTGCCTGGGAAGTGTGTTTCAACCAGGAGTTCTAGACTTTCGCGACTTGATTCAGTCCAGTCATTGTCGGGTTTCCTTAGAGAACCAACAGAAATGGAGGTTTTCGAAAGGATTTTCCTGAGCCTAGCTGACTCGTTGGTACACTCGATATTGCTGCAGAAATTTTTCCACGAGCTCCGTTTGGCTCGTTGGGTTTCTGTTTTGAATTTTCTTTGACTAGTCTTATAACAGTCCCAGTCGCTTTCGAGTCTTGTTCTTTTAGCAACATTGAAAAGCTTTCTTGTTTCTTTTCTAATGTAGGTTAGTTCTGTTGTCCACCAGGGGGGTTTACTGTTTTTCTTCACAGTTGTTTTGATAGGACAACTGGTTTCAAACGCTTTACGCAGAGTCTCAGTGAGATTCTCTGTTGCCTTCTCTAGACTGTCTGGTACCAGAATGGCGTTGGTGTTAACGTGCTCAATGTTATTACTAATTTCCCTACAAAGGTCATCAGTACTGAGCCCCATCTTCTTCTTATGGTAACCGAGTAGGTTGTGACCTGTAATAATGCCGATAAGGGATCTTAGGGAGGGTTTGTTAAGAGTTAAGATCCAGTCGGATCTTTTCTTATCGTATCTAGGCCATATCTTCCTGGTGTTAACACAGGTTTCTAGGAGATTCCATCTGTCATTGGATTTGTGAATGATGGCTTTACTGACGTTATGTTTCAGTTCACATAACGGTATCCCTATATGATGGTCTATCAGGGAGGGTTCCAGTGTGGAGCCCTTCCTAGCAAGTTCATCCGCCTTTTCGTTGCCTGGTACATCACTGTGGCCAGGAACCCAGCAGAGTCTTACGTTATGCTGTGTGCCAAGAACCTTTAGCTCTTCGCGACAGCAAGAGACAAGCTTTGACTTGATTTGGGTGGCAGAGATAGCTTTTATTGCTGTTTGGCTATCAATGAAAAAAGTGATGTCCGCGTGTGATATCGCCATCATGGATATGTGTTTAGCAGCGTTTTTCACTGCCAAGATCTCAGCTTGGAAGACGCTGCTATAGTCGGGGAGCCTGAATGCTTTGGCAAGGTTTAGGCTTTCAGAGTAAAAGCCTGCACCTACTCTATTGTCCATTTTCGAGCCATCGGTGTAGATGGTAATGGTTGAGTCGTTGGTGTATGGCAAACTATTTTCCCAATCTAGTCTATTGGGGAACCTAGTACTAAAAGATTTGTTGAAATCTAAGTAAGGGCTCATATAATCTGTGCAGATATTGATGTCTACGTATTTCGTAAGAATAGCTGCGTGGCCACTCTGGCTAGTTTTCCAGATGTTAGTTTGACTGAGCCTGAGGGCGCTGTTTGCTGCTGATTCTTGGACGAATAGGTCTATTGGGGGGAGATTAAGGATCGTTTCTAAACTCGCAGTTGGGGTAGTCCTCATCGCACCACTAGTACAGATACAGGCCATTCTCTGTACTTTGGTAAGTGTTTTTTGGTTCGTGGATTCCTCCAGCGCTTTCCACCAAACCAAGCTGCCATAAGTTAGAATCGGTCTGACAATGGCAGTGTACATCCACATTACTATTTTGGGGTTCGGTCCCCAATTTCTACCCAGAATCTTGTTACATGAGTAGAGTGCGATTGTGGCCTTCTTATATCTTTCTTGGATATTTGGACACCAATTGAGTTTTTTATCCAATATAACTCCGAGGTATCTAGCTCGGTCGGAGATTCTTAGTGTTGTATTATCTATTTTAGGTATTATAAACGGAGGGATCTTCCTCCTGTTTGTAAAAAGAACCAGTTCTGTTTTAAGGGGGTTTACATTAAGACCGCATTTCTTAGTCCAGTTGTTGACCTTTGATAATGCGGTTTGTAATTGTTCGCTAATAGTGGTAAGGTATTTACCCGTCGCCAAAAGCGCTAAGTCATCAGCGTAGGCTACCACTACTATACCGTAGTTCCTAAGTTTTATTAGGATCTCGTTCATCACTAAGATCCATAATAATGGTGAGAGAATTCCACCTTGCGGGGTTCCTCTAGATGCGTACATTTCTAAATGTGCGTTACCAAGCTCACTATGTATTTGCCTGTTTTTCAGCATACTCATGATCCATTTGATAACTACTTCTTCTATACGTTGATCATTAAGTGCTTTCTCGATTGCATTACTGTGGACGTTATTGAAGGCTCCTTCAATGTCAGGAATGAAGCAAGAGTGTATTCCTTAACGTCAAGTGATTTTTCTATGGTTCTAACTACGTAGTGTAGTGCTGTTTCTACACTTCTACCTTTTGTGTAGGCGTGTTGAAAGGGTGATATGGTCTCCGGTTTTAAATTACTGCGGATGTATATGTCAATAAGTCTTTCTAGTGTCTTAAGTACAAAAGACGTGAGACTTATAGGTCTGAAGTCCTTAGGTTCAGTATGGCTGGGTTTTCCGGCTTTTGGTATAAAAACGACTTTTACCTCACGCCATGTCTTGGGAATATACCCCCATTTAATGCTGCTTTGAAAGATGTTTATCAGGTGTGGAGTGATAAATTCAATGCTCTTTTGCAGCATCATTGGGAAAATGCCGTCTAGGCCTGGAGATTTATAAGGGGAGAAAGAGTTAATAGCCCAGTTTAGCCTTTCTTCCGTTATAACATCCGTAGGGATTTCATACTCGAAGATTGAAGAGTTATCTGGTTCGCGTTCAGGGTTAGGTTTACTGCCTGGGAAGTGTGTTTCAACCAGGAGTTCTAGACTTTCGCGACTTGATTCAGTCCAGTCATTGTCGGGTTTCCTTAGAGAACCAACAGAAATGGAGGTTTTCGAAAGGATTTTCCTGAGCCTAGCTGACTCGTTGGTACACTCGATATTGCTGCAGAAATTTTTCCACGAGCTCCGTTTGGCTCGTTGGGTTTCTGTTTTGAATTTTCTTTGACTAGTCTTATAACAGTCCCAGTCGCTTTCGAGTCTTGTTCTTTTAGCAACATTGAAAAGCTTTCTTGTTTCTTTTCTAATGTAGGTTAGTTCTGTTGTCCACCAGGGGGGTTTACTGTTTTTCTTCACAGTTGTTTTGATAGGACAACTGGTTTCAAACGCTTTACGCAGAGTCTCAGTGAGATTCTCTGTTGCCTTCTCTAGACTGTCTGGTACCAGAATGGCGTTGGTGTTAACGTGCTCAATGTTATTACTAATTTCCCTACAAAGGTCATCAGTACTGAGCCCCATCTTCTTCTTATGGTAACCGAGTAGGTTGTGACCTGTAATAATGCCGATAAGGGATCTTAGGGAGGGTTTGTTAAGAGTTAAGATCCAGTCGGATCTTTTCTTATCGTATCTAGGCCATATCTTCCTGGTGTTAACACAGGTTTCTAGGAGATTCCATCTGTCATTGGATTTGTGAATGATGGCTTTACTGACGTTATGTTTCAGTTCACATAACGGTATCCCTATATGATGGTCTATCAGGGAGGGTTCCAGTGTGGAGCCCTTCCTAGCAAGTTCATCCGCCTTTTCGTTGCCTGGTACATCACTGTGGCCAGGAACCCAGCAGAGTCTTACGTTATGCTGTGTGCCAAGAACCTTTAGCTCTTCGCGACAGCAAGAGACAAGCTTTGACTTGATTTGGGTGGCAGAGATAGCTTTTATTGCTGTTTGGCTATCAATGAAAAAAGTGATGTCCGCGTGTGATATCGCCATCATGGATATGTGTTTAGCAGCGTTTTTCACTGCCAAGATCTCAGCTTGGAAGACGCTGCTATAGTCGGGGAGCCTGAATGCTTTGGCAAGGTTTAGGCTTTCAGAGTAAAAGCCTGCACCTACTCTATTGTCCATTTTCGAGCCATCGGTGTAGATGGTAATGGTTGAGTCGTTGGTGTATGGCAAACTATTTTCCCAATCTAGTCTATTGGGGAACCTAGTACTAAATGATTTGTTGAAATCTAAGTAAGGGCTCATATAATCTGTGCAGATATTGATGTCTACGTATTTCGTAAGAATAGCTGCGTGGCCACTCTGGCTAGTTTTCCAGATGTTAGTTTGACTGAGCCTGAGGGCGCTGTTTGCTGCTGATTCTTGGACGAATAGGTCTATTGGGGGGAGATTGAGGATCGTTTCTAAACTCGCAGTTGGGGTAGTCCTCATCGCACCACTAGTACAGATACAGGCCATTCTCTGTACTTTGGTAAGTGTTTTTTGGTTCGTGGATTCCTCCAGCGCTTTCCACCAAACCAAGCTGCCATAAGTTAGAATCGGTCTGACAATGGCAGTGTACATCCACATTACTATTTTGGGGTTCGGTCCCCAATTTCTACCCAGAATCTTGTTACATGAGTAGAGTGCGATTGTGGCCTTCTTATATCTTTCTTGGATATTTGGACACCAATTGAGTTTTTTATCCAATATAACTCCGAGGTATCTAGCTCGGTCGGAGATTCTTAGTGTTGTATTATCTATTTTAGGTATTATAAACGGAGGGATCTTCCTCCTGTTTGTAAAAAGAACCAGTTCTGTTTTAAGGGGGTTTACATTAAGACCGCATTTCTTAGTCCAGTTGTTGACCTTTAATAATGCGGTTTGTAATTGTTCGCTAATAGTGGTAAGGTATTTACCCGTCGCCAAAAGCGCTAAGTCATCAGCGTAGGCTACCACTACTATACCGTAGTTCCTAAGTTTTATTAGGATCTCGTTCATCACTAAGATCCATAATAATGGTGAGAGAATTCCACCTTGCGGGGTTCCTCTAGATGGGTACATTTCAAAATTTGCGTTACCAAGCTCACTATGTATTTGCCTGTTTTTCAGCATACTCATGATCCATTTGATAACTACTTCTTCTATACGTTGATCATTAAGTGCTTTCTCGATTGCATTACTGTGGACGTTATTGAAGGCTCCTTCAATGTCAGGAATGAAGCAAGAGTGTATTCCTTAACGTCAAGTGATTTTTCTATGGTTCTAACTACGTAGTGTAGTGCTGTTTCTACACTTCTACCTTTTGTGTAGGCGTGTTGAAAGGGTGATATGGTCTCCGGTTTTAAATTACTGCGGATGTATATGTCGATAAGTCTTTCTAGTGTCTTAAGTACAAAAGACGTGAGACTTATAGGTCTGAAGTCCTTAGGTTCAGTATGGCTGGGTTTTCCGGCTTTTGGTATAAAAACGACTTTTACCTCACGCCATGTCTTGGGAATATACCCCCATTTAATGCTGCTTTGAAAGATGTTTATCAGGTGTGGAGTGATAAATTCAATGCTCTTTTGCAGCATCATTGGGAAAATGCCGTCTAGGCCTGGAGATTTATAAGGGGAGAAAGAGTTAATAGCCCAGTTTAGCCTTTCTTCCGTTATAACATCCGTAGGGATTTCATACTCGAAGATTGAAGAGTTATCTGGTTCGCGTTCAGGGTTAGGTTTACTGCCTGGGAAGTGTGTTTCAACCAGGAGTTCTAGACTTTCACGACTTGATTCAGTCCAGTCATTGTCGGGTTTCCTTAGAGAACCAACAGAAATGGAGGTTTTCGAAAGGATTTTCCTGAGCCTAGCTGACTCGTTGGTACACTCGATATTGCTGCAGAAATTTTTCCACGAGCTCCGTTTGGCTCGTTGGGTTTCTGTTTTGAATTTTCTTTGACTAGTCTTATAACAGTCCCAGTCGCTTTCGAGTCTTGTTCTTTTAGCAACATTGAAAAGCTTTCTTGTTTCTTTTCTAATGTAGGTTAGTTCTGTTGTCCACCAGGGGGGTTTACTGTTTTTCTTCACAGTTGTTTTGATAGGACAACTGGTTTCAAACGCTTTACGCAGAGTCTCAGTGAGATTCTCTGTTGCCTTCTCTAGGCTGTCTGGTACCAGAATGGCGTTGGTGTTAACGTGCTCAATGTTATTACTAATTTCCCTATTGAAGATAAGCCAGTCTGTACGCCTGTTATTTCTAAAGGGTTTGTGCTGTCTATCAACGTTAGGGATTTTAAGTTCTATGAGACGATGATCAGAAAAGGAAGGTTCTTCTAAAACCCTCCAATGATCAATTAGACAGGAGTCAGAATTGTTTGAGAGGGTTATATCTAGCACCTCTTTCCGATTTTTTGTGACAAAGGTGGGTGTATTACCTCGGTTAGCCACACGAAGATTGTTATCTATGATAAATTGAAAAAGGGATTCACCTCTAGCATTTGTATCGGTGCTCCCCCATTGTACATGATGTGCATTGGAGTCGCACCCTAGTATAATATTAAAATTTTTCTTACTTGCGAATGTTATTACTTCATTTGTTATATCCGCTGGTGGTCCTTCAACTCCATCATAGGGCATGTATGTGGAGGTTATTATGAGCGTTGGGTGCTCCTTGCGTTCTAAAATGACCGCGGTCTGGTCGATGTTGCTGTAAGAAGTTAGAAGAAAGAGATTAAACTGTTTTCTAGCTAATATACAGGTTCTGGGATTACTATTTTGGCTGTCAAGATCTGACTTATACAGCATGAGGTCTTTGGAGTGCAGGCCCATGATAATGCCACCTACTATCCAGGGTTCTTGGATCAGGGCCATGTCATATTGTCTACTCTGCATGAGGTAGACCAGGTTGGCGCTGGCGGCTTTACTATGATGAAGATTGATTTGTAAGATTTTCAATTCCATATACATAATACTAAAGATTTGTTCATCGCCCTACTAACCTGTTTTCTTTTATTGGATGTCAATCTAAGTTTGCATCTGGTGATCCCGACGCGCACTTTGAAATCCATTTTCCTCAGTAGTGGTATAGATTTATGGATTAGTCTAACCGTTACCTCGGTGCCTTCCTTGGTTTTCTCACACTTGATGACTTCCCATTCCTGGCTTAGGAGATCGCTGTTGAGTGATATAATATACCTCTCCAGGCGATCATTGGGAAGTGTGGGGCCTTTGACCAAAAGTATGCCTATTGGTCTGGAGATGTTTTTGATCTCCTTGACATCAATAAGGCGAAGATCCGCATTTTGCCATGGTGCAGAGGTGCTGCTCGTGAATTCATGAAGCCATTTCAGTGTGGCGTCATTTTCACAGTTCATCACTTTGAACCCATGGATGGTCGTAAAATTTCCGAAGAGTGGGGGGGGCCTGTTTTTGACGATGGCCTCATTGACTTCTTCTAAGATTCTGAGCTCTAGAAGTCGCCACTCGTCCTCGGTCAGCTTCCGTGAGGGTTTGCCGAAATCGGCAATGGCAACTTGGTGCCCCTTCACGGTTGCCCGGGAGATCTTTAACCTCTTCGTTGCCTTGTTAGGCGAAGAGTCGGTCGGGGAGAGCTCGTTCCTTGCCCTTTTAGAGGAACAAGGTGCTTCAAGAGGTGGTTGTGGGTTTGCGTCACTAACTGTAGCCGTTATTGTTGTGCTTCTAAGGCGCTGTTTAGACTTGTCCAACGCCGCCTTTTCCTTAGCTGTCAAGGACTCAGGAGTCCTGTTAGCAAAGCACCGGACAATCCTCTCAGCGTTTCGTCTTTGTCGTCGTCGTACTTCGTTCTCGTTCAAAACCTTAGTTTTGCGTATAGTCGTCCTTTTTTCAATGACCGTCGTAAGACTGTCGTTCGTATTGGTAGTCCGGTTTTCGGGGACGGAATCGATGGTCTTGTTAAGATTAACGCTAAGGCTGTGGCCAATAGCATTGTCTTCGCAAGCCATCTCATCTTTCCCCTCGTTTTGAGCCGCTCTTACACCTGCTTCACTAACACCAACTGATATCGATGCGATCAGTGGCGGATCAGCAGGTGGTAAGATTGGCAAGTCAATGTCTGTCCGTTGGGTTCGTCCTGTTGGTCCGTCTTGAGGAGTTGCCGCTATCATTGATGAGCACCCTTCCTTACGCTGTATTGAAACAGCGTTGGGGGCAGGTGGTCCCATCAAGGTTTTAACGTTCGGGCTCTCTGAAGAGGGAGGGTTCAGTGCTTGACTAGCGGTGTGCCTGTCTTTTCCCAAGCCCTCTCTGTCCAGGAAGGCACGAGCATTATGCAGCCGTTTCCTCTCCTGCTCAGTCAGTTGGTCCCAGTCTAACTGACCTAACCTCTTAACTGTCCTCTTGCTATTGGTTATTCTGCACCTCCTTGATGCCCTGGATACCGTCGAAAGGTTGGAGCTAGCGACCGAGCTGACGTCATCGTCGACCTCGATTACGCTTTTCCATCCCCCAAATCCATGTTCGAGAAGGGGTTCAGGAGGAGATTCTCCTCTTCTTCAGTCAGGCTGAGGTCTTTAGTGCTTTTATTGCTCATATTGAGATATCTTCTTTGCTTATAATTTGTTGAAACCGAAGAAACTGAAAAGATAGAAAAGAGAAAAGAAAAAGAAAAAAGAAAAAGAAGAAGTTTCGAAATTATAAGTAGAGTTATATAATAAAATGGAAAAATTGTCATTGGCGACTTCTTCTCTCGGTATTGAGACCGCGAGACAAAGCCCAAGCCGGTAGCCGTGAATTCTACCGACCATATAGCGTATATCCCCGCTATGGTTTTTTTCTGTTTATGTAGTTCTTCCATATTCATAGGGGTGGGCCTCTCTTAGTTTGCTTAAACCTAAGTTGGTGGCTGAGAGTCTGCTCAAGAGCTAGAATCTGCAACTTAACCTACTAGAAGTTCTCGCGTAAGCCTCCTCACCAACGGCAAGGTGGAGACCCGTCGAGAAGGGATTTTTTTCGGACAAAGCTTGGCATTCAGATGTTTGCGAGCATCGCTTAAAATGAAATTTCGTTTATATAGAATATCACCCACCTGGTACGCCACTATTCTACTTCTCAAGTTGTACAACCGTTAATAGGATTCGTGAGTTTTCTCCAAAGCTGACTTCAAATATGTATGTAATACATTCATTTTTGCTGTTTTTGGCAGCCAGTCGATTTCGGATTGATTCAATCCCCCGAGGCCACGTAAAAGTTTATAGTCCGCACCATGCTCAATAATACGATGTCCAAACAGGGCTTCAAAGGGGGACATACCGATCGCGGAATGTACCGAAGAACGTAAGGCACTTCCAATTGACGGCAAGTGAAGATCCCAATTAGTTTGTCTAGGGTCTATGTACGCTCGAACAGCTGCACGAATTGAGCGATTGACTCGCTCACTCGCATTCGCTTGAGGCGAATGTACAGGTGTTCTGTAATGGGTAATACCGAAGCTTTTTATCATCTTAGCGAATTCGTGATCTATAAACTGACTGCCGTTGTCTGAAAGAATGCTTTCAGGAACACCAAAAATGAGAAAGATATCTGCCTCAAGAAATTTAATCACAGTTTGGGCGGTAGCTTTTCGCAGTGGTTTAATGAGTACAAATTTCGTTAATTGATCTAAGGCGATTACTATCTGAGTGTTGCCACTTTTGGACCGTGGGTAAGGACCCAGGAAATCTATATAAAGATGTTCGAATGGTCTGTCTACGGCGAAAGACTTTCCCATTTCGGCTCTCAGTACGCAATTAGATGGTTTCGTAGTTTTACAGACTTCGCAATTTTCGATAAAAAGTTTTACGTGAGATGCCATATTCGGCCAAAAAAAATGTTCGCGTAACTTAAAAAGTGTCTTGGTAATTCCACCGTGTGAAGCTCTGGGTGGGCAGTGAGCCAACGAGATCAAACGGTTTGTCAGCGCAGCTGGAACCCATAGTTTCCAGACTAAATCGTCCTGAGTAGAATATGCGTGGCTTGAGCATGGGAATTTTTTTTATGGCTTTTTTAATGGGTTTTGTTTTGAATAGTTTTTAATGTGTTTTTAATTGGTGCGGTATTGTGTTTGATGTATTGTTTGGCGCACGCCTTGGCACCGCATGCGGAAGTGATGATGATGAAGGGTTGGTTTGTGATGTTGAGGATCGTAAATGTTTTATTGGATTTGAATAGAAGTGAGGAAGAGGCGGCGCGGGCTCTCTGGATATTTGGAGAATGTGCGGTGGATGGATCGTGATGATTGTGGTGGTTGCTGCCGTCGGTCGGTCGGTCTCTCGGTCGGGAGGGAGTTTAAAGAAGATGTGTGTGAAGTAGTTTTGGATATTTGGAGAATGTGCGTTGGATGGATCGTGATGATCGTGGTGGGGTGTGGGTAATGTGTTTGGTGGTGGTTGCTGCCATCGGTCGGTCGGTCGGTCGGGAGGGAGGGAGTTTAAAGAAGATGTGTGTGAAGTAGTTTTGGATATTTGGAGAATGTGCGTTGGATGGATCGTGATGATTGTGGTGGGTTGTGGGTAATGTGTTTGGTGGTGGTTGCTACCGTCGGTCGGTCGGTCGTGTCGTCGTGGTCGTCTTTGTTGTATGTCGTTGCGGAGGATAGGATAAGAATGTATTATAGGAAAATAACAATAATTCTCAAAAAGATATAAGTTTAATTTAAAAATGGCTATTAAAGTTAATTTGATATTTGAAGACAAACTATTTTTTTTAGGATGAAGCGATTCGATGTATTGGATTTGTTTGTTTGTTTAATTTTCTAGCATAAACTTTAGACAAAGAACAATTAAAATTTTATAACACACTATCCCTAACCACTCGCTGCCCATGGGGTAATAAAAGCATTGCGTTGCATACCTAGCCTAGCTCTCATTTCAAATGGGGGTGAATCAACACGATTAGATTTGCTCCAATGTTTTTTTTTTAAAGAATTCCGTAACGGACCAAATTGTTATTAAATTTTAAATTGATATCTGAAGACAAACGATTTTTAGGATGAAGCGATCCGAAGTATTGGATTTGTTTGTTTGTTTAATTTTCTAACATAAACTATAGACAAAGAACAATTAAAATTTTATAACTCACTATCCCTAACCACTCGCTGTCCCTGGGTAATAAAGGCATTGCGTTGCGTACCTAGCCTAGCTCTCGTTTCAAATGGGGATGAATCAACACGATAAGATTTGCTCCAATGTTTTCTTAAAAGAAAAAAAAAATTGAATTCCGTAACGGGCCAAATTGTTATTAAATTTTAAATTGATATCTGAAGACAAACGATTTTTAGGATGAAGCGATCCGATGTATTGGATTTGTTTGTTTGTTTAATTTTCTAGCATAAACTATAGTCAAAGAACAATTAAAATTTTATAACTCACTATCCCTAACCACTCGCTGCCCCTGGGGTAATAAAAGCATTGCGTTGCGTACATAGCCTAGCTCTCGTTTTAAAATGGATGAGATTAGATGTGTTATAATGAGAAAGTAGTACTTCGAAATTTTAAAGATATTGTACATCATATGTTTAACGACTGGTCTCGTTTTAATGACATTGAGTGAAAGAAAACGGTTTTTATGGGAATACAGTTAGGTTCCTACCATAATTTTTTTTTGTCACAATACTTGAAGAAAATTTTTCATATAAAAGCCATCTAACTTTGTTGAATTTAAAGTATTAATATTCGTATTCTGGACGTACAAGGGCAGAAATGGACTTCCTACAAAAATTAAACACTATCACGAAGGAGAAGCCTCTAGTATCCCTGAGGACACTCAGTGAAGAGATGATGACCATCATAAAGGCTACGAAGAGAACCACCAAATTTGGAGAAAAGGTTATGGTGGAATTAGAAAACTTTAAATGTTTTCTACCAAATAAATTCTCCGATTTGACGGAGGAAGATATGGCCCAGCTAAAAGGTTGCAGGATGAAAGTCATACAACCACCACCTGTGCTATATGGGGCATATACGATAACATTTTCTACGCCATCCAAGCGGGGAAGGAATGAGGACGAAGAAGTAGCCGAACAGCATCCATACGGGAAAAAACGGATGAGGATTGAAAATTAAAAAAAAAATGTTAAATTTGAAAAAATAAAATAAAATATAATATAAATATAATTTAAAAAAAATTGTTTTCTAACTTCACTTATATAATTTTCTCAAATCTCCGTTGGTGCTTTTCTTTTCTTTTGCTTAGAAGGAGAAATCTTGATGAGGTTTCGGTTTGTTTTTTATGAATGATTAAAACGCTGCAGTATTTTACTTTTTAATATAGTTTATTCATTTAAAATTGTTTTAGCACGGTTAGACTTCTTCTTTGTTGATTTGAAAACCATAAACAGTTAGTAAAAAAACAAAAACGTTTAAATAACAGACTCCTATAGAAAAGAAACCTGATATGTGTGAAACTAGCCTTCGAAATTTACAAAATATATTGTCTTGTTTATTAGTATTATTTTTGATTAAAAGGTATCCAAGAGTTGTGATCGGATGGAAAACCGAGCCATTTTACAAATATTTTATTCTTTTTCGTCTGAAGCACTTTTTCAATCAGATATGTATCGGGAAACTTTGTTTTTTGTAACTCTAGTTCATAGAATTGGCCCTTTATTGGATGCCCTTGATAGTCTTCTAACAGATATGTAAGAGGATTTGTGCGCTGTACTTTGATTATTTTTAAGATTTCAGTAGTCCAATTTGGAGTGTACCCTTTATCAAAAAAATGTTTGTATTTACTAATTCTTACAAAGTCTCCTACCTTGAATTTAGGAGTAATATGAATTTTGATGTTATTATATATTTTGGAAAGTAATTGTTTTTCGTTTGAGGCATTTACTTGAGATGGTTTCATTTTTATTGTACGATGTTTTGAATTATTATAAGTTTTAGTCAGCAATCCTATCATATCAATCCATTTATATGTTCCTTTAAAACTGAATTCTTTCCACATAAGAGTTTTCAATGTGCGATTAAATCGTTCGACAATCGATGCTTTCAGTGGAGTAAATGTTGAATAATGGTTGATTTGATGTTTTTGCATTAGAGTTTGAAATTTCTTATTGAAAAACTCTTTTCCATCATCTGTTTGTAAATTCTTAGGCCATCGACCTTTGTTGAATATATCTTGCATGGCAACAGTGACCATTGCCCCAGTTTTATGTTTAATAGGAGTCGTCCAAGCAAATTTAGAAAATGTATCAATAACTGTGAGAAGATATCGGTAGTTTTCATTTTCTGACGAATACGGTCCCATTTCGACTAGATCAGCTTGCCATAAATCATCAAGCCCCTTGATAACGACTCTCCTTTTTTTAAAATTTCTTCTTGCTGGCTTATGTAGTTCTTCGACAATGTCTCTTTTACTCATCTTTTCACTGAATGATTAAAACAACAAAACATTTTACCTTTTTATTAGTTTATTTATTTAAATTCTTTCATTTGATATAGTACATAACAAGATTTACCTATATGTATACATAGATACTATTTTAGTCTTTTATACAGAGACATCAATTTTTTTATTCTTAACATTCTATTTTCAAGCATGTGGCATGCGCATGTATCTGGTCCAGCTTTACACAGATTTGAAGACCATGGACAGTTAGTAAAATGACACCCGTGTTTTGAAGTTGTACTCGATATATTCATAAATCTTTTCAAGAAGATAACATTGTTTAAAAGCTCCTCATGATGTTCTTCCAATATATTATTATGATTTATTTTCAAAAACTCCAAAATTTCATCAAAAATGAATCGAGTATCTATGTTAGACATGATAATTGAGTTGACACAATGAGGCATTAAGTTAAAGACTGAAGTGAAGTTATGATTGACTTTAATTTAAATAGTAGTTTTCCCTTGAATTATAATTTTTTCTTTTTTTTTAATTAATTGTGTCGAACAAGAGTTTCTCAAATTTTTCAACAACTTCATATTTAATGTATTCTCTAAGTTGCTCGTTTGCGTCATCAACATATTTTTAGTTAGCAGCGTTTTCCTGTTCTTGTGGATCTTGAATATTTTTTAGTCGTTTAAACGTTAGATTGTAATCACCGCTGTCTGTTTTTAAAAAACCCTCACCAGCTGGTCCAGGCAAACCTCGCTCTCCCTGTAAACCTGGTGGCCCCGGCTCTCCTTGTTTCCCTCTTGGGCCTCTCGGTGGGGTCCTATATGAATAACGACCAAATTTATCAACACTCATTATTTTTTTTTATTCGATAATATCGGCTTCTTTAAGTTCTTCAATAATTGAAACAATTTCGTTAGAATGATTGTTATGTCCAGCTTGATGTGAAGCAATAAGCAGTCTCAATCGATCTACAAGCTCATTGGGATTATCCCAAAATATATAGTCTTTTTTCATTTTTGATAATTGCATTAATCCATTTCCTGAAGTTGTTTGTGGTGTTAATGGTGAAGGTAATGGCTTAATAGAAGTGTTTGTGTTGAATCCTAATAATTTACTTATTATATTTTTATACTTATAACCACGATTACCAAGTATTTGTCGCTGTGAATCATGATCTTTTCTATATGCATTAGTGTCATGTAAAATGGTCTTGTAGTTTTTTAAACCTTCATCAGTGTAAATTGTCTTATCGGGATTTTTCTTAAATATAAGCTCATATAACCCATTTGTTCCTTCAAAGGTTTTATTTTTAATTTCTATATCCCTGCCGAGAATATTGAACTCAGCATTACCGATGTACCACTTTCCATTTTTTAAACGAATACCATACGTTTTATCAAGAGTGCTGGAATTATTAATAAATAAATCTATATATTTTTTAGGGGTATCGTGAAATTCTTCTTGTGACAATCGTTCCATAAAGTTGCGATGACTTGCGTAATAGTTTGAGGTTTTCTTTGTTCTTTTTGGAGTATCATTGTCATCGACAAAAATAGGTGAATCGTCAATAAAAGACTTTGGCGTAATGAATTCATCATGTGGTTGATGTTGTTCCAGATTGAGTTTTATTTTCTTTAAAGGGCTCTCGATAAGACTGTTTTGAAACTGCTCGGAATTTGATTTTTTAACCAATTCGTTTAGTGGTTTCGTGAGTGGTTTAAAAGTTTCTTCAATTTGAGTCTCGTAAGCTTCCCTATCGGTCTTGAATGATTTGTATTTCTTTCGTAGAGCATCGGTGGTTTTAATAAGCTCTTTTGTTAGTTTTACATCTATGTTCATCATATTGTAAAGTTAATTTCTTCTTACAAATGCAGTTGAAAAAATAAATCTCGAAGTTGATGAAAAAATCTTTCGATAGTTCTTAAACCAAATTTTTATTGCGCTTACTGGTCTTAACCGTATAGAATACTGGGTCTTAAACTGGATTGAACCGCTTTTAACTGCTATAATCTGTCGCTGAACTGTTCTGTGCTGCTCTCATGGAACATTACTGTACATATGATACAAAAATCAAAAATTGTATCTATTTTATAGCTTAAGGAAGCAGTCAAAACCCTTTCTATATCGACCTTCATTCAAGGGGCTGTCCTTATCAATGACCACAAAACCGTAATTTGTGTTCCCACATTCTGCACATACCTTTTGAAACATTTTAAATGTCATATCCGAATTGACATGATCATTATAAATATGTTTTAAATTCATATCATCCTGTTTGAAGACGATGAGAAAATTCGCATTGTCTCGAATTAAGTGTTTCGGTATTCTTGTATATGTTTGGCACAAATAAAAACTATCGATGTGATGATGTCGTCCCATACTAAAATACACTCGAATCGTATCTTGTTTTTCACAGGCAATATCGTCAAAGATGAATATAGAATTTGGTTTAGCCTCTTCGACTCGAATTACATCACAATTATTGGAAAATGTAAAAAAGCCCATGTTTTTTATTGGTTTTATGGCTTTTCGTAAAAACTCATACTTCGGTTGATGTAGAGATTTAGAATAAACATAGATATTTTCAAATTTCAAGCCATTTGGATGTAGTAGTAAACTCATCATGACATTTGTTTTTCCACAGTTTGAGGGACCAGTAATTAACCCCCTTACACTATGAGGGAATAATTTACCATGCTTTTTTCTCTCAATCTTGTTATCCAGTTCCATATTTTGTACCGGTAACTGGTATTGTTGCTTAACGAATCGCATAGTGATGAAAACTAAATAAATTCCTATAAATGTCAAGTTTATATATATAAAAACCCTCATATCGCATCTAACCATTCTAGCGCAAAGATATTAATATAAAATGTTTGATTATTCCAAAACTTCTATCAGTCAAAGAAATATTGTAGAAGGAAAAGGTTTATTAAATACCTTAATAAACAAACTACCTCTTGAACTACATCTACCTGGTCATCAATACTGTGGTCCTGGAACAAAACTTCAAAAACGCTTAGCTCGAGGCGATCCGGGAATTAATTTGCTTGATCAAGCGTGCAAAGAACACGATATATCGTATTTCAAATTTAAAAATACATCTGATCGACAGCGATTTAAATCTAAGAACGCTAGTATAGCTGAACGGTCAAACGCACTATAAGTTACCAACCTCTTAAAAGCAAAAACAAAATTCGGTATGGGTTGTTCTCAGAGTAAAGATAAGAAGCCTAAAAAAAGAGCGAAAAATGAAAACGAAGAAAAGAAGTTCAAGATAGATAATAAAGCTAAGGTTAGGTTAGGTTAATGTGGCTGTGGATACAAAAACCACACACTTAGGCCAGAAGAAAGGCCCATTGTGATACCACATGAATCTAGAGAATTACTTCCCACTAGTCGAACCATTTTGAGCTTTTTATAAAGCGAAGGAGATATCTGATATCCTTTTTAGCTAGTTCACTGGGATCATCAAAAGAGTATTCTCCCAGATGAAGTTTGCGTCTTCGTGAAAGAGCAGGGCAGGTGCAGAGGAGGTGAGAGATTGATTCTTCTTCCTCGTCCATGCAGCTCCTGCAGAAGTCATTTGAGGCTACACCAAGTCGTATTGCGTGTCTGCCTATAAGACAGTGTCCCGTAAGGACACCTATTAGGGAGCTAATATGAAGTCTGCTTTGGGATAACAAGTCTTTAGAGCGCTTTAGGTCCAATGAAGGCCATATTAGTTTTGTGGCTGCGCATGTTGGTAAATTGTACCACCTAGAGTTTGCTATCTCGAAAGCTTTTTCTTTTAGCAGAAGTTTACATGCAGCTATCGGTATACCTATCTTCTCCCTTTCAGGTGAAATAGGTATGACGGTTCCATTTTTAGCGAGTTCATCGGCTCTACAATTTCCTGCGATGTCTCTGTGGCCCGGCACCCAGCATAGGTGAATGTTAAATTGCTGCGCCATCTCCATAAGAGATGATCGACAATCGAGGGCCGTTAGAGAGTTGGTTGAGACACCGTCAAGAGACTTGATAGCAGCCTGACTGTCAGAGAAGATGCGTATATCAGAAGTTGATATCACGTTTTCTCTTAGCCAGGAGAGAACCTCTTTGATCGCTAAAATTTCCGCTTGGAAGACGCTACAATGATTAGGGAGGCGGAATGAGATGCTTAGATTAAGCTTTTCTGAGTACATACAACTACCAACTCCCTCATTTGTCTTGGATCCATCTGTATAAAAATGGATGCTTTTGTCATCCAGGAGTTTTTTATCTTCCCATTCATCCCTGGATGGAATGGATACCTGGAAGTTTTTACCAAATTGGGGTTTTGGGATAGTGTAGTCTATGTACTTTGGTATAGAACCAAAGAGGTTCAAAATGATGGAGTGCCCAAAATTGTTGTTGGCCCATTGAGATGAGGCGTTGAGTCTTATAGGTGTACTCGCTGCCACTTGTTTGCTGAATATGTCGAGGGGTGTCAGATGGAGGAGAGTGTCCAACGCTGCTGAGGGTGTGGTTCTCAAAGCCCCGCTAATGCAGAGACATGCAGTACGTTGGAATCTGCTGAGTTTGTCGTAGTATGTGACTTTCTCCAGTGCAGTCCACCACACTGCAACCCCGTACATAAGTATTGGTCGGATGACCGATGTGTATAGCCAATAAGTTATGCGAGGTTGAAACCCCCATTTGTTTCCTATGGCTTTCTTGCAAAGGAAAAGAGCTGCTGTAGCTTTTTTAACTCTTTCCTGAATATTAGGTTTCCAACTTAATTTTTTGTCCAATATCAGACCAAGATATTTGGCCTCATTGTTGAAAATTAGTGGTACACCTTTTATTGAGGGAGGTACAATTTCTGGGATCTTGCATTTCCGCGTAAAAAGGACGAGGTCTGTTTTTTGAGGATTAATACTAAGTCCACAGTGATCTGCCCATCTAGTGAGCATATTGAGTGCGTTTTGGAGGAGGTCTCTCAGTGTATTTGGATGTTCTCCTATGACGGCGATAGCAACATCATCGGCATACGCAATCACTCTGTAGCCTTCTCTCTCAAGGGATATTAGTAGCTCGTTAACCACTATGTTCCACAGGAGAGGGGACAGAACACCACCTTGCGGAGTGCCTCTACTGACAGACCTTTTCGCACAAAAATCCCCCATCTTAGAGTTGATGATCCTGCTTTTTAGCATTAGATTTATCAATTCACAGAGTGAGTATTCGACGTTTAGGGTCGTCATAGCAGAAGTGATAGCGGATGTGTCAACGTTGTTGAAAGCGCCTTCAATATCTAGGAAGGCCACCATAGTATATTGTTTTTGTTCTAGGGAATATTCGATAGTTCTTACTAAGGTGTGCAAGGCTGTTTCTACCGATTTCCCTTTGCAGTAAGCATGCTGAGACATCGATAGTCTCTTATCAATGCTGTTACGTACGTGGATATCAATCAAACGTTCCAGAGTCTTGAGAATGAATGATGATAGGCTAATAGGTCTTAGATCTTTAGGGTTGACATGCGAACATTTGCCCGCCTTGGGAATGAAAACTACCTTTACTTCTCTCCATCGCTGAGGTATATGGACCATATCTAGACAACTCTTAAAAATCATCTCAATGATGGGCAGAGTTATGTCAGTCGTAAATTGTAACTCAGCTGGTATGATGTGATCTGGCCCTGGAGATTTGTAAGGTTTGAAACTATTCAGAGCCCAAGTCAATTTCTCTTTAGTAACAAGACCTTGAGGAAAAGTTAAGTTAATACCCGACCCAGGATGGTTTGTTGTATTAACGTATTTGGAGCTATCAGGAAAGTGGGTGTCAAGTAGCAGGTTTAGCGTTTCTTCGCAAGAGTTAGTCCAAGTACCATCCAAGTTTTTAAGACAACTAGGCATGGTTGGATTTGTCGAGAGAATCTTCCTTATCCTTGATGCCTCCGAGGATTCTTCTATTGAGCTACAGAAGGATCTCCAAGAGGATCTTTTGGCTATTCTCAATTCCTGTTTATATTTTTTGAGGGATTCCTTATAGGAGTCCCAGTCTTGTGGATGTCTAGTCTTTTTTGCACGATTAAAAAGCCTTCTACAGCCTTTCCGGAGTAAACCCAGTTCAGCAGCCCACCAATATGGTTTCTTCTTTCCCCGCACTGTAGTGAGGGGGCAGGCAGTTTCCATGGCTTTATTAAGGGCTGCTGTAAGCTCGTCGACTTTTTGATCGAGTTCAAAAGCGCATAAGGGCGGATCATAAAGTTCTGGTTTAATCAGATTCTTCAGAGTTGCCCTATATTTTGGCCAATCTGTTTTCCTATAGTTTCGGAATTGGATCGGTTTTGGAAACTCTTCAATAAGTGTGAATTGGATGTATCTATGATCGGAGAACGAGTGCTCCTTTGATACTCTCCAATTCAATATTTTATTTGAGAGATGTAAAGAGACAAGAGTCATATCTAAAACTTCTTGTCGATTTTTAGTAACGAAGGTTGGTTCACTACCTACATTACATACTACCAGATTAGTTGTTAAAATATAATCAAAAAGAGACTCACCTCTGTCATTTATATCGGTACTACCCCACGTAGTATGGTGCGCATTGGCGTCACAACCGATAATTATGTTGGTTTTAAGTCTTGTTGATTCAGCGACCGTCCTCTCCAGAGTGGTACCAGGTAGTGGGCCCTGGTGGTCGTGGCCCAAATACGCTGATACCAGCCAGTAGGTATGGTTGTCTATTACCATACTGGCTGTGGTGACGTCTTTATCACTGAAATTAGGGAGCAAAAATACGTTTAGATTACGTTTTACTAGTATGCAGGACCTTGGGTTACCTTTTCCTGTTACATATATCACGTAGTAACCAGGAGTTCTCAATCCTCGAACCAGGGATTTCACAATCCAGGGCTCTTGGATGAGAACGACATCTTCTCCAGTTTTTGTCAGGCGGAGAAGTAAGGAGGCCGAAGCCGTTTTGGAGTGTTGGAGGTTAATCTGTAGTATTTGCAGTATTTTGGCTACAAGTCGGCAGATCAACCTCCACCACTGTTGAATCCAGCTCATCCAGATCAGACGAAGAAGAACCTAATAGTTCATCTTCTTCCTCACTGGGGAGAACCTTGTCGTTTGAGTCGTCGGTCTCCATTAGGGATAAACCTTCGACGTATTTAGAAGAAGACTGTGCTGCGACAGAAGAGAGCCCTGCCACATTCTCATCCACACCCAAGGATGGGAAGGTGATGTTAGCACTGGGACCCCCTACGTCTTGCGGCACAGCTTCTGATGCGGGCTCGGAGGAAGACTGTGCTGCGACAGAAGAGGGTCCAGGTGCAACATCATCCACATCCAAGGAAGGGAAGGTGGTTGTAGCACTGGAACCCCCAACGTCTTGCTTGTGGAGGCTCGCATGAAGCGTCTACCTCATCTTTTTTGTAGATACGTAGCGTGATTGTCCCGAAACCGTATCTTATCACTCCCTTATCTCTCGCCAGAGAAGCCACAGAGTCTTTATTGATTACGATTATCGCACTTCGATAAAGACCCTTTGGCTCCTCCAGTTTCACGATCTTCCAGTCGTGACAAGGAAAGTCCGGGTTGCTAATCTTAATAATCTCGCGTATGTCATCCGGACATGAGGGTTCTTTAGGGATCCAAGCGCGAGCTCTTGGCCTGCATGGAATATCTTCCTTTGCAACGACCTCGAGTTTTGCGCCTGGCCAAACTTCGCCCAGCATGCCGACAGCAAGCGTATAGAGATCGCGCGACCTCTGATCGTTACAAGCGATGAGCTTGACATGACCTTGATGCCAACCCTCATCGCTTGTTACAGGCGGTGGACCCGGATGATCCCGCATGACTTTTAAAAAGCCAGCCGAGAGCTTCAGATTCACCATCTGCCAACGGTCAGAAGTAATCGTGCCATCAATATTGCTCCTATCGATGACCGCAATTACGATCTTATTTGAATCCTTAAGCACATCACTAAAAGGTTTAGTGAGAGGTACTCGAGGAATATTGGGAGTGCTGGTGTTTTGCACTTTGGGTTTTTTCGGGACGGGAGTGGACTCCTCCAAAGACCTTTGTCGCTTTGACGTGGAGTCGTGGCGACTAGTGTTGTCTAGAATGGATTTAGCCCACTCCAGCTTTTTGCTAAGGATGGGATTACTTCCATCCCCCAGTGTTGAACCAGAGGATTTTATAATCCTCATCGCATTCCGTCGTTGTTTATACGAGCTCCTAGGAGCATACTGGAGAGGTTTACTCTCTTTAGTAGTGGAAAGATCATTTTTCACGAACTTTCCACTACCGACATGAGGAAGCGTTTTCGCCAATTGTACATCCTGCACCGCACTAGAAGAAGGGCAGTGACTTGGCACAGGCCCTTTTCCGGTGCTCGGCGCAGGAGTAACGACAGCCAGCGTTGCCGCCGAACTGCCGCCCAGTGTGGATACATCCTGCACCGCACTAGAAGAAGGGCAGCGACTTGGCACAGACCCTTTCCGGTGCTCGGCACAGGAGTAACGACAGCCGACGTTGCCGCCAAGCTGCCGCCCGGTGTAGCTGGAATACCGGTGCCGGTTTGACGCTTTTGCTTCCAGTACTGTTTTTGTTTTTGTTTTTGGTTTTGTTTTTGATTTAAATTCATTAGGATTCCCACGAGTAGCGAAGTAAAGGGGGGGTCCATCTGTGCAGAGATTCGCTTACACAGATAAGGCTAGCTAATCCGGAGGTCGCCTGGTATCCGGATACTCCGTTAACGACTGAGCTGTTTTTAGAAATTGGGCCCTCAGCCTGGCTGATCATCGGCACGGGTCGTATAACACCTTAGATCCAGCCCAATTGGGAAGTTGAAGGGAAGGATATGTTTTGGAGCAGGAGAGACGAACAGCAATTACGCCATAAGCGTCCCAGAAGGGAACTAGGTTGACATATAGTGATACACTATATATTCGGGAGATAAGGAGACATCAGCCAGCATAGTAACACAAAGCCGACGGAGGAGGGGGTAGGGATTGGGAAGGGTAGGGGTGAGCGACCTTTGGTTTCAGGACTCTTCTGGAGAAATAATTCCCGAGAATCATTGACCTTACTCAGCTTCTACAACTCGACAAGTTCGACGCTCAGGTAGAAGTAATAAAGCTAAACAACCCTCCTTTAGAAAAGTGATTCACACAATTGGGAATAATATCAAACGTAAAAAACCTCTCAATTTAGAAAAAGCAATTAAAATAGCAATATCATCTGCCAAGAAAACAGTTCGAAAAAAACATTAAAAGAATTAAGACGCCAAGAGTTATTGCCATACCAAAAACTGGAGGAGCAATTCCTTTCCTTATTCCTCTGTTTGCTGGACTTTCAGCACTTGGAGCTTTAACGGGTGGAGCTGCAGGAGTAGCAAAAGCTGTCAGCGATATCAGCATTGCTAAAAAAGATCTAGAGGAGAAAAAACGTCATAACGAGAAAATGGAATCAATTGCAGTCGGACAAGGCTTACACCTTAAATTTTATAGAAAGGGGCTTGGACTTTATTTAAATCCAAAGTCAAAAAAACTCCTAAGTTCGCTACCCAATCGTGCATTGAATGAAATAGATTTGAGAAATTTTGCAAAGAATTTAATTCCGAATTTTCGAGGAGTTTTCATGCGCGATAATTTACCAAAAACTAAACCGAAGAAAAATGAATCTGGGATTGTAAATCTTGATTCCTCAATTGGTCCTGGAACGCACTGGGTAGCGTATTATAAGGAAGGCAGTAAAATTGAATATTTTGATAGCTTTGGAAATTTACAGCCTCCTAATGAAATTATTAACTATTTGGGTGACAAAATTAACTATAATTATACTAAATATCAAGATTACGACTCTTTTAATTGTGGTCAATTATGTTTAAGATTTTTATATGATTGTTTATTTTCAAATAAATAAAGAGTTTTCTTTTAAAATGGTTTCATTGTATTTTTTATAAGCATGACGTTGACACTTACGCTAAGCGGAAGAACTTCCCATCTATTAGCTGAATATTTTCCACCTTTGAACCTGGATCAGGACTACGTTTGCGGATTGATTGATTTTCAAACGTACAACTCCATTCCGAATGTAGATGAACGGAACAATTTGTTTCATATAGGAGAATATGAAATTGAAATCCCAACTGGGTCTTATGAAATTGATAACATTGCAAAATTTATTTCCGAAGAATTATTATCACGAAATTCTACAGCTATTGTTCAAATAGAGGCAAATAATAATACTATGGTATCTGAAATCCGGAGCAACGAAAAAATATATTTCAATAAGGATAGAACTATTGGAAAATTACTTGGTTTCAGTAAATGTGTTCTTGACCCCGGTGTGGTACATTTGTCGGATTTACCTGTTGATATAAATAAGGTGAATGTAATACGAGTTGAGTGTAATATCATTACTGGTTCTTATTTTAATAATACTCCTGTGCATACTTTACATGAATTTTCTCCAGAAACAGGAGCAGGGTATAAAATCATAGAAGTCCCGAAAAATGTCATCTATTTACCTGTGAACGTCAATCGAATAAGCAGTCTAACATTAAAACTCGTGGATCAAGACGGTGACTTGATAAATTTCAGAGGAGAAAGAATAACTGTACGACTGCATTTAACTCCAAAATCACAATTATGTTAATCTATAATAGTAATTATAAAATAGATACGAAAAGTAACCATCCATTTAGTTCTATTAGAACAGCACCACCGTCAAGACCAAAACTATCATCTAAAAATAAGACCTACCTTCTTACATTAGGATTTAAACTAAAGTAAAAACAATATGAACGAAATATTAAACATTACCCATGGACCTAACTATGATAATAGCATATCTAAGTTTGAGTACCATAGTTACTCGCCATTTCTTCAGTCATTCAATCCAAGTGATGAAATACGTATCCCTATACAACAACAGGATTTGTGCATTTTACCAGTGGAAGCTACATTTATATAGAAGGAGGTCTAACAAAATCAGATGGAAAGCCTTCTTCTACGGGAAAATTATCTAATAATGCGATGGCATTTCTTTTTGAAGAAATACATTATGAACTCAACGGAGTGGACATTGAGAATAATAAAAATGTTGGCATCACAACATCAATGAAAAATTATATATCATTGAATGAGAATGAAAGTAAAAGCTTAGAAAATGCTTCATGGACCGGAAACTCCAGCATTACACCTGCATCGGGTACTTTTAATTTTTGTGTACCACTAAAGAATCTGTTGGGATTTGCTGAAGACTATAAAAGGATTATAGTAAACGCAAGACATGAATTGGTTCTAATTCGTACTCGAAGTAATGAGAATGCTTATTATACTACAGAAAACGAGGAAATAAAACTATCAATTTTCAAATTGCAATGGAGAGTTCCGCATATTACCTTATCCGATTCAAACAAGATTACATTATTGAAACAAATACAATTAAATCCAATTCAAATTCATTTTCGAACTTGGGAAATGTACGAATATCCAACACTGCCAACTAACACTGATCATGTATGGACAGTTAAGACTTCAACTCAACTTGAGAAACCGAGATATGTTATTATTGCTCTACAAACGAATAGAAAAAATCAAAAGGATAAGGATGTAAGCAAATTTGACCACTGTGAAGTTAGCAATGTAAAGGTACATTTAAACTCTGAATCGTACCCTCGTGAAGATTTAAATCTTAAATATAAACTAGACCAGTATGCCATTCTCTATGAAATGTACAGTAAATTTCAATACTCATACTATCAAAAACGCTCACAACCACTTTTATCACGACAAAACTTCAAGGATATCGCCCCAATAATGGTGGTTGATTGTTCCCGTCAAAATGAATCAATTAAAACAGGACCAGTGGATGTAAAAGTTGAACTTAAAACAACACTTCCAGTTCCACCTTTAACAACTATGTATTGCCTTATTCTTCATGACCGTGTAATAGAATATAATCCAGTTACTGGAGAAGTTAACAAACTTACTTAAATTGACTGTCATGGTGTGTAAACTAATACGTAATCAAATAAAAAAAATCATTTTATCTAACAATATTTTAACCTATCGGGTTCATGCTCAATGATTTTGTTAAAACCAATACTCACCATGTAACCATTCCAAATATAAATAAACACATAAACAATATTGTACTTCTAGTTCTTTTTATTTAATTCGTTTTTACATTTTTTATTGTAATATTTTTCAAAGAAATATCAGAAAATGTTACAAATGCATTGTAAATCTAAGAGGGTAAGAATGTCGTGGGACTATTTTGACGATAAAATCCAAAAGGTAGGGAGCTATGGTTAGAGAGAAAGTGGCGTTTTTCCGATCTTGGTCTATAGGTCTTGCACTGTGTCTTTGTTATCACTTGATGATCCCTTGTCCTGCAAATATTGTCAGAAATAATCTGAATGTGATCATTGCCATCGGCGTTAAGAACGGCTTGTTTGATTGCTTCAAAATTAACTTTTTTTGATGCTGAGTAATTTAAGCATAATCCCTTTACCTTGCAAATAACCTCTTCAGTGTTGTCTTTTCCACTTAAGACTTTGTAGGCATAATTCTTAGGTCCTCCACTTACAAATTCTGTTATGAAACTTCCTTCGCCGAAGCATTCTAGTTCGTCAGTCATATCTCCAATCATGTTGCCAGTTTCAGGATCACTATCCCCTTCTCTGCTTACGAATATTACGGAATCCGTATCGTAGTACAACACTCGTTTACCTAATTGTTCCAAATATTCGTAGAGCTTTAAACGCGCTTGTGTAGTCGTATATGCTGCAATGCAGACATTAGCTGTGTTCAGTAGCTTAGCAGATTCTTCTTTATATTGATAGTTCAATATTAAATTTGTTTCATTAACAGGAAATATTGAACAGACGTTCACTGAAGGATTTGTTATTATTTCATACAATTCAGCCGGATTATTTATAATGGATGTTTGGGGTTGGTTTTCTCTTTGACCAAATTTACCCCAAAATGAATTAAGAATAAGTTTTGCCAAAGATCTTTTACCTTCATTTTTAATTATTTCGGAATAATCAAGCTCGATATTTTCAATTTTGAGGAAATTAGAAATATAGTTAGCCTTATCTTCTTCCGTTATACAAGCTGCAGGCCACCCCGACGCTTCTTGTTTAATTTTTAAAAATTTATCCATCATAGCGTCAAATAAGTCTCTTGAATTTGTATCTTTATCATACTGTATGGTATCATATTCCCATATTTCGTAAATTGTAAGAATTGTAGATATAACCTTTCTTAATGGCTTTAACAACTTCTTCAATTACCCATGTTCCACATAAACCTCTTTCACTATCAGAATGAGAACAAATATCATCATCACTATACACTTTATCGCTGCAAGATCTGCACAAGGTAAACATCAATTTGTTATTTTGTTTGATAGGAAGAACAGGATGAAATAGTTGATCCGGAGGTAATATTTTGCACTTGATTAAACCACTGATTTTTTCAAGTTTTAAATTTGAACATTCGGCAGAATCTGTGTGTATTTTTGGGTGTCCAATGGGAAATTTTCCATATTTACACACCCAAGGATATAAGGAACAAACATCAATATATTTTATTTGTTCTCCTTCCGTGCATTGATAGTATCTAGATGTGTTACCGGTTCGTCCACCATAAAAAGCTTCACGAGGATCGAGTGGGGATTTTTCAACGAGATGATGTGTTCTTAAAAATTCTAGGTCCGTGTCCTTAAACAGAGATAACCTATTTTTAAAATGGCATTCCCATTCTTCGATGACATCATACTTGAATGACTTTAAACGAGCTGTTTTTGCTAACGTCCTTTCAAACCTTCGATTTAAAGTATCAAATTTATCAACAGTGAGAGGTTCATTCCTATTATATTTTTGACATTCAGGATGACCATGGTAATACCACCCATAAAATTCAAATATTTGCTTAGTTTCCTCGCAAAATCCATCAACTTTGACTCCGGCAACAACTGCTTCTTTACCGTTTGAAGAATGCTTAATTTTAATACGTCTTTGTTTTGCCTCCCAAATTAACCATTGAATTGCTACCTTCGATTGGTTGTCGACGTTTCTGTAACCGTTTTTCGGTATGATTCCAATTGTATTTTCAACAAGGAAGTTTCGTCGGAATACTAGATTGCATGCAGATGCAATCGTAGTAGACTCCAAGAATGGTTCAACATTACATTGAAGAAGAAAGAAATTTCTAAATTTAAGACAAGTATCAGTTAAAATTTTTACATCACTGACACAGTAGTCCACAAGATCACGTTCCATTATGAAGTTATCATCTTTATGTTCTTCATACCATTTAAAGAAAACTTCACGTTCAGCTGTTTTCATCGAGTCAGGTCCGTAATATTTATGAGGTAATTTTCCATGGTATGTAGCATTTTCTGTCGTGTTGAAAAAGTGAGGAAAATAACCTTTCTTTAAAGTTGATGGTAAATCAAAAGCTTTTGGTAGTTTCGATAATGCCATTGGGAAATAATTGATGGAATCTATAAATTTTACATTTCCAACTTGCATGAGAATTATTTTTGTTCCACGCATGATCAATTGCGGTTTCAGACTTGTATTTTCCAAAATGTAATTCAATATAAATTGATGGTCATACGCCTGACCGTTGTGAGCAATTACAATCACTGTTTTGAATACCTGACGAATCTTTAAAATATAGTTAAGAAAGTTAGGCACCACGTCTTTGGTTTCAACGTGATTTCTATAACTACACTGCTGACCGAAATGCAGATTATCTATGTCAATACATAAATTGCATCTTTTCTGGAAAACACACAAATTAGGCTTATGTAATTTGAATAAAGAGCCATCTGATTCTTTTTCTTGGCGGCTCTCAAAATCATAAAAAATGTAAAGACATTTGTGGAAATTTGGTTTTCCTGTATTAGGTATCATATAGCATTGGTGATTTTGCGGGACATATATCTTGCATGTATGACAAAAATATTCACCGCACACATGATCACTTTTTCCAGTAGTTTTCAGGCAATTTAAACATCTTTTGACTTCATCACACATAGATTGTTGTCCTGAACTTGAAGATTTGTGGTAGTCGAAACATATTTTACCTCGAAAATTTCGATTACATTCTCCACAGAGAATCTCATTAGCAGTTGTTTTGCAAGCTGGTGATTTGTGGCATTGTGGACAAGATTTATTACATCTGTGTGCTTTTTTATTATCATACGGCTTATGGCATGTTTCGCAATAGTAGACACAACAGAATGCAGCAGTTAATGAAATTATTACATTAAAATGATTTTTGTAGTGAAGCAAATTAATTCTTTTTCTGTTTGATTCATCTGATGTTGCTATCCCTTCGAATATTACTGTTCTTCCTTTTGTTGCATATTCATAAACCGTAATTATATAATCGGCTAGATATCTCTGAAATTCTTTCAGTTCTTCTATACCACAACCATCGAATGGCACAGTGATATTGGCATTATTAACTAATATTTCCGCTCTTATTTTTTGCAGTTTTCCCACATCATTTCGCACTTTGTAAGCATCTGATGACTTGTCCGCATATGCTACTGCTACTGCTAAGGCTCTGGGTAAACACAAGTTATCCTTGTTTTTGATGGATACGATCCCACGTTTTTTAAGGCATTCTTCATCATATGAATTGAAATGAGGTTCGCGGCTATTCCCTTTACCTGAAGGTAGTTTTATGGAAGTAACCGTTAATTCGAAAGTATCTGTGCAGAATCCTTCTGAGTTACTTTGAAATATTTTAAGCGTCATTTCCCATAAATCCTCGATTTTAAATTCTGATGCGTTCTTAAAATTCACCCAACCACTTCCTCTCTCCTTGGAAAATCCTTTTCCATTAAACGTCACTCCAACCTTGTCCATAGCCCCCACACCCTGAAATGCAAATTTAAGTGCCTCTTCAACGGCAATTCTTACCCATGTTGTCGGCTCTGCTCCTTTGGGGATAGGACTGATCCTAAACTCTATTTTGTTGGCTTTCAGGTTGAACCGCTTTACTTTTGTTTCAGTGGATGAAACTACCTCATAACGCTAATGAATAAAAACAAAATTATCTATATTTTCCTTGTTTTTAAACCATTTTTTTTTTATAACTTACTTTTTCTTCAACGGGTGGGAGGAATTCAAGTTTTGGTTGCCCTCCTGGAAGTGATGCTTCAGAAACATTCAAAAAATAGCCTGAGAACAGAGCTATTTCTTCTTCTGAAAGTCCATTGAAGTTAGAAGGTAAAAATACCTTAAAACTCTCCATTTCCAAGAGAATTCTTGGACCGTATTTCGTAAGAGTTTTCTCCCCATTTTTTATTAAGTAGGTAATGGATTGAAGATCGCTTATACTTTTTAATGGTTTAACCATACCCAAATTATTCAACTTGTTCAAAAATTGAGAACTCATTTTGGATTTTTTTTTATTTTATTTTTCAACCGATCACTGCAAAGTTCACAATTAAACTAACCAATCCTTTTTAGAAATCTTCCATACACCAAACAAAAACTTTGAACAGAAACACCCATTTATTTATAAGCTCACGCCATACAAATACATATTCCCATCTATTGTTCATTTGACAAAAGCAACCACAGTCATTTAATATCAACATAATAATTTTTCTTAATGTTGTAGAATTTCTTATTACTTCTCTTCAAATCCAATACATCGGATCGCTTCATCCTAAAAATCGTTTGTCTTCAGATATCAATTTAAAATTTAATAACAATTTGGCCCGTTACGGAATTCAATTTTTTTTTCTTTTAAAAAAACATTGGAGCAAATCTTATCGTGTTGATTCATCCCCATTTGAAACGAGAGCTAGGCTAGGTACGCAACGCAATGCCTTTATTACCCAGGGACAGCGAGTGGTTAGGGATAGTGAGTTATAAAATTTTAATTGTTCTTTGTCTATAGTTTATGTTAGAAAATTAAACAAACAAACAAATCCAATACATCGAATCGCTTCATCCTAAAAAAAAATAGTTTGTCTTCAAATATCAAATTAACTTTAATAGCCATTTTTAAATTAAACTTATATCTTTTTGAGATATCACGATCCATCCAACGCACATTCTCCAAATATCCAAAACTACTTCACACACATCTTCTTTAAACTCCCTCCCGACCGAGCGACCGACCGACCGACCGACCGACCGACCGACCGACGGCAGCAACCACCACAATCATCACGATCCATCCACCGCACATTCTCCAAATATCCAGAGAGCCCGCGCCGCCTCTTCCTCACTTCTATTCAAATCCAATAAAACATTTACGATCCTCAACATCACAAACCAACCCTTCATCATCATCACTTCCGCATGCGGCGCCAAGGCGTGCGCCAAACAATACATCAAACACAATACCGCACCAATTAAAAACACATTAAAAACTATTCAAAACAAAACCCATTAAAAAAGCCATAAAAAAAATTCCCATGCTCAAGCCACGCATATTCTACTGTCCTGGAGTGGATTCCCTGTGCAATGCCTGACCTTCTTGTATACGAAACCGTCCGAAACAAGCAGGTCAGGGAGCTGGTCTTTATTCTGTCCGATATGCGGGATGATTTGAAGATAGTCTTCCGATTTGAAACTCGGATCCTTTAAATCAATATGAAGAACATCGGTAAGGTTCGTTGACATCGACCCCGGTGGACACACCGTTGAATGCAGTGCCTCTACCTCATAAACTCGAGATAGAGCATTAGGCACTACATTCAAGGTGCCCTTCCGGTGTTCGATCCCAAAATCGAAGCCTTGCAGTTTGAGACTCCAGCGCGCTAACCTCCCCGTTGGATCTCGCAGACTCATCAACCACTTCAGGCTTGAGTGATCGGTGATTACAGTAAACTTGTACCCTTCAACGTAAGGTCGAAATTTTTGTATCCCCCTGACAGCTGCTAGACATTCGCGCTCGGTAACGGTGTAGTTGCGCTGAGCAGAATTCAATTTTTGAGAAAAATAATAGATGACCGTTCGGCTCCACTCTCGTCCTTCTGACACAACACACACCCAATCCCGGACGCAGACGCGTCGCATAGAATAATGAATTCTTTGGAAAAGTCGGGGTTGACGAGGACAGGTTTCGATGTTAAAGCTGATTTAATTGCTTCAAAAGCTTTTTCTGCCTCTTTCCCAAATTAAAACTTTTTACCTTTCTTCAATGCGTCTGACATGGGAGCTGCTAAGGTCGAAAAGTTGCCTACAAATCTTCGGTACCACCCCGCCATACCGAAAAATCTTCGGACTTGTTTGACCGTTTTCGGTACCGGAAATTCGAGGATTGCAGCGACTTTTGCTGGATCTGGTTTCAGACAACCTTGACCCACAACATACCCCAGGTACTGGAGTTCCTTGAAGCAGAACTTTGATTTCTCGACGTTTATCGTCAAGCCTGCTTCAAGTAACCTTTTCCCTATAATACGCAGAATCTTAACATGTTCCTCAAAATTTCTAGATATGACGAGTAAATCGTCTAGGTAGACGAAGACCTGGCCACGAAGTTCCGACGGTACAACAAGATTCATCCGATACGTGTGGCTCTGGGCTGCATTGGAAAGCCCGAAAGGCATAACCTTAAACTGGTAGAGCGGTCTACCAGGAACAGTAAAGGCCGTCTTCTCCCGCGAACTTTGCTCCAGCGGTATCTGCCAGTACGCATCTTTAACTCGAGATAAAGTGTGTCTCTTGAAGGCGTGCTAACAGTCCCTCTATATGAGCAATTGGGCTCGCATTCTTCTTTGTAACTAGGTTCACCTAACGAAAGTCCAAGCACAATCGGTTCTTACCAGGTTTTCGCACCAATACGACTGGGGAACTCCATGCACTTGAACTCTCTTCGATGACCCCCAAAGCAAGCATGCGATCCAATTCCTCATACACCAGGGCTTGTATAACTGGAGAAATGGGATAATGACGTTGCTTGATAGGTGCCGCGTCTCCCGTGTCGATAAAATGCTCTATCAGGTGGGTCTTTCCCAACCCTCTCTTCGTAAATGATGGAAATTGTTTGACCGTTTCAACAAGTACTTCTCGTTCGTGATCGTTCAGATCACACTCGATTGCACTACTGACCTTAGCGACTATCTCGTTATTTGGAGAAATTTCCGATATGATGTGAGGTGCTAACTGGAAAATCCTCCAGAAGTCCACACCTAGGTATAACTGTTGGGTAAGCGATGGTACAACGAATAAATCCATGACCTTGGCTATGCCTCGGTAATGAATCTTCGCCGTTACCATTTCGACAATTGATTGCTTATAGCCGTCAGCCGTAGAAATGGAAGAAACGAATTTTTTAAACTGAACCTGGTTTTCGCTAAGAAATTCAATAGCACCAGTTCCCAGACAACTCACACTCGCTCCCGAGTCGAGCAAACCGAGTATTTTCTTTCCAAAGATTTCGACTGAAACATATGGCCGAGGATCGTCTGCCGAGCAATTCAATGTAGTTTCCCCTACTGATTTATAAAGCTCTTTCTTTTTCTTCATCCTTTCTCGCAATTTTCGTACTTTTTCTGAAGCTGAGGGAAACGTCACTATTTTTTTTCTTTTCTCATAATATTCTTTAATACGCTGGTGGATCGATTTGATTGGTCTTTCAACTTTGGTTTTCTCAATATTATTTCGGGATTCTTCCCATAGTTTTGTCTCTTCTGGTGAACGTCTTAGCAGGGTAATTTTAGTATGTAAATCTATTTTATCTATTTTTCCGGGTTCTCCGTCCTCGAGCACTTCCCCCCGGTCGAAGGATTGCCCGATGGTCGGTTTCCCGCACATGTTTCGCATTTTGGTGTGATAACATTATCATGACCACACCTAAAACAAAACAGGTTCCGTTTAAGACTGTCGCATTCTCGAAAAGTGTGTCCCTCTGCTTTGCAATTCCAGCATTTGAGTCTGTTAGCTTCCCTTTGGTAGGCCTCAACCGTGGCTGGAACTGCAAAGTCAGAGTCCTCACGAGGATTGTCTAACTCACTAATTTGCCGTCGTGTAGACGTACACTGGATAGCGTTATTGGGTGTATACTTGGATCGGGTTGCGGTTGCAGTTGATTCACTTCCGTTTAAAAATTTCTCAAAAGTACGGCATACGTATACCATTTCTGGTAAACTATGTGTACCGAAAGTTACAAGAAGTTCACCCATTCTACGCCGCACATTCTGCTTGATGAGCTCAATTATTTCTTTCACCGGTTTCGGTACTCGTAATCGTGAATTAAATTGAATCAGGTCATCGTAGAACTCGTCGAAGGTTTCGCCTGGTAACTGTTTTCTATCAGACATTTTCCGCGACAGTTCAGAATCTGTCTCCAGACTTCTGTACTGTTCTATGAGGGCTAGTCGCAAGGTTGGCCAAGTAGCGCGTGCATTATTTTTGGACCACATCCAATACCATGTCGTCGCACGACCATCAACAAAGTGATGAAAATTACTGACTAATTCGGCCCAAGTTGCATTGTAACTATCCTTTATACGTTCAAGTCGAAAAAGGAAATCATCAATAGTCATATTTTTTGTATCAAATTTAATTCCCCATTTGTGGTAGTGTGGGAAACGTAATACGGAAGTTGACGAAGATGAAACTGATTGAGTTTGATTTGTAGGTGCCGGTGAATCGTTTAAATTCATATTGCTTATTTGGGCTAAAAAGGTGTCCACATTTGAACCACGAGCCATTTCTATTGGATGAACACTTGGCTCATGCCTTGGGTATGTATTGGGGTTTGGATAAGCTGTATTAGGTTGATGAGAGGTATAATCAGTTGTTGTTCGTTCTCGCGGAGTAACATCGTTACGTAAACTTTGCGTATCGTGAGTATTGCTAGGATGAGCTGGAGTAACATTGGCAAGAACTTCCCTTACTATAGCTCTTACCTGCCCTAATAACTCTGTATGAGTCCGCTGTAACTCTTGCCGAATAAACTGTTGGTCTTCGACCCGTTTCAGACCTACTTTCGCTGTGACTATTTCTTGTACATAGGTTTCAAACTGAGCTCCCTCATTAGAAGTACCATCTTGCCTAGGATTCGAAGTTATTCCTTGATTTCCATTAGGTTGCAAGCTTAACCCGTTGTTACCCCTAGTAGAATTACTACTTGTTCCAGCACCCAAAGGTTCCATATCACTTTGTGATTGGACAACATCGTTCGTTTCTAGTGGTGGAGTACCTTGCCTACTATTTTGGCGTTTATTCTTCCCACGCCCTCTTCCACCCATTGGTAAAAGTTTGTATTTCCGTTATCTATATGTATAACGCAACGTAAATTGCTATCAAAGCTGTGGATATTATCTATCCCTAATTCCAATTAAATTTATTTTTTTATAAAAAAAAATTGCAGTCAAAACTGTCTGATTTAAAAAAAAATTTCAAAAAAAACAAATACCTTTTTCTTACCCTTAATAAAAAAAATACTCTTTACCCAAAACTAAAATTATCAAAAAAAAACTCCTAAAAAAATTTAAATAGTATAAATCAAAAATGAAATTATATTTCCTTGTTTCATCTACTAATCTGGGGAAGTGAATGTAGGGTCGCGGAGCGGATATTTCAAAAAAAAATGTATCCTCAAATTTCCTCCCTTAAGAGAGATCAGAGATTCGAAGAGAAAAAAAAATTACTGTACATAAATAAATTTGCTCTAAGTACGTCGTCTCATCAAAACTTCATCCGAAAAAAAAATTCATAATTGTACTCTGTATACGCAACAACTGACGAAAGCCGAAAGTATAAACTTAGCTTACCGGATAACGTGCAGAGTATATATATCGGAACGTTCTAATCTTTTCCTTGGAGAGTTAAGACCTTATTTAGATTTTGGTTGTTGGTTAATTGATGAAGTATTCACATTTTACAATCAGTGTCAAGCTTCAGCATCAGTCGTAGATCGAAGATATTTATGTTCTTAACCTACCGGACAAAAGTCTTGACACCAATCAAAAAAAAAATTACCACAACAATTCGCATTCCTAAAAAAAACTTTTACTGCTCAGTGCTATCGGCTACTCGAAAAAAATAAATCTAAGTATGGACACTGAGGGAAGTAAGTTTATTCGGGCGTTGAGCCTAAGAAGATACCACATTGCAACTGACAAGAGTCAAAATAAAAAAAAACTAACCCTTCGGACAATTGTGGCTACTCTTATGCATCGGTGTCAAAAGCCCCAGGAAGCAAAACTCCCAAACTTCACAAACATCTCCATAATTAAAAACGAATTTAAAAAAAAATTGAAATTTTAAATCAGTCTCAGCGTAAGCTAGACAAAAAAAATCGGTCACTAAATTCGGGCCCCACGTTGGGCGCCATCTGTAACGTTGCATAGCAAAATTTGGGTAGTCCCGTATTTCTCACATGTCCATTTTAATATACTACAAGATTTTCAAACTACTCTTTATAACAAACGAACCCGACCGTATTTCCAAAACCAGTCTAGGATCAGAAAAGATCCCAATTAACAACAAAGAGTATTTCTTAACAACTATTCTTTTCACAAACTGCCCTCCTAACGACCCTTCCTACCTTTAGGACCGATGTCTACAGATCCATCAGCCCGTTCAGGCAGGAGCCGAAAGGGGTGTCCAATCTCATGTGTAACAGAAGGCTTGATAAATGCCATGCTTAGCTCGTCGACGGGGGGGGGGGTCTTGTTACACGTGAAATGGCAGTGCTACTTTTTTTTTTCAAGCCTAAGTCTAAGATGTAATTCGACCGAAAATGATATCCATCTTTCAAAAATGGTGGGACCCGAATTCAGTAACCGATATCGACTTCATTTTTTTTTTTGTATTCTCAACTTCGCACATAGAGGAGGACATAGTTGGTAGTGTCCTCGGAGCATGTCTATACCCACCCTATAAAATATCCCTAACGAAATTAGGAGATACTCCGATGCTATTACTTTATGCTCAAATTAGGTGTAATAGCCCTTTATCAAAAGGGGAAAGCCAGTGACTTCCCCTTCTACTCCACAGGGAATTCTATCCCATTCTCCGCTCCTTCTTTATCCACTTCCCCATTAATTAAAAAAAAAACTTCTCAAAACATTATAGCTTATCTTTCAAATCCATAAATATTTTTTATTCAACTTGATTTTCATCTTAAATTAATAATATAAAAATTTTATGAAAACGAAACACCCTCTACATCGGACGATTAAAAAGAAATTTCAAAAAAAAATTTGTTATTAGTTGTTGAATGTTGAAATAACACCCAAAATCAAAACTCGTTTGTCAAAACGAAGACATTCAAACTACCCCGTATAGTTTAGGTGATCTTCTCGTTAATTAATTTCATATAATCGTTTTCATCTTCCGTTTTCACTTCGTTTTCGTTTTATACATATGTATATATTTTTTTTTACTTTATGTTATCATTTAAAAAAGTTTGTATATAAAGAATAAAACAAATATAACTACATATATAGTCACAAGAAAAAAATTTCACTTACCGGTGCTCCAAGATGTGTGCACAGCATTTTGTTGCGACCTGGAAATCCTAAACGTCGATTGTAGGGAATGATGAAATATATTTTATGTTGATGATAAATCGTGAAGGTAGTAATATCCGAATTATTCTCACTTGTTTTTATACCTTAACCGAAAAAAAAAAATTATCTCGTCACAATGTATAGAGTGGTACATCACTGCCTTACAATACTTACTACCTATGTATATCTTATTAATTCTATACTTGAAACTATATACTACTCTAATTCTATTTTCGTTTAAGTAAAATTAAGAATTTTGGATTCGTAAACCTTATTCATAATTAATTGAAGCCAAAATTTTCTTACTACACTGTATATATTCTCTGTTAATATCGAATCAAAATTTAACTATCTAATATCGTATATTCAATATCGTATCTACTCCACATTACTTTTCCTTTTGATTCGATAGTTCTTTGTTTTTATCTTATTTCTTTTTTTGTTTACATTCTCAATTTAGTTTTATTTTGTTCCTTCAAATGTCTATATCTGTCGTGTTTTATTCTAAATTCTTTTTAATACAAATAATTAATAAAAAAAAATACTAAACAAAAATTTGTTTCCTCTTCGCGAAACTAATCATATGCATAATGCTATGTATATGCATGCAGGTAAGTATTCTCGCCTTAAATTGTATTTTCTCTCTTTTTTTTTATTTTGCTTTCTTTTCTATTCTTTTTTGTTATGTATGTATGTATATGTATATTTTTTTTCTCTAATCCTTTCTTCCTTTTAGCTTTTACATTGTATTTACTCCCTCTAACTAACTTTAATTTTTGTATAGGTATTTCAATAATGGTTCTACATAAATCTCTCTTTTTTTCACGATTCAAGTATCTCCTAATAACTTCACTTTCGTTTCTATTTATATAACTATTTCTTTATACATTATGCACTTCCTTACTTTATATTATCGAAATCACAATCCTTTTTTTTTTTCTTTTAGCACTTTCATTTCAAATTGGTATATATATTTTTTTTTACTGCACTTTTTCTTTAACTAACTGCCTTTTTTTTTTGTTTAATCATTTGCTTTCATTTAAACTTTTTTTTTATTATTTTCACTTGTTTTTCTTCTTATATTTTCAGCTGATTTCAAAGCATCGACAGGATCAAATATCTTGGGACTTGTTCTGCTACTCCTGATGTGTCGCTCGCTAATCCGAAGAGCGAACGTAGTCACTCCTTCGGTCTTTACTTTAGACCAATTCCTTTCAAGATCGTAACTTTCACTCGGGGGTGTATTCAAACTTTCATAAGGTTCGCCCTCAGTTTCTTCAGTGAACCTTTGGTTCACTTCTCGAACTACGGATTTAAAAAAAAAATTGACCAAAAAGAAGTTCTGGAGGGATGAAGGAGTGCTTTTTGGATTTGTAGATATATCCGTGGCAAATTGGGGAATGAAAAGCGTAAGGTAACTCGAGAGAGACGTGATACCCAAAAGTAAACTTGAATCGGGCTTTTTTATAATACTACCTCGATGCCTCGCTGGAATTATTCCCAATCTAATTTGTGTCGTCGATTTAGGGAGTGAAGAAATAGTTGGCACTAGTTAAAAAAAATTAATTCTACAATCTTCAACCAATATAGGTATCTTGAATTTTTTTTTTTGTTACCTATTGTCGCTCCTCGGATTGTTCGGAGTAACTCCTCTGGACCTAGATTTTAGTTTGTTTTTTTTTTTTTTCTTTTTCTTGTGCCGATCGGTGACACAAAAAGTTCTACTATAATGAACTTTCGATGGGGGTGGGGTCTGACACTTTTTGAAACAGTGCAGGTATCCTTCACCAACTCGTGTGCCTATCGGCACCACGGATTTGACTTTCGAGTCGTCGAATTGTTTAGCTTAGAACTTTCAGGCAACGACCGAACTTTTGAGAAATGGTGGCAAGATTCCTCGATTCCAAGAATCCTTTGCCTGTATATTTTTTTTTGCTCTCGGGATTGTTCGATGTGTCCACTATTTTTGCCTTTGACAGACAATGAAGTTTTTGTAGGTCGATGGACAAAACTAATATAAATGAAAATTTATCAGTGTCGTAGGTAAATTTTTTTTTCTAGTTTAATTTCTTACCTAAAAAGTTTAAGATTCCGAAGTGGTGAATCTTTATCCAACCTGGTTGGCTTCGATGGTGTCTTGACAAGAACAATTATTGCCTTTTACAAGCCCGTCCGTGCCGTGTCGCAATAAAAAAGAAGAAATGGCTGGCGAGACTTAACAAATCTTTTGTTAAGATTTGTGCCACTTTTTGTTTTTTTTTGTAAGTTCTTTTCTTTTAATCTTTTCGTTTTTACTTTTACTTACAGAATGTTTTCTGTCCTTTTTTTTTCGTTGGCAAAACTACGTCTTATGAAAACAGACTTGTCCGGTTGCAGATTCAAATTGAAAGAACTAGAAAATTCTTTGCTACCACGAGGGTACCTATTAAAATGGTACTTTAAAATGGAATGTCATGAAATGAACCAAAAACGGATATGTAAAATGCATTTGGTACGGGACGAATTCGAACGCAGGGTGTGTTGATTCTTAGTGCTTTGTATATAGAGTGGAATAGTACAATCATGAAGAGGAACGAACGAAGCGACGTCTGGCCTAACGTCAATGAACTAAATCTGCAAAGTTTGTGCAGAATTTTAATTGAGGAAATTAAGAGACAATTTGACAATACAAAAGAGAAGAATGAAAACAAAAGTAGCTATGGTTGGAGGGGACAATAAAGAGACATTTTTTTGTTTATTTATTTATGTATAAAGCAATAATAAAGACAAATAGGTACCAATAAGCCAAATACCAATTCAAATTTAAATTTTGAACTGTTGCCGTTTGCCTATTTTCAAAACAAATAGGTAGTAGGTGCAATATTTTTGTTTTTCTTTTTTGTTTTTCATAGGTAGATTATATGTATATACAAAGGTGTAATATTTTGTTTTCAAAGTGATATTTATGTAGAAATTATAAAGCGCGGGAAATATAAAATGTCTAGGTATGAGAATTGATATTTGTTTTGGAATTGTATTTATAAAAAATTATAAAATGAACGACTGTGTCGCGTTTACTTATGTATATACAAAATTAAAAAAAGCATATAATAGCTCACAAATAACATTTTTGGAGTAAAACATGTTTGTTTCCAAATATTTTTAAAAACATTTTTTACAAAAAATGTTATTTAATATAAAAATATAATTAACTTAAAATTCAGAATTAAGAGCATCAAGTTCACTTCAAAAAAATGAAATGATCCACTTGAGTAAAAAACTGTGCCACATTAATGTATTATGTTATTTTTTTAATTTGAATAGTTAACTTCCCATAGGAAGTCGAATTTGTCGAAATGAAAATTTTGACATTTCTCGACGTTACATGTACCCTTGAATCTCAAACAAATTTTTTTAGAGAGACGTCTGTGTGTGCTTGTGAACGTACGTTTGTACGGCCGGCCGTACGTTCGGGATACCATTTTTCGTCACTTCGTCATTTGTCACTTCGAATGTTTTACGAATAAAAAATGATATTATCTCCAGAATAATTTTATAAAACGAAGAATAACGTTTTTGACATTTGGACACAAATCTTTACAAAAAATAAAAACCTAAAAAAAAAGTTGGTAAATATTGATTAAAAATTGAATATCTTGGCAACAAATATTCTAAATTCTTCAAACTAGTTTTATTTTATAGAAAATACTTAATGTTTTTAATATTTACAAAACATTTTTAGAAAACTCAAATTGAGTGATTTTTATAAAAAATAAGAATATAGCAAAAATACACGCAAAATTGGTAAAAACTGATGTTCGATTCGAATAAATGAAGGTATTGACTTTAAAATCATTTCATAATGTTTTAGACATCTCATAAAATTTTGAGAAAAATCGAATTGACAGTTTTTTTTACAAAAAATTAAAAACCTAAAAAATAATTTAACAACAGTTGGTAAAAATTGATTTTCGACTCAAAAATCTTTTCAAAAATTTAAGACATTGGCTTCCATCTAATTTTATCTTATAAGAAATATTGTTTTCAACATTTGGTAAAATTTTGAAAATAATCGAATTGACCGTTTTGGTACAAAAAGTTAAAAACCTAAAAAAATTTTAACAAAAGTTATTAAAAACTGTTTTTCGACGTAAATATCTTTTCAAAACTTTGAGACATTGGCTTGAAACTAATTTTATCTCATAAGAAATATTGTTTTCAACATTCGATAAAATTTTGAGAAAGTAAAAACCTAAAAAAAATTAATACTAAAACTTGGTAAAAATTTACTTTCGACTCAAATAGCTTTTTACAAATATTGGCTTCAAACTTATTTTATTTCACAGAAAATATTGTTTTCGATATTCAGTAATTTTTTTATAAAAATCCAACAGTCCGTTTTTTTCATAAAAAAAATAAAATCTTCAGAAAATAGTACGCAAATTTGGTAAAAATTTATACATATAGACAAACTTTTTAGCAAGATAAATCGATAGACGGGATGGAAAGTTATCAGTGTGGGTCGCATCCCAGCCTCTTTTTTAATTAATAAATTTTTTAGAAAAAGTCAACCTATAGTTTTTTCTATATATCTGTACCTACCTATCATACTTTATAACTATGCTTACAATAGAATACCAAATACGAATAACCTATGATAAAAATGAAGCTATACCTATACCTACATGTGCATAGGTACAAATTTGTAAACACTATCTAATTAGTGTTTTCAAATTTGTACCTAAATACATATCCAACAACTTACGAGTAACAAAAATTGTACCTACCTCCCTACATACATATTGTAATGTGTATACACTCTTTACCTCTTTTAATATCGGATTAATAGGAGAACTCGCTTCTTTAAGCATCGAGAAACATCTAGTGGCTAAGAGGGGAACTCAATTCGAAAACATTCAGCAAGCACATACAAGAACCTCGAAAGGGGCAACATCTAGTGGAGAGGAGAACTAGCTTCGTTAAGCATCTAGTGATAAAGAGGAGAACTTCGTTAAGCATCGAGAACAACCTCGTAGATTCTCGAACCGATTTGAGGTATATAAATAGGCGCTCGGAAGCGAAGCGGATTATTATTGGTTGTAAACTGCGATAAGTAAAGACTGTGTATAAAAAGTAATAATTGAAAGTAAAGACTGTGTTTGAAACGTAATAATTGAGTGTTCAATAAATAAGTGGAACAATTTAAATAAAGTAAAAATCGTGTTTTATTTACAAGTGCGAATAAGTTTTAATTGTCGAACCAAGCCGAATATTACATTGGTGTCAGAATAAGGGATTAAAACTTATTGAGAATAAAAACAGTGATTGAACTATTTTGTGTTAAGTAGTGAAGTTAAAAATAAAAAAAAAAAAATAAAAATGAGTAAAGTTTTAAAAGACTTAACTGTCCCTGAGCTAAAGGTTGAACTAAGCAAACGTGGCTTAAGTGGGACAGGCGTAAAAACCGAACTCGTTAAACGGCTGCAGGAATATCTGGAGCAGAAAAATGAAGACCCAGATACGTTTGCTTTCGAATTAGAAGCAAAAGTGGAAGAGGTAAATGCAAATGTTGCCTTATCTAACATGGTGTCAGTTCTTTTAGCCAAATTTGAAGAGAATGAAAAGAATGTTCTCAAACAACTAGAAACTCAAAGGAATGATGTCCTGAAACAACTAGAAGCCCAAAGAAGTGACCAAAAGCAAGAACAGCAGAATATTCTAGAGCGATTCGACGAACAGAGAAACCTTTTAGAAGGCAGATTTGCGGACTTCGAACAAAAAATCAATACTCTCGAAGAGCGCGTCGAAAAGCAAAATGCACGTTTCGAGAAAATGAACAAACAAATCGAAACCCTCACAAATGAACTAGAAAAAGTGCGAAATATGAAAGCTCGAGAACCTTCTGGTGAGTGCTCAAGGAAGAGAGAAGTGAATCCTCCAAGCTTTGATGGTCAGATTCCGTGGCCAATCTACAAGAAACAGTTTGAAGCAGCAGCGTTAACAAACGGCTGGGACTATCAGGAAAAATGCATTGCTCTTACGCTTGCTTAAAGAGGATCTGCTGCTGAACTGCTACAAACCATCCCAGCAGAAAAGAGTGGTGACTTCACAGTTCTGGTAAACGCAATCGAACAGCGGTTTGGGAATAGCCACATGGCAGAAGTCTTCCGAGTTCAGCTTAACAATAGGACACAGAAAAGAGGTGAAACTCTGCAGCAGCTTCAGGCAGAAATCGAGCGATTGGTTCACCTGGCATATCCAACAGCTGGTAACGAATTAATTAATCAACTTGCTGTTGAAGCCTTTGTGAGAGCTGTGGGCGATATAAATCTCCAAAGGGCTATCCGTACTGCCGGAAAGCGAACGCTACCAGAAGCATTGTCTTTCGCTCTGACGATGGAAGCTGCAGAACAAGCTTCCCAAAACGTGCATCGCGTAAGAAAATTAGAAGTTCAAGAATGCTCTTGTCAGAAGGCTACTGTGGAAAGGAGTCAGCGAGGCGGAGTAGCACGATGCTGGAACTGCAATAAGACTGGGCATCTACAGCGACAGTGTAGATTACCGCGAAGAGGAACCGCATGGCAACACTTTGGAAACAGAAGTAATTTTACGGCTCAAAGTAACACCAACAACGAAATTGATTCCCACCCGGGAAAACGAATAAGAACCAACTTTAAGGGGCAGAAGCTGATTTCTGGCATCGATGGCCCCAGGAACGACATCCAGGTTTATCAAACGAAACGTGACAACAAGAACAGACCATATATACAAGACTGTAAGCATTGCAGACGACAAGAAGAAAAAGAAGTGGTTACTGTCCAACGAACCAGAGCCGATCCCATTGATGGCTGGAGCAACGACGAGTTGAGGAAGGCTCAACAAGAAGACTCAGATATCGAACCCATCCTCGCTTGGAAGGAACACCAGGAAAAACCAGAATGGGCTGATATCTCCGATAGAAGTTCGACTCTAAAGGCCTATTGGGCACAGTGGGACTCGTTTCATGTCCAAGAGGGTGTCCTTCGACGTAAATGGGAATCAGCAGATGGAAAGTCTT